>VZRQ01000114.1:1387376-1524633 GCA_013397975.1 Machaerirhynchus nigripectus | reverse complement strand
AGGTTTAGGGCTTACCTGATACAGTCTGAAGAGGCGGTGGGGAAGAATTACAGACAGTTGAGCAGAAATGCGTGTGTGTGTGTGTGTGTGTACAAGACTCAGGTTTCCAAGAGGGTTGCCCATGACCGAAGCTCAACTGCTCAGTTTAAATTGCAGCAGCAGTGAGACTTTTGCGAGGCAAGCATCCGAGGAAGTGCAGTGACAAAACTGTCAAACAGTGCAAAGCTTGACCAAAAGATCCATTAAAGATTCGCTTGTAGTCAATATGTTCATGTTCATGACAGTAAGGTTCTAGCAATGTATTTATAACTGGGTTAACTTCTGTATACTTTCTTCAGCCACGGACGTGTCCAACAGAAATGTTTTTGAACCGAGTAACTGCAAACATGCCAATGCTTCAGTCTTGTAGCTTAAGTTTCTTACTGGATGTCAGGTTCTCAAAGCCCTTGAAAAATCTCTGAGCAAATAGTCAAGATTTTGTTGCAGTATCGCCATACAGCAATGAAATAGAAATCTCAGTCTGTGTAAAAGAACTCGGAAATACACCAGAAAATGCAAGGCTCCAGTTTCAACCTGTGTGTGCTAACCAAAAACACTGGTCAGGAAAAAAAAAATTGCATCCCCTTGCTCAGCAAAACAAGATTTGTCAGGGCTGAATCTCTGACAAGATACCACTATAGGACTGAAAAATATGCAGAAGTTGTTTGAGTATCACGTTGACTAGGAACTGCATGTTAATTAAAATAAAATTACAAAAGAATAGATACAACCCTCTGAAAATGCTGGTAATGACAGAGAATCTGTGTCTCCAGCCTTCAGGATCTTCGTGTTACTTGATTATTTCAATTGTTTAGGAGCAAGAAGTCTAGAATAAAGACGTGTGAAAACATGAAGAAATGAATCTTTTGATTGGTGCCATTGATTACTGGCTTATTCACAGGGGCAGATTTGTTACCTAAACCCAATTATTAAACTTGGTTTTGTATAGTAGTTGTAAATACTCAGTTCTGCGTAGGTTTACCCTGCTCTGTTTAAATGTATTGTGCAATTGATACAGTTATGCTAGGTCCACGTGGAGTTGAATTACATTGCTTAACAAAATCATATACGTTAGCATATTTGTATATGCATATGTGTGTTTTATTGCCATTTTTGAATAGCAGAGTTGTCAATTTTTAGAGGAGTATACTGTAATTCCTTAAGCAGTAATTTTACTCGGTATTTGTATGTCTAAGTTAGTTATTTGGAATAATAATTAGGAAAAAAACATGGTAAAGGAGCTTTCATAAAGACATGTTATTTGCTTTTTATTATTTGATAAAGCCCAATGGTAGATTTGCGACCTGTTATTTTGGGCATTTTATATCTATTTACTACTAAAGCTGTTGTTATTTATTCCAGCTTTCAGACTCATTTTTAGTGTTGTCCTTTGAACAGAACAAGTATAAAAATAATTAAATACTTGGCTATTCTGGAAAAGGACTAAAATGTATGTATTATACACTGGTTTTCTTTTGAGTTTCCCTTCTTAGGAAGGGAAACTGGGAAGAGAGAAAGGACATAGGGAGGGTACTAAGGTGTAGGAAGGAAATCCCCTTCAAAAAGGCTGAGTAAACTTACTGGCTGGGGGGGAACTGTGTGCCTAGTACATCTCTATTACTAGAAGGTTTCAGCTGTTTCTGAACTATACCCAGGCAAATCACTGTGTATCTTTTGATACTAAAACCATTCTTAGGTCATACTACTTAAGAACGTTAAGAAAGTTGTGACTAGGCCCAGACTAAGTTGAGTACCATTGAAATCAGTGAGTCCTATATAAGATATGGAGCTGTCGGATGAAAATAGCAGTGTATACTTCTTGTGGTTGCTGAAAGAATTTGAAATATGAAATTTGTTAATAAGAAGTTACTGGTGCCTTGAAATATTCTTGGATTAGCATCCTGTTCTGCTTACAGCCACTGTTGGTTATGAAACACATCTGAGCCATTGTACGAATCACTGCTTTTTATTCTGAGTTAGTAATGTTTAAATTATCACTGCTAAATTCTTGTTTGAATAGAAGCTTTTTAAAATAACAGTGGTAGGCCACCAATATAAAGGTGGAAAGAATGGTTGGAAAACTGAGCTTATTAGTTTTTAAACTGGTTGCAGGCTGTGTTGACCAGGAAAAACTGAGACATGTGGGCAAATGATTGACTAAGTGTGTTCACATGCTCTTCTCACAGGTTTTGATCAACTTCCAGATTGACTAGAAGAAAAAAGCACCATTATGTTAATTTTGAGTCTATTATAATGGCAAAATGGTAGTAGAACTCAAGCAGACCCTGGAAGTAGGAAGTATGTCTTAAGGCTTCTGAGGGGCTATTACAGAGTCAATAAAGAGGTTTTTCCTGCAAGGCTGTGCCTTAACTTAATGGTTTGCCTAATAAAATAAATAAAAGGTATGCCACCCTAAATAGGCAGCAAATGGTTCCTTGAGTCCTTGATGGAAGAATTAATTTCTTTTTCTTTATGTAGCAAAGCCTTGAAACTATTCACTTGGAATGCTCTTTAGGGCTTGATCTCTATCTCATTTTATTTTTTTAATATTTAATTGTGTTATTCTTCAAAGACTGCTGCAGCACTGTTGAGGGGAAGAATGGGCAAAGGGTCAAGAGATATTAAATTTTAAAGGAAATTACTGTTTTTGCTAATTGTCATAGCAACAAAGGAGTAACGAATCCTGGTGAGGAAGCAGAGGGGTGGAGGACGTTGGTGTGTACTCGCAGCGGTACCACTGAGCTGTTCTGTGACATGAGGCAGGTCATTCTGAGAGCTTGGCTCTCTTGTTTTCTAATTACATGTTTTCAGAAAATATTGCTTAGTTAGAACAGCAGTGGGAATTTAACTAATGCTCTCTGCTTGGGTGGGCTTTTATGCATTCGTGAATTTGTTTTTGGTTTGTGTCCATGGAAGAACTCTGCCCACAGGTGGGCGATCAGAGCAGGGAATCAGCTGGACTGCCATCACTGACATCCTTGGCGGTGGAGCAGCCCTGTCAAGCCCTTGTTCTTGCCATGATGGACAGTAGCTGCTTGTTTGGTCCCCGTCCTGTGATTTGTCCCTTTATAAAGAACAAATGAACTCCTGGGAACAGAGGGAGACTATTTCCCTGGAGGAGGTACTTACAAGAAGAATAAACCGGGGGGCCTATTCTTTGTCACTTTAGCTTGCCTGCTCTTGTGGGTGCAGTTGAAGAGGCTGTAGGAAAGGGAAGGCAAGGGGGTCACAGGTGCTTTGGGAGGGCAGATGGGAGTCCTCAGCTCAGGTGGACGAGAAGAGGTGTTGCTGTGTGGAGGAGGATACACATCAGCCTTGCTGAACAGAGAGAATAGATGGATCAAAGTTTGCCTCCACTCGGAGCATTACGGGAAGTGAAGATCTTCCTGAAAGGCAGTAATAAGCAGGAGGAGAGTTGAATGCAAACTTTTTTTCTTTTGGTCCCTCTTACACGGTTCTTCAACTCTTCAGTTTAGAAAATTGTGTTGCTGTTTGTGTTTGTTAATTCCAAATCAAATGGAATTTATTTCTTGATGAAGGTTGTGAGTCACTGTGTTTTTGCAGGCAATCTCCCAGGATTTCAGACCACACATAAATTACTGCACAAGATGTAGGAGATGCTCAATTAGCACGAATTCATTGCTCCTTGCTAGTATAGCTTATCAAAGGATGCTCAGCATTCATACCAATGGATTCAGTTGGTCAGCTGTAATATAGACAATAATTTTAAGGTAATGAACAAACCTGTGTACTTTAACCTTTTTACGTTTTGCCTCTACTGGCATGAAAAACTTTTTATGATGCTTTTTTCTTAGCTGTTGCTTAAAAATTGCAGGGATTGTTCTTCTGGATGCTTTCACCAATTTTTTTTTGTTACATTGATAAAACAATACATAAACAAAGTATGTTGTACATTCTCTGAGTTTAATATGCCATTTGATTAAGCCTGAGTGCACAATAGCATCTAAATTTTAAAAGGGAGCAAAAAAAGATAGTAACAGCACTAGCAATGGGTTCTCTATCTCATAAGAGGTTTCTTGAGCTGATGGTAAGTCAGGGAAAGAATGCAAGAAAAAGTCCTTGTTTTGCCTGTGTGTTGTTTGTGAAAGAGTAGAAAACAGAGTTTCAAGAAATACTTACTCCAAAGGGTTGAACAGGTGCAACTGATGAGTAGGAATAAGAGGTGACATCTATTGCAGTGGGAAAATACTTAAAAGAATTAGAAGTCACCTAAAAAATATGGTTGGAACTGAAGTCAAGAAGGGCTTTTACTGGTTTCATGTATACTTCTGTCATATTTCTCTACTTTCTGTGCAGAGATCTCCCAGACAGCTCAGTGCTTTGGGACGATAACCTGGCCTTTTTCACACCGATTTGTTATGTTACATTAGTTACATTAGTGTTGGGAGCATGTGCAGTGCATAGGGTGCCAGCATCCATCCCATGCAGCCTCCAATGACTTATTTGCCTGTGGATGGACTGAAGAATTGAACCCTGCAATATTGCTTGTTGGTTAGCAAACAAAATGCTAAGGCAGCTGGAGAAGGCATTGTATTAGCTTTGATTAGGTGTTGGTGACTGTGGGGAAAATCAGTGTATTACCAGGTCAGAAGAAATGACTATGGAATAAAATACACATGGGAAGAAGATGGAAAATTACTATCCCTGTGTGTAAACCTGCCCTATCTGTCTGTGGTTAAGACTTGGCAAACAAAATTAATCACCAAATGGTAATGGGGACCTAAGCAGCTACGCTTCAGAGTCAGATTTCTTCTCTGTCTGTGTAAGCCTTTGCCACCCACATAAATACTTAAAAATTCACGAGTTGATAATTCATGCCTGAATTTCCTGTTTATGCTAAATTTGTCTCTTTATCCTTTGGATAAATAGAACAGTAAATCTCTCTTCAAAGTATATTGGTAAGGGCAGGCAGTGCTTAGAATTTCAAAATTTAATAAAAAACCTGTACTGATACTTTTATGTTGTGCTAAAAATAACATTTTTATTCTTCATAAAAAGTTACGATTAAACTTTCAAAGACACAAAAACATCACTGAACAGTAAAAAAAAGTCAGGTAGATGGTATTATTTGTACTTCTGGGGTTTTTGTTAAATATTTGAGATCCTCTAAAAAGAGAACAGTGACAAACACATTTCAGCTTGGACAGTTGTTTCATACCATTTCTCACTAGTCTAATGTTAGCAGAAAAATTTTAAGTAGCTCCTGCTTAAACACGTTTTTCAGATCTGATTGGAAATTATTTGTGCAGAGCAATTTGGCTGCAACATCTGTCTAAATGTTTCTTTTTTTTTTTTTTTTTTTTTTTTTTTTTTTTTTTTTTTTAATCTATACTAGGATGTTTTGAATAACTTGGGTTCCTGTGAGTTGGATGAAGATGACTTAATGCTTGACTTGGAGTTCCTGGAAGAGCAACATCACCTTCGTTCTGGTAAGTCAGATAAATGCTGTCTTGTCTTCAGTGAGGTATTGTTATTCTAGAAATGTAAGGTAAATATGTTCAGTACAATTACTTGGAAATAAAAAGAAGTAATTTACTTGGAAGGGGAAGAGTGGTATTAATTTTTTACTGTTATTTCTAAATGTGTTTGTAATTAATCAGAAAAATGCTCTTCACACAGCACTTGGACTTCATATGGTCAGTTATGAAATGGAAGTGATTTTTACAGCTACAGAAGAATTTCAGTACGGAGGGCAGACCCATCTGTTTTTCTAAATACCTAAAATGACTGCTGCCTACCCCAGGCAGTTACCAAAAAGAGCATTGCTGGAATATTTGTGATCACATTTTGTGTGTGCCAGAATAATATTCTTCAAATAAAGGAGGTTTGGCTTGAAACATGAGTGTAACTTGATTGCTTCTCTCATGATTGGTTAAAGCCCTCTTGTAATGTCTTGATTGATAGCAGTAAACTATTGCTATTTACTATGTTTACTACCATTTTATAATAGGTTTATGCAAGGTAAGTTCAGGACCCTGCTGTGAGGAATGCTGCATTTCCTTTGGCTGGGATGCCTCATCTGTGAGTAGGAGAAGTCCTGCTGACTCAGCAAGGTTTGGGTCTCACCTGTGTGAGACTTGTGCTTGATCCCAGGTAGAGTTCTGGGTTTGTACTGTGTTGTGATGCTCTGTTCTGTCAGTGCTGTGCGTTTAGGCACGAGTAATTCTCAGCCTCTCTTTTACCTGCTGTTCCCTGATCCCAGTTTCTCCAGTCACCCACTGTAGTGCTCATTCCTGCAGACTCATTTGGACGTGGGGTTTTCGAGACATGTCCTGGCTGGTGTAGACCATCTTCAGTTCTGGTCCCTTCTTTGATGCAAATTTAGCAATGGTTACAGATAAACTGCTTGAATTATGCTCCTGTTTGATATTTTCTGTGTATGATTATTCTGCGAACATATCTGAATTATCTCTATGATAATTCTGTTTAACCATTGTACTGTGCTTTTTAAACCCGTTTGCGTATCTGCTTATAGGATGAAACATCTGTTCTCTTTCCTTTGGTAGAGAGTATGGAGTGTTACAGCAGTAATATGTGCATGATCATAGTTTTCTAAATTATTGGGAGCTGGGATGCAACAAATGAACTGCACAGAAAAGGCCCTTTCTAACCTGTACTGAATAATGCTATTAACTGGTTACAGAAAGTGTAATGATGGGTAAAGAAATGTGATTTCAGAAAGCCTAAAAAACAAACATTACATTTTATAAGATATAATCATATGGGCTTTAGACTTATTTATTCCCCTGGACTAGTTGGAAACAAATTAACGGGCAGAACCGTTTTCCATAAATAAGCTTCCCTAACATGTTGCACTTGGCTTGACCTTTGTTTTCCTTCTTTTTTTACAAAGCACTGAATTAACAGTGAAAGAAAAGTTATGTCCAGTATATGATTGCAAAGATTTGTAGCAGCTTTTAGAACAGCTAAGATAATAATGTCTGAACTACGTACTTGATAGAGAAGTAATTAAGATGGAGATGTGATATGGCACATAATCTTCCTGCTCTTGGCTCATTATCCAGAGCAAATGAGATGCTTTTAAAACAGAGATCTCCACTGTCCTTTGAAGAATGGTGGCCATTTCTATTCTGAGCACTAACATAGATACACACATTGCAGTATGCACATTGTCTTTTAACACAAATGTGTTTATTTTAGTAATATTTGCTCTTTGCTTTTATTTGTTTGGTGGTGAATCTAGCTGCAAAACATTTAGGATTTCCCTAGCTGTCACTGTTGTTTTTAAGTCAGTCAGCTGGAAGAAAGATTTGGAAGGATACAGCCACAGTATGAGTTGACTCAATTTCACCAAATAAAGCTGATGTCTTTGTATTGCATTCTGATCTGGTACAAAATGCTTAGTGTGGTTGTAAGTCATAATCTTAATTTGTGTTAAGGCATATTATATGATATCAATATATCATATGATATATACGATATATTACTTCATATATATGAGATAATATACTTGATTTTTAGTGATTTAGCATTTGAATACCACTGAAGTGCATAAAAGCCTTGAACTAGATACTGACATCAAAACACTTTTAACAAATTGCTTTTCTGATTCTTCTCTTAAGTTGTGGCCAACTTCCAATATTTAAGACTTCAACAAAAATTCTTTTTAGTAATTCCAAGTCAGTCCACTCTCTGTTTTCACTTCTGGGCTTGCTTGTTTTCTTCCAAGAGAAATCTCTATTCACACCTAAATAGAATTCTTCTAAACATCTTCATTTAAATTACATTATCAAATACTTTTGATGCAATATTTTCTACAGGCATCAGAATACAGAAGTGGTCAAGTGATCACGTTGAAGACATACAGTTAATTTAATGCTGAGCTTTGCACTTTTATAGCTGCATCAGATTGAAAGGGACCATATTTCTGGGCATGTACATCTAAGCTCTTTCAGGTAATTGGGAGGCAGTGTATGTTTTTTAAAAGATCCTTAATCCTGCCCACTTCAGAAACGAGAAGACAACAGATTGCACATGGAGGATGAGCCAGTACTGTTAGCGTAGAATATATTATTCTAATGGAATTTGAATAAAACCAAAGGACTTTTTAATTCTTAGAGTATGTGACTGGTGTGAAGAGTAGATGATTTTCTGTAATTTTTGCCAGTAGCAGGTTTGTTAAACTCTTTGTAAAGGCTTCTTAAAACGATGAGCTTGAGAGTTTACCTACGGCTCACTTCAATAAAATTCAGTCAAGACAATTGCAGATGTGCAGGTTTGTGAGCCTCCTTTTCCCCGTCGGTATGTGCTGTTTATCCTTTATAAGATTGAGGCCTATGTTATGTCAGATTTACATATTTAAGCCATTTTATTGCACTATTTGTTTACCTTCCTAACAAGTTCCTTATGTTTCTCTAATACTTGCAAGGGATCTGTGTATCTGACATTGACATCTGTGTCATGCTGAAGTCAACTAAAAGTTGGTGCATGTGTTCGTAGTCGGTTATCAAAATAAAGGTGTTCATGAGTATAAAAATATTGCACAAAACGCTGCTTTTTTAATGGAAACATCAAAATTATGCTCTTCTGGAAGTCAAAGGTATTAGCAGTACTGTGACTATTTGTAGTACAGTAAAAATCCTGTTGATGTTCTACATACTGATGCTGATTATAGCCTTTATTTGGTTAAGGGCATCAGTCCTATAGCCATATTGCCATTCACTTATACCCCATTTGGCTCTTAATAAACAATCCTCTGCGGAGTTACTATGGGGAGAAATGTTCCAAGAGAAGCTCTGTTTAGTATTTTAACAAATAGATTGAAATATGAGGAGGTATGATTGTAAAATTATTCAGTTCTTTCCTCAGTTGTTACAGAGGGATAACTAAGGAATAGCTAAGAATAACTGTTCTTTAAAAGGCTATGAAAATCTCTAATGACAAATTACATGAATACAAGGGCTAACATCACATTTCTAACCTAAGTATCACAAGCTATTACTTGGTCAGGAGGCTGTATATAGCAAGCTGTGTCATTTGAACTTAGCAGTTCTGAAGAGTACTGCCCCAGTTAATAAACACTGTTGATGAGTTGATTAGTGGCGACTTGAGAAATTCTCTTAAATGCCGTTAGGAGCTCCAGTTTTTTTAGAGATTTCTTAGTTAGGACATGATTACAATAGTTTCTGCTTTTAGCTGCTGTGGTTGTAAAGAACAGTGTTTGTTAGTGTGAGGATATGTCTCCAACTTTGTACTGAAGCTGACAATATGATACTAATTTAACAAAATAATTGTACCATACTGATCTATCATCATTTTAGGGACCATTTATGATTAGAAAATAAGATTATATTGGAAAGATTTCTGGGAGTATTGGCTATTAAGGAGTTTTAAAGAGGAGCTTGGCAGTTGGCAGGCAAGGAGATGTTGTTCCTGAAAGTGAAATGAGTGTTAATTAAAATATAGAGATAGAAAGGAGAAAGAGACAACGATCTCTTACCTCTTTAATTGTTTGTGGCAGTTTTTATTTATTTATTTATTACCCCAACTCATTTTTTACTTGTATTCTTGTTCTGTCGTCTCAGCTCTTCTCTAATGAGCTGGTCGCCCTCCAGCAGCATCCTCATGAAATGGGGTTCCTGCAAAAAGGGGCTATAAATCCATATGACTACTAGCAAATTAAAAAATACCCCTTACCTTTTCTCTAATCATACAATAGAATATAATGAGAACCTGCAAACCTCAGGCAGATGCTTTTACTTTGGATGTAGATGTTTGTGCTTTGCTGGTCTTAGCATGGCTTTAGAAGTCTGGAATGTCTTCATTTCCGACTTTCTCTCCGCAAGTGAGTTTACTGCTTTAATTTACTACTTTTGCCTCTGCTTTAAAGGCTGTATTGTTGAGATAAAGAATGTAAGACAAAGACATTTTATTATCCTACCTAACACAGTTGCTTTGAAATTTAATAAAATAGTATTTATATGGTACTTGGTGAGTACAGAGTGCTACTGCATGCAAATTCAAAATGTTAATCAATGGGATTTGCTGAGAGTTTTGCATGCTGTTCTTAAGCTGTAATGCTTAAAATGAAGCATAATATGACATACATGATGAGTCTTGAGGGTGCCTTTTTTATTAATCTCAGTAAATTAGACTTTTAAAATATGCTGCAGTGTTGATTTCCGGTTGTAAAATAGTGTAGTCAGTGGTTTCTATAGCGGGAAATTATTGCAGGTTTATAGAAAATGACAGCATTAATTGAACCTCATTCATTTTCCTTTTCCCTCATGAAATATGACATATTTGATTCCAAGTATTGATTAGTCAAATGTATGAGGAAGACCTTTATATTCAGTGATACAAGCAGTGGGGAGTTTATTCAAGTAATGCACATTAATGTGCATGAGTTGTGTGCTTGTGTTGTGCCACAGCCTATTGGAAACCAAATGGTTTTATGTGGTTGGTGTGGTCATTAAATCAGGACTGCAGTAAACAGTAGCCTCTTCTGAAAGTCCACAAGGCCACAGCTATCCAAGGGCTTTGGTAATTCCTTAAGTATTTGCCATTGGTGGCATCAAACAGGTGCCCTGCATCTTCCTACAAAGATGTGTGTAGCTGGGATTTGCAGCGAGTGGTCTGGCTGAAAGCTGGGGGACTGCTCCTAGTGCTGAATATTAAGCACATGCTCCTGTCTCTTCCCCATCAGGCTCCACACTGTGCAGTGACTATTCATGGGTGTGATATTGATTAGCTGTGTACCCAGACTGGCCTGTGCATCCATCATGTTGCGGCTGGAATGCTTGCTGAATAGTTTTGAATAATGTAGCTTGCTAAAATTTTTAGGAGAGATCTGTCTTCAGCTGGTGCTTTAGTAGTTTTGGATTTAATGCCTCAGCCTCAGCTGAAAAGCTGTGACCCAGTGTGCACATGAAGCATAGTTACTTCACCCTGCATATTTCAGAAATGACATTATTTATCTTATTTTCTGGGGGAAAAAAAAAGGTGGAAATATGAAATTTTATATGATTATGAAACTTTATAATCCATCAAAATATTGTTTAGCTCTTAAAAAACCAAACACTTTCAGAGATGGAACACATTTTGATCAAACCTAAGTTAAAACCATCTCTGTTAGAAGCATTTTAAGTGTGTTCTTAACTGTGGTAATAGATGTTTTGGTACTTGCTCAGGGTTTATCAGTGAAATGACAGATTACAGCACGGGTTTTGCAGAATGAGGGGAAGGCAGAAAGGTTTTTGAGGTGGACACACAAGTTAAAAATACGTAATTTAAATGTCAGATTAGGCATTCATTATATCATAATATGGTCTTTTACATCACTACATTAGGTATTAGCAGCCTCACCAATAAAAGCACAGTGTACTTGTTTTTTTAGGAAGCAAATGTCTGGCATTTGTATTGTATTTCTTTTAAATCCAGCCAGCCTGCAGATCAATTGCCATCAGTACCCAGCCAAACTAAATTGTTCGTGTAATGACCCGGTGATGTTAGTTAGGTAGTTGCTGAGTTATTTTGAATGTGATGAACAAACTGTGTGAAAATTCTGTGGTGAATTTGGAGTCCCTCCTGTGTCTATTAATTAAATGTACTAATTATTTTTATTAATTTTTTAGTAGATGGTAGGAGTGCTGAGCTGTGATGAAGCTCCTTCGGTCTTTTGGTGGATTTTTTTTGACCAGGAGTTTGTCAGTTCAAGGAAAGCAAATTTTTTCAGAGGCTTTAATTTGCTTTTAAATAGATAATAGGGAAAAAAGACCCTAACTATGCATTTTTATCCAACAGTTGCTTAGAACTAGAGAAGAAATACTTAGGTAATTTGAATGTATTGCTTTGCTCATGAATGTGTTGTTGGCAGCAGACTATGTTTCTGTGTTTACAAACAATAACCTATCTTGATTTTTAATTGGAACAGGACACTCAGCTCCTTGAGCACTTCTGAAACACTTGTCATTGCCCAATGCCATCTTTTACAGTTGTGGTACAGATCAGGTTAAACTAGCGCAGCATTTTTTTGTATTTCTGCTTGGAATATGTAATAGCAGTTTGGTTTATACTTGCAGGTTTTGAACAGAATAAAGATGGTGACAGTAAAGTAATAGAGAGCTCTGTGTCTCTGCCAAAGAGCAGGTTTAAAGATTATTTAGCTAACTAGCATCTTGCACTGTCACTACAAATTACGGATAATAAAGTAATAAAAATGTAAGCAGTATTAATAATGAACAAAACAAAAAATGATGTGTGACTTCATTAATTACACCACGATACAGATATTTAACACCAATTAAAAGGGAAAGTTCATGTTAGTTTTCAGTTTTGCAAGAGAAAAGGTCTTGTTGAATAAATGCCTGCAATTCCTCCCTCAAACTTCCTGTGGGGAAGGGAGAGCAGCATGAGCCAAAACTGTGGCCAACCTGATTGCACACATACCTCTGAATTCTGTCATGGATTTGAAGTATGGAGTGGAGAGTCACATGCCACTAGTTTCCATAGATCTAGAAAAAGTTATAACAGAGGAATTTTTTTATATTTTCAGAATGATTTATTCTACTAAGCTGCACATTTTCCCCTGAAGCATTGTTTAATAAATATTGCACAGTAATGGAATAACTTGAGGTCTCCAGGGAATGACATAAAACTTGTCATCTTCTAAACTCTTCTAACCTGATCTACAGTTTCTAAAAGAGCGCTGAGCATGGAGGAAAGGGATTTTTGCATGGTTTGCAAGTGAAAGTATGTGTGGCAGTATCAAATAAGAAGAGCATATTTGTGTTAGTCACAAATAATTGCTGTGCACTTGTGGCTAGGCCTGCCTTAGGACTCTGGAAGTGTAAATTGCTGAGAGTAAGAAGAAGAAGTAAGTTACTGTTAAATTGGAATGGAACTGGTTAGAAATCATAGGCTAATACGAGGTTAGTCTTCCAGGATCCTGGAGAACCCTGGTCCATATTCTGGAAAAGAAATACTGGATTGAGAGTCTTGTTTCTGTTCCTCTATTTATGTAAACAAATGGTGCAATCTTACTTCAATTTCAATTCAGCAAAACAAAACACAACCTAAAACTGCTACCAATTTAACCTTACCCTTAATCTCTTTTTGTGTATTTTACTTCAAAAATTGAGCTGTAACCAAACCTAGTTGATGAGCCACAGGAGGCATGTAAGACTAGCTTCTAGCTGCACTTTCCTCAGAATATGTTTAAAACGTGTCTGGCATATAGATAATTTGCCTGTGCTGTGTGTTCTCAGTGGATCAAGAAAAATAGTTTCCTGAGCAAATTGGTGTATTTAGCTCTTTGCTTTAGTGTGAGGAGTGGTGAAGGACTGGTACATTCAAATGGTGTGTGTATGTTAGATTCCTGTCTGACTTACAAATTTTATTAGTGATAGGTACTTGCAAATCCTACTCAGCTGTAGTGTGACACTGGAGCAGTATCACAGAGCATCACATTATGATTTAGATACAAAGAGAATTTTTTCATTAATAGAGAAGAAGGGCAAAAGAGCACAGTTGTGAACTTCAGGGTCATTAAAGAATACTTTAGAGTGAGATGCATTTGTATGGTTATCATGGAACAATTAGATTCAGAGTCTGTATCTCAATTTCTTGCTTTCATAATTATAGTGTGACATTCAGTTAAAAATCCTTATTCATATTGGTATGCTCAACCATCATTTACTGAAAGAACCAGGACAGTAATTAAATTAGGCAGATTGCCTTTCTTCATTCCTTTGATTTTATACATACATTGAGATGAAACATCATCTTTAATAATATCTGCAGGCAGAAAATAAATGCAATAATAAACATTATGACAAATCAAAGCATACTGTCCTATTTGAAGCAATTCTACACTTCTAGATGGCAAAGTTTAGGTAGGATGCCAAATGCTGCTTTTCTGTCCTGCTTTTAAAATTTACAAAGATCTGGACTGGAAGTCTTGCTAAAATGAAAATGTAAAGAGAACTTTAGAGGAGTATGGCCTGTCTTCTCAGTTCTGTGAGAGATTTAGGGAGTAAGAGAAACAATTATGAGCTCACAATTATTTTACAGAACGGTTATAACTCTGTTTATTTAAAAAACAATTGCTCCTTCCATATAACTTCTGCAGTGATCCTACTTCAAGGTCAGACTGAAACTTTATGTGAATTTGTGATGGCTTTTGACATTTTGAAATATTTATCTCTGGGATCATTGTAGCTTCAATTTTAGGTGAGGAAAGAAACAGTAGTCTGATAGTAAAAGACTTGAGTCTAGGTCTCCTGGGTTGAGCTGGGTTCTCTGATGCCGATTTCCAGCATTACCATGAGCTTGTCACTTAATTTACTTGTAGTACATAAAGTGGTACTCATGATACCAATGGGATGGAGCTGCAGCGCTACCTAAAGTCATTTCAGTCTTTAGAGGCCAATTATGTTCTGGTTTGTGGCTCTTCATATGTCATTCTAGGAAGTGGAGCAGACACTGCCATTGCTGTTGCTGGTGTGTCTGCTACTGTTACTGCTCCTATGATTTTTATATTTTCTTCTGCAGAAAAAAATGCCAAAGCAAATCACAAATTTGTTTATATTACAGGAGGGAAAAATATTGCAAAAGCCTATCATACTAATCAACTAAAGCCTGGGCTCAAATATAATTTACTTTTCAAATCTTTCCAAAATCCATCATTACTCAAAGACTGTATGTCTTTACCTGAGTCTCTTGTGATGAGAGAGCCTGTTGTGTCTTTTGTCCCTGTGAGCGTTCTGTCAAATAGTTCATATTGTTTGGATTTTGTTGAGTTTTATTTATGTTTTAACCTCCAACTTCCCTTGAGGGGGAAGGAATTAGCAAATAAATGCTGTGCAGGTAGTAAGCCCTGAGATTTATTGCAACCTAGGTTTGACTTTAGGAGGAAGGATCAATAGGTAGCAAATGCTTTGGAGGTTGGTTGGGGGTACAGGGTTTTCCTGAGAATGTTTTATCCTCCTGGGGACTCGTAGAAGAAGCCTGTGCTTTTGGTTTGTATAACCTAGCTAGTTTTCTGCAGTAAGAAGGACACTGTACGCCTTCCTTGCCAAGGGAACAATTTGAGATAAGCTCTGAAAGGTAACCTTGAAGAAATTTTCTGGTTGTACCTTCTGTACTTAGGCTTAGGAATGTTGAATCTGACCCAAAGTGAATAATAATGACCAGCCCTCTCCTTATCACATTCCAGTTCTCAAAATTCTTCCATGCAGCCCTTACAGTAGGGAACAGCTTTACAGTGACAGTTTGTCAAAGCAAAGTTTGCCTGCCGCTGCTCCAGTAGCTTTGTGAAAGGACAGTGCATTCCCTGTGCCTGCTGAGGGTAACATCAGTGTTACGGGGTTTGGGTCTCTTTTTTTCCCCCGTTTTCATAATGTTGTGATGTCTTTGGGAAATAGTCTGTTTCCAGTTAAGATTTAAAGGAAAATGTGGTTGCAGTGGGAAATATTCCGAATGCACTTTTAAGAACAAGAAACAAGTGTTCTGTTGCAGGATGCATAACACGTATATGCATGGATCTGCAAATGGCAAGTCGTGCGCAAACTGTCATTACACTGAATCTATGGGTATCCCTAAAAGTTTTTTTTGTTTTGACACTAAGCATTGATGAATTTGATATTTAAGGAGTTGCTGAACCATGCACTAGGCTGTGAAAAGTTGATTACTGGAGACACTGGCCCCATGCAGCATCCCTCAGCCCGTGGTGTTGTGTGTGTGTGCTTAAAGTAGCCTTTGTATAAATGTCTGTAGCTAAGGACTAGCATGTACATGAATGTGAAACACACCTGACAGACCAAAGGCATTCCTCGGAGCTGTTTCAGTGTTTAAAATGCTTTAATTCCTTACATCCAGCTTTTCATAGTGGTGCTTGTTTGTAACACAGTAACTGCTGAATCTGGAATGGTGAGAAATGAAACAGAAAATTGATTGGTAAATAAGTGTAGTGCTTTTTGGTTGCAGGATGGATAACGTGCTCATTTTCGCTTCTCTTTCTAAATATTTCCAGCCCTGCAAACACAGTTCACATATGTTTTAGGAAAAAAGGATTAAAGCAATGTCTTTGCAAAGACTAGGGAAAACAGAGAGGCCCTAGGCCCTGAGAAACTGTTATGAAAAAAAAATGTTGGTAGTAAAATTCTTTTTATTATAATAGATTGATTTTGCTGACTGTCAGAAGCCCAGGCATCATGATTAACCTGCTGAAGATCTTCCTGACTTGACCAATTTTTTCTCACAGAGGTTTTTCTTTATAAAAAAAGCAATTTACTATAAAAATATACTTATTTGGAGGTTGAAAAGCAGGCAGTAGATAAAATGAAAGTACAGCTGTGTTGTAATATTATTGTTGTGCTTTTTCCTAAAGCTGTTAATTTCAGAGGAAATAGTTGTGACAAGTCTCTGTATTTCTAATACATTTTCTTCTTGAATAAGACATGAAATAACTCTCTTTCTAAGGTTCAATTTCATTGTTTTCTTCCCCACTTATTCTTTAATTTGTTTGACTCATTTGTCGATTTTTGCAGGATTGGGGGTTCAGGAAAAAGTATTCTTTATGCTTCTTACTGATGTGATGTACTTGTAAATTACGGGGTTTAAGCTAGAATGACATAAATACATTACTTAACCATCTTACTGTCAGCATGTGCTGGATTAAATGCAAATAGCTCCTGGTTCAAAGCATATTCGATCAAACCCTTCAGTCTGCAAATACAGCAGACTTGTGTTCACAGGTGGGCTGTGCAGAGCTGTGTGGAGTTACACAGAGAAACTGGTGGCTGTGTCACTGAGCATCTGGAAGGGGTGGTTCTGGCTGTGGGACGAGGTTGACCAGGCAAAAGTCATCGCCTTGTACTGAATTTTTATGGGAACTCGTACTGTGATCCTTTGACACTGAGTTCACACAGGTCATAAAGAATAGGGGTAAACACAAAGAAGAAAAGAAATTAATAGAGATCAGAAGGAAAACTGGTATGGAAAAATTTCACTTTTAGCTTCTGGGAAAAATAACATGCTTTGGAATGAAGTTTCTCTAAATTTGGTTCAGAATGATATATGACAATCAACTTAAAAGAATTTGTCAAACTCTCCTAGCTTTCCAATACCAGCAGAAGTATTATTCTGTCCCTCTCTTCTGAAAAGAAATGCAGAGGCTGAAAGAAACCGAGGTGATTTGTGTTCTGCAGGCTGTGGGGGTCATGAGCAGGGGCTGTCAGTAACACGTGTGTTCCTCCTGCACGTGCTGCTCCCCCTCATCCCCACAGCAAACACAGAGGAAGGAGTGACCGACGCCTGCGTTAGGTGGTACATCTAGTTTCGCAACAGCCTGCTCTCTTATCTCATCTGCTCCTGAGGATTTCTTCCCTTGGAATACAGGAATAATGAGCTGTTGAATCAGCTCAGTGGTGTGTGCTAGATGGGTCGCAAAGGATATGCAGCAAGGCCAGAAGAGATGACAGGAAAGACTGCACTTTCTTTCAGCGGGAGAATTTATATTTCCTGTATTTTTAAATTGTACGTAAAGAAAGATACTTCCAGTTCTATCACTTTCTTCTTAACTAGAAGTGAGGTTGTTTTGCTTCCCCTTCCACAGTCACATTTAGCACATCTTTTCCTCTCTTACCTGCCAAGTTTTCTGTACTTTCCTGAAATATGCCGGAGCCTATATTACCTTAGATGGCATTTGGATTTATTATGATTACAGCTTTATAAAATCAGTTACTACTTTTTCAAATTCAGCTCACTTTGGGGTTGTCATGCAAAAAAACCCCATTACTTTCTCATCTTTAGTCCTTCTCTTGACGTAATTCTGTTTGCTTTCTATTAAAGAAGTGTGGCTTGATGGGCTTCTTTCTACTGTACATTCTTGTTCACATCTCATATTGAGGTGTGGGATGCAGGACAGCCTGTATATTTTGTTTATCTTCAACCGTTGATTAGTTCTTGATTTCAGTTTAGTTTATTCAAGTAGTTTGAAACTGTAGGTCAAAGATGGTAAGTCTTGCTTGCTTTCAAGCTTAGAAGTCTGGACAGCTGAGATAAGTTTGACAGATTTTTACAGCTATAATAATGAAGAATTCTGTCTCCCAGTAGACTGTTTTGCTTCTGATGTTGTAGAATGAAATAACCATGATTATTTAGTAATGCTAGTTGTATTTATAAATTACAGTTTAGGCATTCTGGAGTCATCAGAAGTCCTTGGAGATTAAAATACTTTCTAATTACATGTGGGAATAAATTGTCCCTATACTTGCTGCTGCAAAAATATATTTTAAATTTTGATATCTGATCAGTGCTTAGGTCACTGGGTTTACTGTTCTGTTCAACTTCCTATCTTATATGAAGGATAATCCAGCGTGTTTTACATTTACCACTTATCCCTTTGATCTAGCCTTTTCGAGTTCATTATGGATTCAAATTTATTCTGTGTCCTCACTCATTTGTATAAAAGCGCGTTCACTACTTTTGGGGAAAAACATTACTAGTGTATCAATGATTACTAGAAAAAACATGTTTTTCCTTTGGGAAACGGGAGGTTTTTGGTGCTTCAAGAATTTGCTGTGAGAACATCTCAGTGGAGAATTAAGAATATATTTAGCCTAAGGCACATTACTACCTCCCCTGAAGTCAGGGGGATTTTGCACTTCAGATTTAAGCTCATTCCTAAGTGAACTCAGTCCTTAGAGCCTGGACTTGTTACATCCAGTGCCTCCTGTGAGACTGATTTTTTTTTTATAGCTACTCACTTTCTGTCATTTGCCTTAAACACAATTACGCTGTGGCTAAAAGTATATGTGCGTACAGTATTGCTAACATATGGTAAAAGACTAAACTGCATAGCAAATTTGTAGTTATAGCTAATGTATGGACTGATTTATTAGCAATAGCAGCATAGTTTAGAGGAACAAAAGGTCGTATTGTGGGTAATGATTATTTTTCCGAAAAATGAATTTGGGGATGGCATCTCTGTTTAATTTCACATGTTTTCTGGGAATGGATATGAAAGGAAGAGATTTGAAGATAATACAAAATTCTTATTTATGTTGCAAAGAAAATTAGAATTGGTAGCAAAGCACAGTGTGCTTATTTAAATTTAAATATTAATTCTTTTTGAGAAAAAAAGCCTTCAGAAAGTACTCCTCCCTAGTGAATCTTAGTCCGTACAAACTTCTATTTTCTCAAAACAATGAGAACGTAATGTCTGACTATTTCTTGATCATCCAAGCAATGTAGAAATAGGTCATAAGAAGGCTTTATTCCTAAAGAAAATTTTTATTAAACAGATTTTTTTTTTGTATAACACTTGGTACGCTCAGTAGTCTGATCAGACCTTGGAAGCAATTATGGGGGGGAGAAAGAAAGCCCACAGCAAAAATAACTTATTCAAGGTTCATTTAGATGAGGTTAATTTAAAATCTCAGCATGCCTTTTAACCCACTAGTTTCCTGTTTAGAAGTGATGTGAGACTGGTTCTTTAATATAAAGCAGAAAGAGATTGGAAGCTGATTAGGTCCTTTGCTATCTCTGGTCTTAAATAAATTAATTTTGTTTCTCTTACATAAATATAGTGCCTGGATATTTGGCATCTATCAGAAGAAATGATTGGGGGGGGCTATTTTACTTATTGTTGTAAGTAATTTCCACTGTTAGCCTAGCAAGTTGAATTATCTGGGTCTAACTTTGTCTTTCCTGGCAGCCTTGATCACATATGTAGGTTCCTAAATGACTAAAGGAATAATAATAATAATAAAATATGAATAGGGGATTCTTAATGAGCACATTTGATTTTCTTACCTGACCAAAGACCGTAATCTCAGAGTTTCATTTCTGATTTTTGTATCTTGAGCATGTATTTTCTAATAGTCTTTTCCAGTAGGTGACTAAAAATACTTTCTTCTCTTCCACGCAAGATTTTTTGAGCACAGGATTTTTATAGGCTTTTCCATTTCTGACATGATCTAATACTAACCTCCAGAATACCTCCACTGGGAAAAATTAGTGAAAACCCAGTGAAAGACTTAGAGGTTATTTTGTAAGAGCTTGTGTGTTGTGGAATCAAATCACAATTTTGGGAAAAGCACTTTTGTCTCAACAAGCAGAGGCTAAATCTACTGCGTTTTAATGGCATCTTAGCTCCTACCTGAGTAGGTTGTCTGTGCCATTAAGTGATTTAACCTCTACTCCGTACCCTGCTGTTTAGGTACCGAGTAGTGAAATAATTTATGGAGGTGTTGTGCACTGATTAAAGTGGTTTTATGGAGTTACGGAGCACTTGCAGTTCAAGTGTCAGATGTTATGATTTAATACAGAATGCTGCCCCTATTTTCTTTATCTGATGCAGTGTGTGCATACAGTAAGTAGGATGTGCCTGGATGCAAAAATAAAGGAGGTTAGGTACAGACTGCTTACAGGGAGGAGTTGGTCTATTGTTCTTTAGGTTGTTAATAATGTGGTGAGCTGTAATTTTTCATGTGCTGGTGCAGCTTTTCATACTTAGCAGCATTTGGCCTTCTGCACTTTCATGATCTCAGTAGTTTTGGTGGGTTCTTTTTATTTTTTCTTCTATCTTGCTATTCATATGCATTATTCTGTGTAGTATAGCTGTCCAGACTGCAAGAATAAGCTAATAACTTTTCCTGCCTTTTAGTGTACCAAAGTATTTTAAAAATAATAGCCAGTGTGCTGTCTGAGCAGAGGATAGGATTTAGAAACATTTATCTGTTTGTTTGGGGATTTTTTTCAGTCTTTTACTTCAGGATTTAATGTAGTAGCTTAAAAAGTTGTAATTGTATTTTCCATCGGAAGTACTATAATGAGTATTATACTGTATTTATTGTATGGCTTTGGACTGTTTTCTGTAATGTTTTTTCAAACCCTTTTCCTAAACTGATGCTAATTCTGACAAATTACCATGTACTGGCTGCGAAGATTTAAGTGTGTTTATGTGAGATAACATTAGAGAAACAAGACTTCTTGCATTGCTGAAAATACTTAAAACTCCTTAATTCTTGAGGTGGCAGCCAAGCACTGCTGCTGAGTCACTACTGGTTATTACTACCATGGTTTGTCACTTGAAAATGGAAAGAAGCTGTCACCTGTTCTGGAGGTGACACAGCAGATGTTATAAAAAGGGAATTCTCATGGACAGTGCAAGAGTTACGTAGAGTTTCCAATGAACCTTGAATTTCAGCCATCTTCAAGGAGCAGTTTTGGTCTTTCTGTTAATGTAGCAAATCAGATTTTGTGGTTGTGATTTAGGGACCTATTCATGCCCTGTAGCACTTTCTCAGTATTTAGGGGATAGTTTGGAAGGGAAGGTAATATTCAATATGTTACTTGTGTTCGATTTTTTTCCCCAGCTTTTTTGGTAAAATAAAGCATTGCAAAGGTAGTGATAAACTTTTAGATGCATATTGGCTTTGAGAACAGCAATAAATGCTTTCTGTAGTTCTATAATTTTATAAACCAGTTTACTTCAAAGAAATTTTTGTGTTAGGAACATGATTTCAGTTTCCAAATGAATGCAGAACTTTGCTTTGATTTTAAAAGTAACCCTAGCACATTGGTTCGTAAAGATGTAACTTTTCTCCAGTTAAAAAATGCAAATCAGCTTGATTGTGTTATTGTTTCAGACTGTCTTCCTTGGTATTTTATGATGTTAGAGTTAGTTCAGCTCTAATGAAACTGGGGAGGATAAAGGGTAACCTGCATTTCACAGACTCATATCTTCTAGTGTAGGCTTGCTAGTTTCCTTAGAGACATAGTGTGTTTTAAATGCTAAAACAAACGGATGTAAAAGGCACTTGTGAGGATTAATTGAATCAAGGACTGTCATTTTAAATAGGTGACTATTGAGTCAGATGAAAGAATTTACTACGGTGACTTTGGAGGGAGTGACATTTGAGCAATGATGCTCTTCTCATTTGCACCCAGTAGGGAACTGTCTGATAAATGTGAGTTCTCATATACCTTTCACATAATTCAGAGGGATTCTAACAGTGTAGCTAACACTCAAGGGTATTGTGCAGATTTGTGCATTCTCCGCAGTACCTCTGGTCCAGCAGTCAGTAATTAGGCTGTCACAAAAATGTTGCAGTTCACATTGTTTGATTTCTGGGTTTTGAGAAGGAAAAAAGGAAAGGGTCCGTGAGAAGGGGAGAAATATTTTTCTTTTTAGTTTTGATTATTTTTTTTAAATAAACTGTGTACAAGTAAAGGCTGTGTAAACATTAACAAAGAATGAATCTATTTTTAAAATAGTTTTACTCGATAAATAACCTAAATTAAACCATCACTAACTTTTCACTTATGTTAGTATTTTGTATCCTGAACAGCTTTTTTTTTGGGTATGTTCTATGGCCTTCCCAGAAACTTTATTGGAACTACAGACGTACTGTGGGCAAGCAAAAATAAATCATGTAGTTTACAGGAAAAGTGTGTAGTCTCACTTCAGGAAATTTGAGATCCGCATCTATCCGTGCCACAGGCTGTCTTGTATCATCCTCTGCAAGATACTCTGTTTGCTCATCAGAATTTACCTTTCACATAAGGATCCTTTTGGGATGCATCCTTTTTTACATAGATGTTTATATACTGTGATTCCAAGTGCTACAATGTATCCTGCAATTTAATAACTTGCAGTTAGTGTTTCGCAAGTAAGATTCGGATACCAACTGGATTGTTTGAGGAATTTCTTGTTACGCCTTCTTTTGCTGTAATTTTTCCAAGTGATGTTTACTCTTAACAAAAGAGAAAGTAAATAGCTTTCAAATTGACAGTGATGAAACAAAATGCTCCGCAGGGAGCTTGGGGTCTTGATTGACAGTGAATAGAAACAAACAGGAGTTTCTGATCTGGAGTATCAGGAAGGAGGAACATCAAGTGCTGCATCCTCAGGCTGTGATAACGAGTCTGTACTGAAGAAGGGGCTGGTCCGAGGGCTCCAGTGCTCTGTGCTGTCTTTGGCAGATCTGTAGCTGTGCTCTCATCAGACATACCCTACAAACATGTGAAGTGTATTTTGTTCACAAGTATGTTTTCTGTACATGCGTCCATATTTTAACTGAAGCTCAGCATCCTGAAGAATCTTGAAACATTTTATTTCAAAATAACATTTTGAACTGCACTGCAATCAGTATTAATGGAATTATATCACTAATTGTACACTTGGTTTAAAACCCAATTTGGAAAACAAACTACAACGAGGCAAAAACACTGCAAGCCACCTGAGCCATTTTTGTAAACTACGCTTACCAGTATGCTCCATACCAAATCATGGATGGGATTGTTTTGTGACTTGCTGGATTCTGTGGTTATAAGACCTTCTCTGTACTGTTTTCTGGTATCCAGTAGTATTGAGAGTTTAAATGCTTCTACTGTAGAACTTACTAATTATGCTACTGCTAACACCTGTTTATTTGCAGAAGTGTCGGAATGCTTTCTTTCAAAATTAGAAGAAAATACAGACATTTTGAAAGAACACATAATTGACCATCCGTACTTGTGTGAAAATATTTTGACATCTTTCATCCAGCCAATGAACACAAATTTCAGGAGCCAAATGAATCACTTTAGGAGAAAAAACCCATTAGTGTTTGGCTTATGTTAATGAACTAAGCATCTGTCTTTCTGTGCTGTAACTGTGAAAAGGCACAGTATTATCTTGTACAGACAAGTGCTCTTGTCAAAGAAACAACCCATCCCCAAGACACAGGTGTTTCCTGCTCTTCCAGTGGTTTTCACATTATTGGTCAGGCCTAATGCAGTGCATACTGTGGTGGGAAGGTTGCTGCCTGGAATACCATGCTTGAAAAATGATCAATTAAATGCAGTCGTATCAATTTTCAGGCAAATTGCCTGGTAATTGTTTTTATAAGTTTCCAGTATTATTACTCAACAGAAATCATTGGCAGAATGGTATAGTTTTATACACAATTCAGCATCATGGGCAGATCATTTTAATGCATTATTCACTTTGAGGAGGGCTTAGATTCCTCAGTGTTTCATGGACTTCAGTCAGGAAGGCTGAAGTTCATAGTGCCTACTAAATGTTTTTGAGCCTCAGGTTGAAGACTGAAATGTGTTTGTTTAAAATATAAACCAATTATTCCTGAATTATGTTGATCACTATGGTAACCTACATTCATGGTATTTTGCATGAAGTAATTTAAAGTCGCTTAGCTGGAAGAAATAAGTGGTGTCAATTACTGATACATGAATGTAGCCTAATTAGATTAATGTGAAACATTTTTGTAGGATGAATGTTTCTTCATGCATTGGAGTTTCATGTCATTGTCATAATTAGTGTCAGTCATTTATGCGAACTGGAATTCTGTGAGAGGTGTCGTTTGTGGGGGTTTTTTGTTTGTTTCTGTTTTTAATTATGTTGTTTTTGTGGGGTTTTGTAGTTTTTGTAGTTTTTTTGGTGGTTGGTTTTTTTTTTTTGTTCTCCTTTTCTTTTTTTTTTCCCAATCCTTGTGACTCTTACACCATGTGCTATATTCAGCACTTTTAAAATTATTTCAGTTGATTACTTTTTCTTGCAAATACAACTGGATTGTATTTGAGAAGTACCTGATGCCTGTTAGGTTCTGTGTTAAAGCTCTAGTCACATACATACAGATGTGTATCTGCAGAATTTCACCTCTATTATTTATCTTTTATTTATTTTCCTGGCAGAACATTATTGATGTCATCTTGTTAAGAGTCTTGAAGTTGCTGGGAAAGTTTTCTTGATCCTGATTTTTAATGGCTTTGTGGTTATTTACTTGATTAATAAAACTGTTGCTTATTTGTTTAATTAATTAAATGCAGTGATGTTTGAAGGCTCAAAAAGCAATGAAGTAAACAGTCTATAATTGACTGAAATGGGAATTCTGTTTGAAGAACTGCTGGAGAATCAAGTTCACTATGTAATCTTAAAATGCAGAACACTTTTGTTGTTTATGTATGCAGCTCCTGTTCATTATGCTGAAATTGAGCTGAAAATTGTTTTCTTTTGCTGCCATTAATTTTAGTTTTTAAATTCAAAGCAAATTAAGTTGCTAACTTCAGCAGCGATTGAGATGACTTCCTAAATATGAGATAAACTCAGTCTCCAGCTAAGTCTAACAAGCCTCATTTTGCTGGGTTGTTTCCAAATACCTTCAGTGAAAGCCAGTGTATTTGAAAGAGAATTTGTCATTATTGCTCCAGCTAGTATAAACTGTCCATTGCCAACAGTAGGCAAATAACCCTCAAGCTTTACTGTTGAAATGTTACGTGCCAGTTTTACCTCTTCCGTTGCAAATCATTTCACCAGCAGCATTCAGATCACCTTGTAGAGTTGGATGGCACAGAAGTTACAGATGGGAAGAGCTGATTACCTCATCTGGTGCATTTCTTTTTGTTGGTTTTCGTTTTTCCTCTTTTATTTCCTTGCCAGTACAGGATTTTTCCTACAATGTGTTTCCTATCAGCTTTCCATTATCTAAGCTATGAAACTGGAGCCAGTTGCCTTGAGAGTTTTCCATGTTTTGGCGTTTTTCTTACTTTGATTTTTATCTAGCATTCATAGATCTGAGTGATGTGCTAATCAACTGATAGCTTAAACCTCTTTGTAAAAGAGATTGAGTTCGGTCTCTTTGTACATACAAAGCTAAAAATACAAGCACTTACTACATTATATTTGTTTCTATTCATAATTTCCATGAAACAGTATGATTTCTTCATTGTGGTAAGGCAAATGCCATCTTGTTCAGTAAGTTAGCTTCTGTTGCATATTCTTAGTCTAATCTGCTCACTTTTTGACAAAACTGGGTATCTAGACTTGTACATTGCATTTGATCTTTTAAATCATTAGTGCAGGAAAGATGATAAAAAGGAAGAAATCAACTATTTTTCTCTTCTTGGTCCTAATCAACAGGTTTTTCAATCAACAGAACTGTGAGCTGCTTTTGATTTTTTATTAGCAATGTCTCATTAGCCTGAAAGGATACCCAGCGGCTGTGTTAAGCATTCTGATGTTGCCATGAGGGAAGAGAAAAGGTTATGATAATAAATGGAGCATATTTGGTCTGGAATTGTTTTGAGAATAATTGTAGGGCCTTGTGAGACTCTCCCATACAGAGTCATGCTGGTATGATGTTTTCAGTGAATACATGCACCAGTCCCCAAAATAATACAAATATTCTTGTGTCTAAAACTCTTAAAGAAGGCAAATGGTTTCATTTTGGTCAGTTGAAGTTACAGCTGAACTTCCAGATCCACACTTCATCTTTGTTTGTGTTTTATCATCCATGAATGCCAAGGTGCCTAAATGTGAGCTCGAGTAGTACCAATTTCAGTAGATTGATTTTGGTGCTCATGTCACTCTTAAAAGGTAACTTGTTCTTCTCAGCTTGGGTGTCAGTAAATGAAGTGTATTTCCCAAAGTGCTCCATGTTTACATGGAAAACAAGTAACAGCAGAACTCAGTTCAGTTCTCAGTTTCTCCGTCTGAGGGTTGGAAAAAAGCTTAGACTCTTGCATATGCCACAACTGAGGAGATCCTGGAAGAGTGTATTAAAGGTAGTAAGCACTCTTCCAGGGTTAAAGGTGAAGATGTGCAGGGATGTCAGGATCACACATTCCTCAGCAGAAGCCCAGTAAGCACTTGGATGATGCTCTCAGGCAGGTGGTGTGATTCATAGTGTTGCCCTTCGCGGGGCCAGGAGTTGGACTTGATAATCCTCGCGAGTCCCTTCCAACTCAGGACATTCTGTGAAATAACTTTTGTGTCTTTGCCATAATCCTTAGCGTCCTCTATTTGGTGTCAGTTGCTCTGAATGAACACAACTGCCATAAATTAATAAAATAATGGTATTTTGAAATAAGAAAGAACTCCCTCTGTTTCACATGTTTCTCTTTGTATAATCCTTGTTGTAAAAAATAATTTGGATGCAGCTGAAGGGTTTGCATTGACAACTAAAGCATGATTGACAACTAAAGCATGAAAAAAGCTAAATTATAGCACTCAAGGAAGATTCCTTTCAGATTATCCAGAGCAAGAGAGTTGTAGCTTTTAACTGCTTATGCAAAGTTTTTAGTGACAGAAGACTAAAGTTTTAGTCGATGTTCTGAGGCTCTGTCATACTGCTGTGTATGATAAATTGTACCAGCCAGAATATTCATTTAGAAACTGGAGGGGCATAGCTGCTGTCATACATGGACCTACAGTT
This sequence comes from Machaerirhynchus nigripectus, assembly GCA_013397975.1. Lineage (NCBI taxonomy): Eukaryota > Metazoa > Chordata > Aves > Passeriformes > Dicruridae > Machaerirhynchus > Machaerirhynchus nigripectus. The sequence continues at coordinate 1,497,394 of VZRQ01000114.1, read as the reverse complement.
ACCTTGGTATAACAGCACCTCACTGCTTTATTTTAAATTAACTGTTGCTTCTGTTGTTGAAGCTCTTTTTCATATATAAGTGTCAGCACAGTTTTATCCTTTACTCCTTAGCAAAATAGGTTGCGACATCTTTTAATAAACTGCCTGAACAGCACAGTGTGGGTTGATTTTTGTGGTGTTCAGGTCTCCAAAGTCACTAAATTTGAACTGTTAACAGCAACCTCAACCATCTAAGACTGCCTGGTAGTCTCTGAAAACTTCAGGGTAGCTGGAAAATGAGTGATGTATCTCTACTATGTGCAGCATAAATAGTGTTATGGCAGTGTTCAGTTGTTTGAGTGAGTACTCAGTAGAGCCTCAGAGGCATTGAGGGAAGAGCTCTGGGGGTGTGTGGTCAGCTGCAGGTAGCTGGTTCTGTCGTGCCTATCTCCGTGAGGTGTCTTAATACGCTTTGTTACAGTGCCTTGAATTGGCAGGACGAGTGTGGAGGACGCCAGTCTAATTGGGAGGAGGAAGAAAGTCTCCGAACACTTTCATCTATGACAGTGTCTGTCAGAGAACATGAAAGACTATTCCTGTGGTACTTAATTAAGCCTTGAGTCTTTGTAACAAAAACAGCAAACAATTAATTAATGATTAAAATTAACTGCGCGTCCTTTGTGTAGTGATTTATGTACATAATTAATGCTTTAGCATTTTAAGGTGTTAGCTGTCCTTTACGGAGCTGCGTAATAAATTGTGGCTTCTGAGGGTGTTACTTGAAATTCAAATTAACGTTTCCTCTAAAAAATTCTCAGTGCTAAGAGGATAACTAGGAGCGGAGTAGGCCCCCCTGCCAATTTTCTGTGTGTGTGAAGAGACATCAGTCTTGCACAGGGACTACTTTATTGTTCATACCTGCTCTAACTGGCTAGACAGGCTCTTGCTGTTCTTAGGAAAATGATTTAAACTGCTTGTGTTCCTAGGCTGCCAAAATGACTGATAAGACAGCCCTGTTGAGCTACAGATATGGGTACTGATGGACTGTTGAAATCTGACTGAAGTCCAGCATCCAAAGAGAGCGAGGTGTTTTATTTCGTAGTTGTTAAGCCTTTTGGATCTATTAAAGCTTGGTTCAGTTCAGCCCTACAACCTCAGCAAAGCAACAGGTACATCTGTGTTAGAAAGTTGTGCCTTAGTTTTACTTTTGCACACGATGGACAAAATGGGAGGCTGAAATTCAGAAAACATGCGTACATTACACTGATCTGACCACAGGAGTTTCGCTGTATCAGTGATGGATTTAGGAACGATGGCCATTTTCTGTTGTGTCCAGCCTCTTCATCTGCACTGCAATTTTGTCTGAAGAAGGTTATTTCAAGGTTCCCTCTAAATGCATGTCCAGTTTAATTGTGATGCCTTGTACGCTTAACTACTTTTACAAATCCTTAAGCTTACAATAGTATTTCAAAACTGTTTACTACTGTACAAAGGAATGTACTTTCATGCTCCTGAAAATACAGTTTCAACTACAAGCATGGATTGGAAAATGAAGGTCTAAAAGAAAGCTGTGACTCAGTGGCTGTAAAATGCTTAAATTGAATATGTGAATTAAGGAAGAAGCAATTCACTGGCTATAAAGTGCTTGAAATATCAGAATTAAGGCCACAAGGAAAAGTTACTGTAGAAATAGGCTTTGGTAGAAATTGGTAATTTATAATTATTTTATTTCTCACTCTACCTATGATTGTAGTCTAGCTCCATTTGGGATAATAAGGAGTTAGGTATAAATAATTCAGTAAAGAGGTGATAATTCATTTCATAAAAATTGATTTGTAAGTACAGGGAATTCCTATATATAGAAATTATAATAAAAAGGCCAGAATAACATGGTAACCTGGGAGTTTCTGTTCTGGATTAGAACTATGTCTGTTCTCATTCATTCTCCTGTTTTTACCTGTGAGACCTTAGCAAGAGAAAAGAGAAACTCATCTTTTCATAGAAAATACCTTGCAGAACTTAATATATTTTTATTATAATATGGCATATGTGCTAAACTTTTTTTTACTCAAAGCCACAAAGAAGATGACAGCACAAAATGCCAAATTCATCTCTTGTATAACTTTCTGTACCCTAATAGTATTCTTAACATTAGGGAAAATTTGTTTTGCTTGATTTTTTGATATATGTCAGAATGTGGAAAAATTGTATTTTATCCTTTGGTGTCCTCATCCCTACCTTCCCTCTAACCCTTATATCAAAATTGCTGTTCCTGTGTATCTGATGCAAGTGAGTTTCAAAATGTGTTGATGGGACAGTTTGTGGTCCTGAGCTGTGACCTTGGACACAAAGAATGTGTTGTAGGCAGAATAATTCTGGTAGTGTTTATTTGCTTATGTATCAGTACATTTAATCTTTACCTGCATCTTTTATAATTATTTTAAAATCTCATATGACACTGGTAATTTCAGCAGTAATTAGCAACCTGGTAACAAGGTAATTGCATCTATGGAGACTGTGTTTTCTAAGTGAATGTTTTAGCAGTCTGCCTAACAAAGCACACCAATGAAAACAAAAACCAAAAAGAGTATTTCATCTAGAGCAATTACAGATTTACTCCTATCACTGTAAAATCAACACAAGTTACTGAGAATTTGAATGATAATCCCTCTCTAATACCTAATTAATGAAGGTTAATGAGATTCTTAAACAGCGAATCCTTCTAAGTGTACCTCTGCCAGTGTTCCCATTAAATATCAGGGTCAGGGCCCCGCTTACTCCTTTGTGTTAAACCTCCCTGGGGGATATTTTTCCAGTGTAAGGCACATGGTACATGCACTCTGTGTCAGGGAGGCAATGGTCTGTATCTGAAGTCCATAAGAAATTCAGGCGTTGAAATGATTGGAAAAGCAATTGACATTTAAGGTGTGACCATGGTTTTTTTCCTTAGCAAACCAAAGTGCTTTTTGACATTAGCAGTAACTTTGCTGATGGGGTACTTAGTCACCATGGAAATCTTAGTCAGAGGGTAGGGCTCTAACCTACCACTTGGAACCTTCTTCCCTCCCAGAGCATCACTGCAGCGTCTGGTGGGGCCTGTGATCCCCTTCAGTCCTCCTTGGCTTTTGGGATTCCTGCTGGGATAAGTCTGGAGCAGTACAGCGCTGCACCAGGAATATATCTGGTAATGTTGAAATCCCTAAAGTAGAGCATGTTTTGCTTTGTTTTTGTTTTTTGGTTGGTTGGTTGGCTGTTTTTTGGCGTTTTTTTGGAGTGAGTAAACTAAGACTTGAGTTTCTGTGTGAGTATTTTTAAAAAAGGAAAAGATACTCTGTTTCTGACAGTAAAAGTGATACTTATTTGGTACTAAGCCCTTAAGAAAACAAAAGGATTTTTTTTCATGCCTCTATTTACTAGCAGATAGGGCAGGGTGTAAAGGCTTTTTGCCTTTCCTTTCATTGGCTCTGCAGGCAAAACCTGTTCTGTTGAGATTTCAAGGCAAGAGGCTGGAAGCTAGTACTAATGCAGAAGTTTCCTGAGTCGTGGTTAGCTGAGACTTTTACTGTGGAGCCTGTCAAGGGAATCCTCTCTCTTTTACATCAGTTCATAATTTCTTGCAGCTTTATTTGTACTTGTTTATAAGATACTGTGTAAGTATCTGTGTATGTTACCCAAAAATTCCAACAAGATGGCCACGTTTTGCTGTCTTTCAAGGACATGTCACTGGGGATGTACCTGTGTGACTGAGTGCCCTCCGGATGCTTGTGACCAGATTGCTTTTAGTAGTAATAGTGTCTTGGCCCACAACCTCGTGATGTTTCACTGTCCTGTGAGAAAGAATAAAACCCCAAATGGTTGTTACTTCCTTTGTTTTCAGTGTGCCACCAAGGCAGAACCTGGAGATTGCCTAAAAACATTTCCTTGTGCTAAATTTCCATTTGGTATTGATGAATTAATTTAGAAATATTTCTTCATTCTCTTTATATTATGGCAAGTTAGTTATTCCACAACTAAGGAAGAGAGAACAGAGCTCGGTGGGTGTTGTAATTGACTGTACAGTCTCTGTACATCAGCAGGGTCTTAGGGACGCTTAAGTGCCACAGGAGGCTCCACATCTTCTTGTTACAATCTTTATTTGAGGTATGGGGAACTCACAGTGAGAACAGCTCCTGAGCACATCAGCTGTATCCTGGACTTTACATAAGGTGTTACTTTTGATACGCTCTGTATACACCTTTTCACTGCATTTTTTTTTTTTCAGAGGCGTAGCTGGGTGACTGTAAAATAAGCCTGTTTCTGAACAGAGAACACTGAAGTAGAGATTGTATCATAGTTTCTTTCTGGTTTGCTAACTCCTTCTGGTTTACTACCAGTTCTCTTGCTCTCAACTTGAATACCAGCTACTTGCTCTGGGTCCTTCAGGACTGTGCCAACATCAGAAAAAACATGAAGAGTAACGTAAGAGTGAACCCCACAACTGGTAGAAACTTCCTGCCCCCTAAGTTTTAGCTGCTAACTCAGACACCAAGCTGAGGGCTGTTAGTTCTGGCTGATGGAGCCAGAAATCCTAACTTCCACCATCCTGAAAAGATACCACTTGTGCTGCTTTTTTTTACTAATAGAGTAGTTTAAATTAGATATCTATGTAGGAAAGTTTCATTTATCCCACAGCAAATGTGTGTCTTTGAGATCTCCATGATCAACCTTGATTCCACAAGTCATCCTGACCCCTCTCTAGCTTAGTTTCCAGTTTTTAGCTGCTTGTTACATCTTTGAATTGGGATTGAGGGATTGAGGAGGAGTGCTGGTCCTTCTGTCATTCTTGACCTTTCTTGGGGGATGGAGGATTACATATATCCTATGTGAAGCTGCAGTGAACCATACCTTACTTGCAACCTTCACTTGCTGCTCCATCAGAAGGAACTGTGGTTCTGTAAAGCAATCACTCCTTTCTTTCCTGTTTGTGTTCTGACATCATTAATACTGACAGTACAGCTCTGGGAATCATTTGCTAGTTAGATTGAACAGTCTTTCTGCTGTCTCAGCATTGACAGGTTGCAAAATGTTTAATGTATTACTTCATTTTACAAACATATTTCAGTAACAAATCCATTAGCAGATATTTTGATTTTTATAGATGCTCAAAATTCCGAAGTAGGATCAATCTAAAATTTTAATGTATTGCTCTTTCTTAGTGTTTTCATCTGTGGTTAGCAGTTCTGTGCATAATCATTGCCATCCACAGTGCTGGAACAGTCCTATAAAGGCAGATAGGGAAATGTACTCTAATGAAACCTTGGTCAAGTGTTTAATCCCAGGGGATTGCAGCCATCTCATAACAGTATTTTATGCTTTATGTCATTAGACTAGGCAGTACCTCTGACACCAAAGCCAGTAAAGAGGTAGTGAATATATAAAGAAAAAGTAAAAGCATACAGTGAAAACCTTTACTTAGTAGAAAATGCCTTGCCTGCTTTTTAGATCTAAATGGGTGCTTTAGCAGATTTTATGCATGATTTCTTACATCAGAGTACAGGAATTACTCTTTCAAATGCAATAAAGATAATTTAGATAGCTGATTTGCCAGCTTTTTTTATGCTGTTGAGTGTATAAAGCATCTAGCTCATTCAAATGCCTCTAGTGGATAGAAATTAATGATATAGGACAATTATAAGAGGTATTTTTAAGGAAGATGATGTGTTAAGTATGATTCCTTCATCTTTTGGATCTTTATATTTTGAATGTTTTTGTAGATTAACTGCAGTACATAACATTTCTATTTAAGATTTTATCAGAAGTGAAGTTTTATTTTGATTAATACATATGATATTTAAAATATTGGGTGACTTCCAAATAATTCTTGTTTTTAAATTTGAGAGCTTCCAGCAAATGTCAAGTGTTAATCTTAGGCCTGCTCTTAAATTCTAATCAGCTAAGAGCATAATTGTTCAGTAGAGAGTGAAGTAAATTACCTTCTTATACATGGTGGCTTAGAGAACTAGTGGGAAGGAGGTTCCAGAATTGGTGGCCCTGTGCTCCAAAATGCAAGGAAATGCTTTGCATACTGAAGATCCCATTAGTCACCCTCCCTTTGAAGAGACAGGGATAACCTTTGCGCCCTGGTGGCTGGAGTATTCTTGAAGTTAGTGGGACTCCTTCCAGCGAGTGCCAGGATTTTAAATTACATCGTGCAGGGGATGGCTGTTGACATTTGGATGAGAATGGAGCAGTGTCATTAAGTGCTGTACGTTTTAGAAACTTTGGAGGCAGTTTGTTCTGATTCTCTCTGTAGGTTACAGCTTTTCTAGAGCCTGGACTTCTTTGTGCGTGTGCTGTTTCTGTGTGCCATCCTTTAGGAGCAAGCTACATGAGTATGCAGTAAAGGAGAGTATTGTCCCTTGAAAGCAAGCGGTGAGGGCTGGTGGATATAGCTGAGTTTATATAAGGCCAAATGCCCTGATTTGCAGTTGTGGGTAAAACAAGACTCTGAAATCATTGTGGATTAGAAAAAAAGTGGCTTATCTTAGTTTTTAGGTACCTCTAGAAATGTGGACCTCTTGCTAACTTTCAGCAGGATCTGTTGTACTTGACTGATTCCTCGGATGCCTCTAGCATGACATCTGAAGTAAAGATCGAAGATTTCCCAAGGGAAAGTGGAACATGGGGCTGTGAATGTGCTCTCACTATTTAAATAGTCATTAGGCCAGATTTTGCTGGATTCACAGATGCCCAACCAGTCTTCCATATTCATGAACACTCTTCATCTGCTTTGACAAATGGTGCAATTTGAGAATTGAGCTTTTATCTTTTTGCTTCTATTTAACCAGTTCATCTTGGGTTCAGAAATTCTGAGGCTGGCAAATCCAGAGAAAGCTCCAGGTGAGCCTAGCCATTTAATTTTTATCTTAAGCTGGAGTGTTATTCAGTGAAAATCAGTAATGTAGATTTTACTCCTATTTTCTGTACATCTTCTGCTGGTTTAGAACATAATGACTTCTTCTGTGGAACAGGTTTTTGAGTTACCTTCTTGCCAGCTCCTACAGAATTTCCCAGTATCCTCTTCTGTATTAATAAAATTTAGAGCCTAGTTTATCACCTGGTGGAGAGCAGGAGGAAAAGCATGTAGTTCTTTGCTGTTGAGGGAGATGAGGCAAAAAGAATTAGTACAGGTTCTAAATCATGCTTTAAATTAAACATCATACTTCTCAAAAAAACATTTACAGAGTTTCCTCAAGAAAATACAACAGTATTAGTGACTGTGCCAGCACTCGACATTTGCAATTCCTGTGTTAATATTGTTAGTGTGTACTACTGCATTCAGTTGAAAAAGTGCAGCAAATCTACCTGACCACTAAATGGCACTCTTTCCTTTTCAGAGCCAAAACCAGAGTAAAGATGTTTAAATCAAAGCTGAGGGATAATGTGCAAATGTTTATTTTCTTATTATCTAGTCTCCAACTTGTTGTTTGTCACTAAAAGAAAACGGACATTCTTGTTCATTCTTTGCTTTGCATTTGGTATCACTGGTAGAATCTGAACAGAAACTGATGACTTTGTAATGGCTTGGCTTTAGCTGTTGCATGGTTTGTATAATTGCCTTTTGTGGAGAACTTCACCCATAACATGAAGAGAAGCAACTGAATTTCTTTGCAAAGAAAAAAACATCAAATAAATAATTTGATTTAAAATTTAAAAAGAAATTATTTGCAAATCAAATATATAATTTTTATTTGATTAACATTAGGAATTTGAATTACTCCTCATTGGTAATTTTTTTTGATGTTTAGTGAGGTTAGAGCAAATCTAATGCAGGCCTGGGTGGAGACCAGTGAGGTCTGGTTATTCTGTTTGCAGTATCAGTCTGTATGAATGATGCATCATTGTCCTGTGTGGTCTGCTCTCAAGTTTTTCAGACATTTTCATATGGGTGCCAGTACATGGTCAGTTAACAGACATCTGCAGGTTATGCAGACTTATTACCTATGCAGAGGAAAATATTTTTTGAAGAAATTAAACCCATGTATTTTTATATCTCATTTTCTGGTACATGATTCTTCTTTCACTCCATTGAGTTCTGTAGGGCTGCAGTGTAAGTATCAATATCAGATTTGAAAATTATGGCAAGAGGAAAACGGTTTAGATAAATTTCTTGAAGAAAAGAACATCCAAAATGCTTCTCTACATGCTAATGCTATTTTGCTTGCCATGACCGCTTGTGTAATTAAAAACACTGGCTTACAGGTCAGTATAGCTGGAGCATCTCTGTCACACCCTTGAAGTTTGACTTGGAATAATCAACTTTTGTGACTCTCACAGATGGGGACCTCAGTTCATCAAGTCCAACCTCCCAAACAGCAAAGTGATTACACTTTGCCAAGTTATGCTATGCAACTTTACAATATATACTTGACAAACACACATCTTAGTTTTAATCTTAATTTAAATATGTCCGTAGAGAGTCACCGCTTCTGTTTAGTGTTTGGGTTTTTTTTTTCCTAGTAGTTAATTTGCTTTTAATGCTACTGTTTGACTTCTGTTTATTTAGGGAGGTCTGCAATATCCACCCATACAGGATCACATACAGTGTAGTGTAACTTTCAGTCATCTTTTTGAGAAGTTGAAATGGTGACTGAGTTGAGCCTGACTTCAGTGACTTCAAAGTCACCAATTCCATGTTTGTATAGCCAAGGCTTGCGTTGGACATTTTTGCAGTGGCAGCACACTGAGTTGCTGATTTGCTCTTAACCAAAACTGCACTTCAGAGGCATAGTGATAGTCTGCATTCTTTCTTTCTAGGGCTGGAATCCTCATTAAGCTCCATTTAAACAGTATTTGTTATAATCATCTGGTTTAATTGCTCTTCAAGATTGCTGAGCTTGTCTCACATTCCTGTCATTTTGATCCCGACCATTTTTGCCAAGCACAATCTATTCCTACTTAATTTTATCTGTCGTTAAGGTAAAATAGATTTCCGTCAAAACTGGGTTGGATTTCAAGCCCTAATGAATTTGGGTTGGTTTTTTTTAGAATATTTGAGACTTTTAGAGAAAGTGTGAAAAGGCATCACCATAATGATCAATGGTTTTATTGCTTTTCAGAAAGATGCATATATATTACTTGGGATATACTTTATCTGCAGCATAGATGTATGGCTAGAAGTCTGTACTTCTGCAAATCAATTGGAAAAAATTATGCTGTTATTTTGACAATTAATTGGAAGAACTCCTCAGATTGCTTACAAACCTGGCATGGCAGTGACCTGTAGTCTTCAAAGTTTTGCATCAGGACTATAATATTGAACTTCTGGAAGAACCACAGGATGTGCCTGTGCCACATGTCAGATCAGATGATCCTAGTAGTTTCATTTGGCCTTGAGATCTAGTAAATCATTTGCAGTAAGCACAAAGCGTAGCAAAATCTGCAAGCTGTGCAAATGGGCAGACTTTTAAAACTGCAGGTACATCAAATAGAACTCTCTTTCCCGGTTTTCTTTGTGGCATGGGAGGCTTTCTATCATTCCTCAACTGCCACTAACCTTTCTTGTCACCTAGCCAACTTGTGAACATCATTTCCCTGGTATTGCGTGAAAAGTTGTGTGAACAGCCTAGGAAATTGCTGTACTGATTGTCCTCTGGAGTCCATCCTCTGCTTGCTGTTGCAATGCATCTGGTGAAGAGCCTTCACTTTGCAGCCCTCTGAACATCCAAGTGTTCTTCCTTTGCACCCAGGTTTAGTGGGTGCTTGCCATAAGTGCCCACAGGAGGAATTCTGTCTTATCCTATTGTTTAACCTGCTCTTCCTTAGAGTCTCTCCATTTCCCCTCTCGGTTCAAAGGTCTGTCACTAGCTGCTCATGCTGGCCCTTCCCTTTGCTGCTGGAGTCCTGAGTGGTAAGACTGTGGGTGATAACCTCCCCACTTTCCTCATTTCTCCCCTGCTTTGCGGTTACACTGGAGCAGTCACTGGAGCAGTAGCCAGCTGCTTGCTTATGCATGCTGCTTTGCAGGATTGTTAAATGACTGCAGAGACACTTGGGCTGAGTTTGCTTTCCTGTGTGAGTGTATCACCTTAAAGAGAGCAAAGGTATAAAATAAATTGTTTGCATTTTATAATAAATATGGAAAATATGTTCCCAGATTAAAGAAAGTGAGATCTTTTCTGTTATGGTCCCTCTATTTTTTTTCAATGTCTGGTGTACATTTCTAATAATTGGTATGTGAGTGACTTCTGTGAAGGCAGGAATGAGTCTGGAATGGCTGTGACCAATGTGCTGCTGTAGGGACCGATCACTGAGTTGCTGGTCACTGGGGTTGACAGAGGCTGTCATTCTGCAGCTGAAATATGTACAGCTCTACTGGCAGCTGTACCTGGTGCTCCTGCTAGTGACTGCCAGCACGGCTATAATAGAAAGCCAAATAGCCTCATACTCCTGCAAAACAAAGATACCTCGTGTAATTTTCCTGGTGAGCTTTTGTTGTTAGAATCTGCAAGGAAAGCTGATGTGATTTTATTTAATAATTCCTCTTGGGAAACTGTGCTTTTGGAGGTTTATCTGTGTATTAATTGCCTAAATAAATTTCTTGTGACTACAGCCATTTAATACAAACCACAATAAATTAATATTGTTTGCCTGTCAGTCTTTATTTCAGCTAGGCCAAGAATAATAGTTGAAGCCAGGAGACTTCAGTGCTCCTGAAAACACTTGCTATTGAGTTTTGACGGTTTTACTTGCAGTGAGTGACAGTTGAGGATATTGTTGTTAGAGTAGTCATTCCTTCGGGGGATCGTATTATGCCTACAGAAATGCCCTGCAGGCCTTTTTATATTCCGTCTTTTAAGATGCCAGTGTCACAGTCACTCCTGTTTCTCTCATTTTCTTGAAGGCATCATGAAACATAAATCGAAACTCAAATGTGATCAAAAGCAGAACTAAAACTGTTATTTTTCTCTTGGCTGAAAAAAGAAGTTGGAGGCAGCCAGCTCTTGCAGCTGGTGGCATCCCTCTTGGGATTTCTTCCATGTCTTGTAGGAGGGGAGACAAAGATTTCCCAGTTTCTGGTACCTTATGGCTATTACCAGGGCACAGCTTTGTGCTTGCACCTGAAACTGCCACTTCAGTACTACCTTTTCCATTCTTACTGGAAAAGTGGAGTTTTGCACTGCTCTGTTTCCTTCCGTTACCCCGGACCTGTGGTGTCTTTCTTTCTTACTATGCAGTGAGGCAGCAAGAATGTCAGAGGCTCCCAGAAGGGGAGGTCCGGGTCAGCCTTGTTTCCCCCATGTACCTACTTGCAAGCTGTATTCCATAGTAAATTAATTTAATGAATTTAACCAGTTATCTTCAAAGCCTCTTTGGGAATAAACTGATGCACTTGTTTGGCCCACATGGTGATTACCACCACACATCGTAGACCAAGTGACTAAATAACCTCCACTTTTTATTCTAATAGATATTCCTACTGTTCAGTTACGAGATTTCCTGGAATTTGGCAGAATTAGATATGATTGGTGGGGTTCAGATCATTAGTCTTTTATTATAACCTTTCCCTCACAGAGTTGTGTATTTATGCACACAGCTCTTACTCATGCTTGTGTCACAAAACAAGTCATAGACTAGAGTGCTAAAAATACAAGCGTGTGACATCATCCTGACTGATAGTGTTGCCAAAAGCTAATGAAAGTTAGTTATTATTTTTAAATTTCTATTATTAACACTAAATTAATGCTTTTTGACTTTGAGAAGTGATATCTACCTACTGGATACAGAATAGGCTTTTATTTTTAAAGGTTGATTATTCAATTCCTGTGTAGGCTGCTTGGAACAATATTTGCTTTAAGTAGTTCACTGTGAATAAGAAAGTATCTCAGAAGGAGCCCCAAGCACAAATAGATGTACTTCGAATGTTTTAGGTGTACAGCTGAAAATCTAACCCACTTAATTTTATGTAAATGCAGTTACAGTTTCTCCTGGCCTTGCTACAGTGATCCATCATTGCGGGAACTGCAACAAGGAATGGTTGGTTGTGGAGAGGTCAGCAGGGTGGCCAGAGCTATGGAACAGGTTTTACACAGGGACAAATGAAGGTAATACAGCCTGTAAAAGAAATGACTGGCTAAGTGTCCAAAAGAAGACTGTAAAATCCAGAGTAGAAGGTGAAGGGGGAATTTTTCATTGTCTTTTCCAAGACTAAAACTGGCGAGTCAGATGAAACAAGCTGGTGGCAAGTTTAAAGTGAACTGATGGGAATATTTCTTCACATAACCTATATTCAGCTTTGGAAGTCTACAGGACATTGTGGATACTGCAAGTTCACGCAAGAACGTAACTGAAAAAATTCGTAAAATCCCTGGGGGATTAGTAAACCAGGCATAACCACTTTGTAAGAAGCAAGTCTGCAAATCACTGTGAGCTCGGGGAGGCTACTTGAGAAGACTGATCAGGAGTTAAGATGCTACCTGAGGCATCTTTCTGCCTCAAGAGAGACCAAACTACGGTCATTCTCTCAATACAGTGGAGTTAACAGAACATATGCGAGAAGCAGGCCACCAGAATTGTCATTACCTATGTGATTATTTTAGGAATTGGTATTTCCATCGCTTACTATGTCCGTAGGACCCTTAGGTGATCAGGGCATACCCTTTCATTCAGAATCAGTGCTAACATCAGCATTAGGCATGAACACTGGAAAATTACAGTTTAATTTCGAATGCATGGAGTACAAATCGCCAGACCCAAATTCCACTTGTGGCTCTTACTGTATTATCACAGTGGCTTGTGACAATAAACAAACTTAGGATACAAAAGCAAGGGTGCCAATAAGCACTGCAGAACTGCTGGTGTGAGAGAGGAATTCCCTGGCTCCTGCTTAGTGCTGTGTTATGTACCCTTCACGTTTGCATGCCAGTGTAGATAGCACAAATGTGCGTGCAGCCTTTGTGAATTCTATAAAAGAGCTGTGAAACATAAGAACCTGATAGAAAGTAATTCATTTGCCCATAATGGGCCTGTAATTGTTGCTATTACAAAATTTCTGATTGTGACTATGTTGTGTTTAAGAACTGGGCCTGTGGTTTTATTGCAAAATTATTACAGCAAATCCTTTGGGGACTGTGAGCATATACACTTGTTCTCCTAAGTATTCACTTGGCCAATATTGTGAAATGTAGCTGTTTCTAAGGGACAAGAGGCCCTAGAATAACTGTGGAACTAATAAAAAATAGAGATCCATTTAGTTTCCTTTTTTCTCCAAAGACCATCATCAAATCTAGAATCAAGCAGCAGGAAAATTAGGCTTTTTTATTATTATTTTTTAATATTAGGCTTTTTTTTTTTTAATATAAGTAGATGGGCAAAAATAGCTTTCACACAAAGTACCTTGACCTTTTGTGTTGTTTTAAAGAGACTGAAAATCTCCTTGGGCTTTAGGGTTTAATAACAAAGTACTAAAAGACTTTATTGTGTTTCTGAGGCTGAGAAAGAGGGTATGGAACTGAATTCATACACTTGGTTTTGCTGAAGTGTTTCATGCACGTGATATTTGGGGTTGGTGGAGAGCCAAGTCAGAACGCTGATTCTTTTCTGAGCCCTCTGAGTGGCACAGGACTATCAGAGGACATATCTGTGCAGTCAGGAAGGGATTAGCCTGGTGGTTAATCACAGTTCTTCCTGGACATACCAGAATTAATAGATTGGATTTCAAGATCCTCTGGTGTACCCTATCTCAAATGTCAGCAGCTTTGTTGGCAAGATAGCTTGAGTTGCATGTTTTAAATGTTCTTTTTCTTTCTTCAGCTCTTCACTTGTTCTAATCTACTAGAGGAATTTACAGTATATCCACTCTTCCTTTTTGGTTGATTGGTGTGTTTGGGGTTTGTTTGTTTGAGCAAAATCTCTGTTTTAAGTGTAACAGTTCTTTGTCCTGAATGTCCTTTGTCTGAACAACCTTTATAGGGGTTACATATTTTGCAGCTCTTCCTTGTCCTTTGCTCAGAGCACCTCAGAGGGTGGCTCATTTCCTGAGCCTTTTCATGGCAGAGAGGTGTTCAGGAAAACGTGTGCCAAAATGTAAATGCCTGCACTGAGACTTGGTGTTCCAGAGTTATTGAAACATGAAGTCTGGCCTTTGGTAGTAAAAGGGATGTGGGATTAGATACTTGGGATCCAGATGTTGCTCCCTCATGCTGTAGACCCGTCTCCTACAGTGGCAGCTGATAGACATTTCAGGGTAAAGCATTTGGTGCTTTCCATGCCCCTGGCTGCTTGCCTAGCTTTTGACCAAAGCAGAAGGGTTTTTGGTATAAAACAGCATCTGTTTCCAGACTTGATCTGTCTCTTGAATGATGAGAGCTGATAATTTTAAACTTCATAGGCATAAATGTAAATACTTTGAATTGTCAGGATAAGTGCCCAGCTTTCTGAAATCCAGAAATACTTCACTGTTGTCATGTCCCTGTGTCAAAATTCCCTTATGCTTCATTGCACACTGCATATGAACATTTCTCTTCTGTTTTCTCTAAGCAGGTAGTTCTTGCTGCTAATTTCATCTTGCATCTTGTATCAAGGGAGACTTTTTTTTGATAGCAAGCAGTGATAACCAGATTTTCTTTCTCATCAGTTAAAAAAAAGGGGGGGGGAAAAGTATGTACAATTATGTGTTTGAAATAGATGATGTAAATGACATCCCTAGAGCTTATAAATCTTTTTATTCTCTGGAGAGACACATTCTATTCAGTAGCTGTTGAAGACTTTCTACTGTCCTACTATTTAGGGAATTAAAAATTTTTCACTGGTTGGTTAAAAGTAGAAGAAAAACGTTTAATTAGTCACTCTCATTGTTCTTGAAAGAAACAGCAAAGGAAAAAAAAAGCTAATGATTTTCTTCTCCAGATGTAAAAATCTGTTTTGATAGTGAGTGATGTTCTGGGACGGCTTAAACCAGCTAGGGCAAATCCAAGCCAGCGCTCCTAGTGATAAATATATTGGGGCACTTTTAAAACACTTGGCGATGGAAGAAAACAAGCTGTATGCATCATTAAACTGAAGGATCTGGGGAGAAACTGTGCATCTTGAAAAGTAGTACGGATCTTTTATAATAGTAGTCTGTGAAGTTAGACTGTTTGTTCTCCCTTTCTGTAGAGTTCTCCTTTACATGACTAGTAATTGGTAGGTAGTGTCTTTTGTTTCACTGAGAAAAATATGTTTCTTTAATGATAACACATAGTAACGATCTTCCTCCAATTGTGTTATTTCACTGCAATTATTAGCTTGTTCATGTAATGGTTGAATCACGAATAAAGGACTGAAAAATACCATCTCACTAGCATGTAAATTGCGTATATTTTTTTCCGAAGGTATTCAGTCAGTATAGCACTTTCTGGGATACTAAATGTTAGTTTCTTCAAGTAACTGCTACAGGTAGTATAAAACTGGCTGATTGTTCCCCTTGTTTTTGGTACCTTGTACAGTTTTCTCCACTGTTCTGGAGGTATGCATCAGGAATAATGTGATAGGCTGAGCCAGCTGATTACATTGATGGCTTTGCCAAACACTAACTCAGATGACTGAAAATTCTGCTTTCCTTACCAGTTCATGTGGGAAGGCTAAATTTTTAAGTTCTTGCTGGATGTTAAGGAGCAAGATGGACATGTGAGAGGATTCATGATTAAAAGGGGTGATCCCTTAGAGTAATTGTTTTTCTGATGTTGGTGATACTTTGAGGCTCTAACAGATTTTGATTCATAAAGAATACAGCATGCAGACACCATGGATGGTCTTTTTTGGGGTAATGTAGAGTAAAAAATGAAGGTGTATAAATGAAGCTACACTTAACAGTTGAGTTTGGAATGTAAAATGCAAACAGTAAAACAATGCCCATCCCCATCAGTGTTAAAATCGAGAGTCCACGTTCAAGCACGTTCTCATTATTTTAATGCATGTTATGAACAGGTAGTAAGAGCATACACTTCAGTAGGTGAAAATTACTTGCTGCTGTGCCATCGCTATTTCATGGCATTTTAGTTAATTACACTGTCCCATAATGACTTACGACTGTGCATAGAGACTTGAGATAAAAAGGATGAATTGTAGTGGTTTTCAAAAGTGAGACCAAAGAGTACTGCTGTCTGGAATGGGGGGATAATAAATTCCATGAGCTCCAATCACTGGATGACCACTGGGTTTGTCTTCAGCTGTAAATTAGGGGATTATACATCTCCTGTATAGCATTAATTATTAAACAAAGGCAATTTCACAGTTTAGTTCATTTGTGAAATTTCTGTAGAGAGTGGGAGACTAGCAGTGTCTTCTTTGTTACTCGTGATTCCCTCTTTTATCTTTCTTTCTAACTGCTCTGATGGACAGTGCCTGATCTAGGGCAAACTCTCTCCTGTGATGCTTGTCACCAGACCTTTTATGAGTTTTAAAGTAATAGCTTGATATTCAAATAGTACAACAGGTCTTCTGAAGAAAAATATGTATTTGCTTCAGCCTTTATGCTCCCTGTTTTATCAGTGTTTGGTTAAAATTCAGGTGCTGGGTATCAGTGGTACACTATGACAGGGCTATCTTTTTGCAATTCTTTGACTGTAAATAAAGAGACAGAGACATAAATGTTCTTATTTGCACATATTCAGTTGCTGGTTGTAATGAGAAAATACTGGTTTGTAAGTTACTTGGTGCCTACCAAGCAGAATTGCGTTAGTAGATGGTCTGCTGGTTGTATGTAATATAGTAGGATGTAAAATCACCTAAAATTCCATTTTTGTTGTGTTGTCCCTTTAGTTCAATGTCTTTTGCATTAGTTTCATCTTAATCTGTTTTGCATCAAGCTATAACATAAATCCTACTTGCATGCCTGTAGTCAATATTGCAAGTTCTCTTTGTGTATGACCATGTTTTGGAGATGTCTGTCTATGATAGTGACAAAGGATTGAGTTATGCTGGTTCCAAAAAAAAAGGGAGGGTGAGGCTTCAATACTGGTCATCTTAGGTGCATTAGTCACTTGGCACAGTGTGTATATTAATATTTAAAATACAAGCATAAACAATGCTGGACAACATCAGATGAATTAAATGCAATTACAAGCACTCCCCAAAAAGGTTTCCTTCCTGACAGAGCTGCATGTGCTCCAGCCATTTGTGCTGCCTGCTGAATGGCTCAGAACTGCTCAGAAAGCAAAAAAAGGCCTTCGCAGAAATATCCAGCCCTGACCTGACCCGTTCCTGTTAGTGTTTCAGGGTGTTTGTGGAGCAGCAGTGTGTCCTGTTGGTGTGTGCTGAGTTTGGGCTCGGGGTAAAATGGCACAATTAGCTGTTCTTGACCCAGTCAGGGCAATATGGGTGAAGTTTTACTCCAGTTTTGCGTCTTTTGTAAGGGGAGCATAGGCTATGCCAAAGGCATGTTGTCTGTGGGCAGTAAGGAGGCACACGATTGTGGAAAATGGAATAATAATAAATAAATGTCAACAGTTCAGCGTTCCCAGATGTACCAGTCTAGCATAAATGTGAATGTACTTGTGAAATGTGTTCTTTCTGGTTTTGAATGGCTGGGAATTTGCCACAGTCATTCTGGTTTTACAGGCTATGTTATTGGATCTGTGTGCACTCTACAAAATGCCGTGTGTCTTTCTGTTTAAACATAGGCCACCACATTTCTTCTTGCTTTTACATAATACATTATAGTACCAAATGTAAGAAGCTGTCATGCTTTGTTCAATAAAACTAACTCCTAATTCCAGCTTGTATTTATTTCAGAAAGGTATACCTTGGCTGTAAAGGAAATTAGCTTCAAAATCAGTAGGAGTGGTCACTGCTAAAAGCTGAATTACAAGTGACGCTTAAAATTCAGAATTTAAGAACGTCTATGACTTGCAACATATACAATTGTCTATTCGGAGGTCAGAAACTTTTGGATATTCATTTATTAGTGCTAGTTGAGCCAAGTGCTCAGCTGAAATCTGTGATCATTCTTCTAGTTCTAAATACTGTCTAAGTTGTAACATTCAGCACAGTAATACAGATAACATTTTTATTAAAAGAAAGCATGAGTCATTATATCAGATATCACTTCTAGACCACTTGGATTTGGCCTTTTTGGAGTAAAGTGAGTCATAACAGTTAAAGGTGAAAAATGTATCACTAATTAGATTTTCTCAAATCTGTTTTCTTAAAAAGTCTGAAATTTTGGAGGTGGAAGGTTTGCCTGGAAACCACCCATTATTTTCACCCTTATTTTCAGTCTGTGATGAAAAAGAACTAAGAAGTGAGTCATATGCTGATGTAATTTATGAAATAGAAGTCCTTTTAGGACTCAGACACAGCAGTGAGCTAGAGCAGACTGACAGCAGATACTGTGCTAGGTAAAACTTAGTGAGTGATCAGTCAATGGCAAAAAAAGTGCTAAGTAAGCACGTTAGGAAATGTGAAAAACAATGGCATTTTGATTGCATGTGACCACAGTGAAGTCTGATTAATTATTTGCATTTGTGTTTATCACAGTATGAATCGATTTTTTTCTTTTTTTTTTCCCCCTTTAAAGTAGAAACTGAGTTCACCGTTTAACACTGATATTTTTTCTCTTTGCAGTGTGCCGGGAAGACTCATACCAGTCAATAGTGTCATGTGCTGCTGTAGTACTTACCCCTGTAGAGACGACAGTGGATACAAGGAAAAAAGAACAGATGCTCATGCCTGATGTGTCCAAACAGTGAGTTATTCAAATAACACAATCTTTTACAAGTGCAGTTTAAACACCAGGCCAGATTCCTTCTTGTGGCTATGCATATGCACCCTCCTTTCTCTTTCATCAGAGCTTTCATAGGTGTTTCTAAAAGTAGAATCTGGCCTGAGGCTAAGCTGCTACTTTTGTTCATTAGCCTACATTTTTTCCCAAGACTTCTGGTAATGACATATATAGGGGGAATGGGAGTTTGTGCTCTGAGAAACGGATTTTTTACCAGGCTTGATAAGATGATTCTTTTGTTTAAATAGTCCATTCTTTCAAGTAGTTGATGTTTTTAAAGAAGGTGATTTGTAAATGCTCAGCTCATCTGAGATATTTCAGTGTTTTCCAGTGACCATTTTACCTCTGTGATACAAGATATAGTGACATCTTCAAAACTGTGGTAGTGTTCTTCCAGGGAAATTCTGTCTACTTAATTAGACTGTATTTTGATATCTTGCGTTAGATATCATAACCACATTAGAGAATCATAGCCACAGCATGTGCAATAATGTTTGCCTTGCAGTACCAGGCAGAATGGTTATTTCTTAATGACTGAGTCCTTGGAGAATAAAAATAATTTTGTTTTCATGAAAAGAAAGAAAACACAATTGTAGGGCTTTATCACAACACAAAATTGGGGTCTGTGCCTTTTAAAGTGTGGAAAGTATTAAAAGAAGTGACAGTGGATAGTATGACATCGTTGCCATACTTACCATTTATGTTCAGTTTTCTGCTTCTCTTGGTGTGTACACGTTTAGCTTTGAACTTGTCTGTGGAGTCCTGGCTTATGTGCCTCTTACCGTAAGAAAATGAAGACATCCCCTTATATCCCCAAAAAACCCCTCAAACATCCAAAACACCAGTGGTGGATTAGAGCAGATTAGGTGGGATGCAATACTGCTACAGATCTGTGACTCAAGTTTGTATCTGACTGTGGTATCTTTTTCAATGTGGTGATAAACCCATTTCGTCTGTACTTAAAATTTAACACAGCATGTTACCTGTCGTCTAGGTATTACTGCAATGGTCTAATGTTTGAAAGGCTGTGAGCATCTGATTGTTGTAGTGGTTCAGTTGTGTGGCTCTCTGAATACCAAGGGATTGGAAAGGCACTGGGCTGCAAAATACTGTGCTGAAATCCAGAATAATCTTTCTGGTTAGTTCAAAGCAGCATAGAACATTTTTTCCTCTAATCACTAAAAGGGAAACCGGCACTGTTGTTTGATTGACTTTTTCATCTGTGATGAGATTCAGCATTTAATAATCCCTTACGAATTCAAAGTAGGAAACACTGGTATCTGTTCAGCAGGTGCTGAATGAAGCCACCTCCTAGATTTTTATTGTGTTTAGGTTTTTATTTATTTTTTTTTTTTTTTACAACCTGATTAGCGTTATCTTCTAAGAACGCAGACACAAGTAAAGCTTGTCTTAAGCACTCAGAGGTCTCAGAAACATGCTCTAACCTCTGCTACTCTTCTGATACTCATATTTAAAAATACGACCTGAGGCTCTGGAATTCTTTTGATGCGAAGCCACCTTATACTTAAACAGATTGAATGCATTTGTACTTCTCCATATGAAACTGCATCTGTGTATTAGTATCTTTAGACCTACATTTCTGACAAGTATATTGGAAATGAAACAGAACCATCTTGCTGGAAAAAGTTTGCAACTGGAATTCAGTAAATTTTGTAGAAACCTTCAAAGTCATAGTAAGGAGGTGAAAGCATGCAGCTTCAAGATAATCTCCAACATTATGAACAAAAAACCAACTACTGTTCACATCTTCCATTTCACCCAGTGCTTTCTACATGCAGGTAGTTTTCCTCATACCCAGTTCATGGAAGCAAAACAGATCCCAATTCCTGTGTCTAAGTATCCCAGTGTTATCTGTCTCCAATGCAGACTTATCCTTGGCACTTGCTGAGTTCTGTTGACTGGAGTGCAGACTCCATGTACTGGAGTACTCCATGTATGAACTGGTCTGCATGTGTGGATTATAGTTCTTGATACGCATATGGGAAAAAACACTGATGCTTTGATTTTTATGCTTACCTTTGTTTACCTATATGGTTTTGAATTGCATGTCCAGAAGTTGTGCGTATCACAGAGGGCCGAGCAGTGGCCAGCCATCGAGACCCTGTAAGGAGAATTTTCTGCCTTCAGGCCCTACAGGGACAGAGTATGTTTAGAATAACTAATGCTTTCTAAAGCTACATAAGATAGTGTGTAATCCAAACCAGATAAAATGCATATTAATGATAATAAAATGTTAAACAGGTACAAATAATTTAATATAATCTTGTATGCCACAGTAAAATTATATCCAAGACCTTTAGGACTCAAGAAGCTGTGAACACTGGGCAGAGGAAAAAAAAAAGCTTTTAATACTACTTGTATAATATTTGATTAATGATGTTATTTTGTTTTAGAAAGAAACTGTTTAGTGGTTTTAAATAATGTATTTGCTTAATGTATTTTTTCTGTAAGCAGCAAATGGTGCCAGAAGTGGTAGCAGCAAGGCTAAACGACACTTTGTCAGTGATTAGATCTTACCAGGATTGCAGGAGTAAAAGGCCAATTTTTTTCCCCTCCTATATTTTTTTTCTTGGAAGCTCAAACCATTTCATCAGGGGGTAATTTCGTAGTGATACCCAGGTAATTGCTGACTCGTTGCTTGGGCACTGGGCAAAATCAGTATCTCATTTATTCACCAGGAATGGATTTGGCAAGAGGAAGAGCACGCCTTTGTAATTTTTCTTTCCACTCCACAACACTGAGGCAGAGAATTGGTCAGTGTTAGGTCAGGGTGAAAAATAAGAAATGTGAGCTCTGCCTTACTTTGTCTTCTCAACCCTCCACATTGTCTAGGACGTTGCATTAATTTTGCTATATTTTATAAAATACAAGACTTAAAAACTTGCTGTTTTGATAGTTCAAGTTATTGAGGCCTCTTTGTGTTGCCATAGTGATACATCAGTCAGTTGTTCTCAAAGGTGCCCAGCTGCTAAAACAATTGGAACATTTTGAACAGTGAATTCTGCTTAGAGAGTCCTAATTTTAGTCCTTCCTATCTGAATTCGAATATAAATAAATCAGCTACTGGCACAGAGCAATGGCATGAGGAATCCTCACTTCCATTTCAAGTTCTTATGAGGAAGCATGGGAGAGGAAGCATGGCCCAGGAAATTTTGTTATGCTTTAAAACAGCTTAGCTTCAGCTTCACTGGGCAAGCTCTCAGCCGAAAGGTCAGCCTACGAGGGGCAGTGCGGAAAAAGAAATGCCTAAGACATACGTGTCCCTGAGCAGACAATGTTCTGCTGCTGTGTGATGTTCATATGTAAACATAGAAAAGCATTCATGTGCTACTAGTGCATGAAGAAAGTATAGTGAAATTCAGGTGCACCATTTTTAATCAGATTTAGTTAAGCTGGTGCATATGTACTTTGGTATTTCTTTGGATATGAGTGCCCTGCAGTTCAAAATAGCGATGGCAACATGCAGCCCTCCGAGCTGGCCAATTTAAAGGTGGTTTGTGCATTAGTACTTCAGCTGCTGTCACGTTTCTGATTTTGATTTTTATTTAAAAATATTATTTGTTGTTGAAGTGTCCTTACAGCTACAGCTCTTGTTATGTCATGAAGCAGACACAGTAATTTGACAACTCTTTTTCATGTCAGAGATATTTTCCTGCGTTTTAGGAGAGATTTACAGATGAAGATCCTAGAAAAATGATAGCACAAGAGGTAATGTTTTTAAACTGAAAGAAGGTAAATTCAGACTGGATCTAAGGAAGAAGCTTTTTGTAATGAAGGTGGTTAAACACTGGAGCAGGTTGTCCAGAGTTGTTGTGGATTCCCCACTCCTGGAATTCAACGATGGGGCTCTGAGCAACCTCATCTAGTTGAAGGTGTTCCTGCTTATTGCAGATGGATTGGATAAAATGGCCTTTAAAGGTCCCTTTCAACTCAAACATATTCTGTGATTTTATTTTATGATTCTAAATATCACAGATCATTTGACAGTTCTTCAGGACTCTGAAGATCAAGTCACATTTTTTCTGGTAAATGCCTGAATAAGCCTATTTAGTGAGTCTTTTCAATATTTTGTCTGTGCCAAAGCTGTTCCACTTGTACCTTGCAACTGTACTTACCTGAGCAAGATTCTTATGCCTGAGTTCAAATACATGAGAAAGCTTCTTGGAGTCACAGTGACTACCTGGGTGCTTGCTGATGGGAAACAGGGTGGTGAGGGGGAGAGTTACAGCTTTAATGCCATTCTGTACAGCACTGTTTAGTACAGATGCCAACCCAGGACTTTGGTACTGATAGAGATTGAAATTTAGGAAAAACTTCGTGCATAATATAGTCTAAATTTATTAGCTTCAGTAAGCATATTCCAAAATTTAGCAGCTTTTTTCCCTTCTCTCAGTTTCAAGATGTAAAAATATAATTGTTACATCAGAAGACTGGTAATCCTTTTTGACTCTTGCAGCCTTGCCTAATTCCTTTCAAAAGAAGTCCAAGCTGATTATTCTTCACTTATTCGGTTATGGATTTGCTTTTCATTTTTATTTTTTTCCCCTCTAATGTTTTTTTTCCATTTTTGATAAATCCCAGGCAAGATTTTTTCCCCTGGAAGCAACAGTGTGGTTATTTTACCTCTGTAATTTTTGATGCTTCTGTTGCAATCCTGTTATTGAGAGATGCCTCTGCCCAAATTAAGGTGTAAATAAGGGGTTGAGGTGACCCCAGCAATATGTGTACAAGCAGTTGCTGCTCCAGTTTGCCAGAGCGGGAACCCTTGTCTGGATGCATTACTCAGGATGTGCCAGGCCTGGAGCCAGGCCAGCCTGCCACTCCATCCTGTGCTTATCTCATGGCAGAGTCCTTCTGTGGTCTTAAAATCAATTTGCCTGTCTCAAACACTGTTTAAGTCCCTACAGCTCCTCAGTGGTGATGTGAAGTGTGGTCTCTAAAGCAGCCAGGTTGTCAGGTAGTGGTGTCCACGTCACGCTTCATGCCTGCTCTGATGGTCCTTTCCAAAAGGCATCTTTCAGTAATGTGAAAAAGGGACGTTTTTCACACTTGTTTGAGAAACTGGATAAAAGATGGTTGTGCTGTTTCAGTTTCTGGATGATTGGGACAATGGGGTGTGGAAGCATGTGTCACTCTTTGGGTAATGCAGAGAGTAGGGATGCGCCATGTTGCTCTGGAATGACAATACTTTGAAAGCTGTGGTTCCAGCTCAGCTGAAAAACCTGAGACAGCAGCTGGATTGCACTGTACTCTCCGCCACTACATTTTAGTGATAACAGGTAGGAGAGGTAGAATTTATACCCATTTCTTTAAAGCAGGTACTTGGAAATGGAGTAAACATAAGCAATGTGTTTATGCTGTCAGTAGTCTGCTTCTACATTCTTTTGTCTATTTTGCTAGTTAGGCTTTAAGCTCTATTTAGGGACTTCAAGGGGAATTGAAAATTTCTATTTTCTGTGTTATCTGTCACATGGTTTCCTTGTATATCCCATATTGCTTTTTGCACATAATGGGAAAATGAGTTATTTTGCTGTACTCATGTCTCCTTTGAAATGGGAAACTTTTCAGAAAATAGTAAAAATACAGTATTTACACTTCTTTTATTGTCTGCTAACTAGTTGAAACTCCTGCCTGACATTGCCTCTTGTCTAGGCTGCTCAAATTTGTAACTTCTTTCAGCTTGCTTTGAGGAAAAACAAAACAATAAACCAAACTCTCTTGTTTCTTTTCCCTGTGTCCAGCCACTGCAAAAATGAGAATGATTTTGTAAAAACAATTATAACATAAGTAGCAGTTATGCGAAGGAAATAAAATTGCACTGCAAGGTGAGTATGGAAGAAACCTCATATCTGGTTATAGAACAGGAGCATCATGAGTTCTCACGTTCCTTCTCAGTCACTGCAACCATCAGTTTATAGGAGAGATTGACAAGAAAGCAATCTACGTATGTTATTTAAATATCTTAGGCAATTGTTTGTAGCCAAGGGATTAAGCAGTTCAGTACAACTTAATTTGATCACGAGTTGCAAATGTTGAATAAGCTGGTTTTTGAGAGCCACTGACTGATTGCAGTTACTGTACTTAATATTTTCAATATTTTGTAGTTCAGCTCCTGTCTTTTCCTGTGTGCTGGTGAATAATGCGGGATGCAGAGGAATTAAGGTATTAAAAGTATTGCTAATGTGACTGAACTCAGCTTGATGAAAAGATACAGGGATGGAATGTTACGCAAGGTGCTTAATGAGTTCACTTTGAATCAAAATGTGGAGGAGCAAGAAAACTACAGCATTTTCTAGTTGAGATAATTGTAACTTCAAAATAAGATTGAGTGCATTGTATCATTGTGTAGCTGGTCTTCATTAATAAAAGAAAATTCAGGAAATAAAAATGTGTAGGGATAATACAGGTTTGCTGATGGTGTTTCTGAGCACCAAATGGTGAAAATTTGAATAGAGAATTTGGAGACAAAATATAGTTACTGTAATGTACATTGGCAGAGAGTGTGGCCAAAGCTGATTTAAAACATTGAACTGCACAAACAGAGGACAGTGCAGTTACAGTGTATGGAAAACAAATTTCCCCTGCTTCAAGAGGAAGCACTGGATAACATAACTGCATCTACAAGTACAATTTCTGAACTAGATCTGAAGTCATCATAAGAAAAACATTGTCACCAAATCACAGTGACATTTAGAAAACAGCTTTGCCTAAAGTAAGATCACTTTTGTTTCATTCATATCTGTAAAATTCTATACCTTTACGATACCATAATGTCCTTCCAGTTTTGGCCATCACCCAATAAAGAATGTCCTTTGGAATAAGATTATCAGTTTATTTATCAGACCTGAGAAAAATTTTTAATTTGTAAATGAAATTAAAATCTATGCCTTCCCATGCATCCTTCTTTTCTCTGTTCTCTGTGAATCATCACATTCTCCACCAGGCACTTCTTCAATAGAGGAAGCTTTAATTATGTGATTTGCTTGTCGTTCTTTTCCACAAATTTCCCCAAAAGAGTTACATCAAGATAAGTAATTGTGCACTATTTATTTAGAGAGCTTATTTGAAAATATGCCTTTTTTACATTTATATATGGGCAGGTGCTTAAGATGGACTTGTTTCCAGAGTGCAAATTTTATCTTATGTGTACTGTAGTGTCTAGAAGTGTCTGCTTTATTTACATAACTGAGAATTACGAATCAGAACACTAGTATCAACTTTAATCCAAAGTAGGAGTCTCGCACTTGGCAACCAAGAACTCTTCTAAATTGATGGCCTTGAGTAATCATTGCAAAATATTATTGGCATGTCTGTTTTAACTAGAACAATAAACCATAAGACACAGTTTTGAATTTTAATTTTGTGCTGAGATTTTTGCTGTGTGATGAAATAGAAATTATTAAATATATATATATATATATATATATATCTGAACTCCTTAATGTCTGGAACAATTCTTAAAGGAGATGTAGTTGAAGTAAAGAAAATCTTACCTGGTTCAATCAACCTTGAAAAGGATGGTTACTATACGTAATGCAGGCAGAGATGTTTGAGACAGGCTTGGGCAATTGAAAATCAATTATTTTATCTGGACATCTCCATCTGAAGAGCTGCTGTTCTAAGTTGTGCAGTTAGTCACTTACAGCATTTGTTATTCTAATAAAATTACAGGGTTTTCCATTATCTTATGTGGCAGCTGCCTAAGCCCTGAAGAGCACACCCATCATCTGCTGGGATGACTGCAAAGCCACTCAGGCACAAAGTCCTTCAGAGGCAGCGCTACCGTGGTCATGTGGAAAATGACTCACTTGCTGACTTTGGATTTAAAAGAAAAAACAGACTTCATTTTCATCCAGCCTAAATTCGTGTCCAACATAGACGCTCAGAACAAGCATTGTTATGGCCTCAGTTTCATGCATTAACGGAGATCTACAGTTTTTATTTACCAGGTACTTACTCAAGGGGCTGAAGGCACTTGATTTCAGGGCATCACAAAGAATCCTCAAAATAATGGCCTTACTGTCTAGACTTTTGCTTCATTTCAAACAAGCTGTTGTTTGGATAGTCTGAGTGGGAAGTTAGATCATACAGGGGTCGTTGAGTTTGTATTTCAGTAATCAGTTCTTGTAGCATCCTTCATTGGCTGTGAAGGCAATGTTAGATCCCACTGTTAACCTCGATGTGTGGTTAATGAGAATTTAGGGTTACTGTGAAGCTTCACCAAAGGAAAATGCTTTTAAAATACAGAACCAAGAGATTCGGGAGCAAGCCCATTTCACTCAAATGGGGAGAATGAGAGAAGTGCTAGCTGTGCCCATTTTATTCCTTTTTCTTGTACGTCCAAAATCTTGAAAGTACACAGAAATTATGTTGCTGTAAAATCGGGGCAAACATAGTAGTTAAACTTCTTTAACTCAAGCTTTCACTAACTTAAGTGGAAGTGCTCAGTCTTAGGAACCACTCCAGAAACAGGATTATACTTTCTGGTCTGTAAAAGCATAGGTTGTTGCTAAACTGTAACTGAAGTTCTGTCTGAGACACAGCAGAGGTTGTATTTTATCATCTCACAAAGAAATTAAGGCAGGTTTGGGTCTGTACCTTTGTGCAGCAGAAACATCAGTCTGGGGTAGCATTATCTAAATGCTGAGGAGATGAGGGTGGGCTGGTAGGGGAGGAGGGACCAGGGGATCATTTGTTTTTTAATTTAGAAGCCTGTGGTGTTTATATTAAAGTACAACCTCAATTCTTACAAATTAGATTTCAAAACATAATTGCAGCATCAAATATAAAAATTAATCAACTATGTTATTACTTGTGAACAATTAAAGCATCATAAAATGAAACAATATGAAGGAAATACGCTTGTACATGTAATGCTAGGATTGCAAAATATTTTTCTTGGTTAGACAAATGTTTTGTAGATTAAAACTAGAAAAAACAGTTCAAATACTTAGCAGAAATGTATTTCCTTCTCTTTCACAGTAATTTAATAATATCTCTGAAGCATAACAAAGAACAGCATTTATTAGAAATTTCTTACTGGCACTGGAAGGTGGGGAAAGGAGGGATGTCACAGAAAAACTAAGTAGATTTGCATTTATAATTGCATGGTGTAGCTATTGGACTATTGTACTGTACTGTTTTACAGGTCATTGTAGGATTCCAGTAAAGGCATTATCAGGGATTCTTTTGAATCTGATGGGTGAAAAATAATGGTGGTGTTGTGCTGCTATTACTGGCTTATTGAGAGGTTTTCTAAACCAGTTGCTTTGCAGAACATTGCTGAAAACCATCATCCTGTGTAGTGGCTATATTACAGTTAGCTTTGTTAGAAAATACACTGCTCTTGAGTTGTATTAACATGACTTAAATAGGAATACCCCTGGAGCAAATATAAGTTCAATCAGCATAATGCTTAAAAATATATGGACTGCTTCACGGTGCTTAAAGTTGAGATAGTACCTGCATCCTAGACGGGAAGGAATTATGTGAAAAAACATACATACTTGCATGTTATGTTTCACATACTGTCAGGAGGAGTTCACTTTTTGTTTAGCACAACTAAATTCAGAGGAATATTCCAGAAGTGTGCTTAATCTAAATATTAGTATTTCTAAGAGCAAGGTTTGGTCTGTTTTGCAGAGTAAAAAAGAGATATTAGAGAAGGACA
Source organism: Machaerirhynchus nigripectus (assembly GCA_013397975.1). NCBI lineage: Eukaryota > Metazoa > Chordata > Aves > Passeriformes > Dicruridae > Machaerirhynchus > Machaerirhynchus nigripectus. The sequence continues at coordinate 1,468,985 of VZRQ01000114.1, read as the reverse complement.
GAAATAATTTTAAGAACAATCTCCCTATCCCTACCTCTAGCTTCAGTTTGTTTTGTTCTTATTTATTTTTTTTCTGGAGGTAACAAAGAAATAGAGGCAATATTCCTCTTTCTCTACCATGTACATTTTTCACTGTATCTGTGAATAGCCCTGGGAGCAGTAATTTAAATAACCTATCAAAATCTATGTTTGCAGTGAGTATTGAATATGTTATTTTTACTTGCATGGATTTACTGATAGCAGAGGTGGAAGACTATAGCTAAAAAAAGAGAAGTGGTGCTATTGCTCTTACTTTATCTTCTCTTCACCCTCCTGTTTTTTTCCAGTCGGTACACTGGCTGCGTTAGCCACCATATGGGATATATAAAACACCTACAGCATAAAAAAACTAACAATAAGCAAAATGGGAAATGGGCAGGTGGGAAGCAGAAGAAATAAAAGTGAAAAGACTGTGCATCATCACACTAGGATACATGCATCGTCGGTGCAGTTGGATTAAGACATAAATTTGCAATTATATTGCAGTAAAGTTAAGCTTTAAAGACAAAATATTGTACCAAATAAGAGTTAACTTACAAGAGCTGAATGCTGCAAAAACTATTTGTACAGTTACTAAGTGAGTACAAATGTAAGTTCTTCCTCCTGTGCTCTAGGAGCAGCATAAAGCTCTGTTATACTAAGAATATCAACTGGCCCAGCTGCTTTTTATCAATAATAGCTGCAGTAGCCACCACCTAAAAAGGTGTTTGTGAGGAAAGAATATTTTTTCGTTTTCTTTTCTTGTGCTGAAGCTCTAAGTATTTAATGTGCTTCCAGGACCATTTACTGCTTCTTTGTGGATGTGGTAGGATTTCACTCCAGTTGTTTTGACTACAGATTGTTTTGATTTTGATATTTTAATCCTCTCCTTATCATTATATAATGGAGCAGTATGTACTTTTTGTTGCACATCAAAAAATATTCGCTGCTGCTACATTGATTAAATGTGCAACAGCATGTATTGCAGATATATCCTCCTAATTTTAATAATAATCCAGATTTAGGGCTTCCATCGCAGCAGCCCACAACATCAGCTTGTGTACAGCTTTAATAATTGTGTTCAAAAAATAGAAGCAGGGAAGGAAAAAGAGGCGAGTGCTTTTAATATAAGTGTGATGTGGCGTTTTCAAAAGCAAGTAGATAGACATCAAAATATCATAGGTTACAACCCCTTTTTCCTCCAAGATTGGTTGTTTTATATCTTCAGTGCATCCCCCTAATCCCAAAAGGATTCCTGTGATCAACAATACAGGAGGAGGGAAATATAGATAGGAGGTTACTAGGAGTGAGCTACTGGGAAAAATCAAGGGAAGCACAGGTGGGGAGAAAAGTGAGGTAGCTTTGAGGTAAACTTCCCTATGTTTTAATTAGTCAGGCTTATAAACTATACTCTTGATAAAACTCCTTATCTATCTATCTATCTGTTTGTTCATTTGTTTATGCAGAAAGCTTAGTGGATAATCATCCAAAAATATGGTAGTGTTCCTCTAATTTTTGTACTGGTCTACTGCTCCATCCCTAACCCTTAATTCAAACTTTTTAACACTGATTTTTCAGGAGCATTCTAGCCTCACTTCCAGTTACCTCATTATTATGTGTTTTTGTACAATAGACGTATTTATGTAAAATTTTAATATGTGCCCAGATTGCTGCTTTAGAAGATACAAAGTTGAACAGGACTCATCTCTTCTGGCAGCCATAGGTGCAAAGTGACAGAGACCTACAGTCAGAGCACAAAACAACCTGAATAAACATTATGAGAACCAAGAATGAAAAACATTATTTTATTTTATTTTAAAATACATTTCTTGATGTTTTGATTGCATCAATCTAAAAGGTCGCATGCACACAATTTAAAGGCAGAGCAGGAGGAGCAGAATTCCTTTTTGACATATGAACTAAATGGCAAGGTGATGCCAAGTTATTTTGTCCTACAACAGCCCCCTATTAATAGGGCTGTATTTTGGGCCCTTTTTTTTGTAATTCCCTTTAAAACTTAATCTAATGTTGTAATCTTATTTTTCTATTCCTTATCTGGACCCGTATAAATAGAAGTGATTGATACTTTTGACTGGAAAAATTTAGATGTTCTAGATAAACGTTTTCAGAGATACAGTGTAGATAAAGACTGCTATATTGATTATTTGTTGTCAATTCTGACAAAGTGTGCTTCAGCACTCTAAAATACGTAAATAAAAACCTCCTCATTTTCTTGTCCAAGGAACAGTGCACTCTGGGGTAATTTATGGAGGAGATAGAAAATAACATTTATGGGTCAGTGAGAAAGCACAAGTGTTCAGACGTAAGTACCTATTACTTTCTAAATCCTATGCTGGTGTTGTGGGAACAAATATACATAAAACTAGTGTTTGATACCAGATGGACTTGAAATGGAACAGTACAAAAAAGGTGTTTAGTAGTAATAGCAAATACTCTCTGCAAGTTCTCTACTCTTAACTAGGCTGTAGATTAAAGTCAGAGAATAAATACAGTGCTGATACAAACCAGATTATTTAAGAAAATTTAAACAGGCAAATCATCATTCTTCATTTATTCTCCCAGAAACTACTTTTGTTTTTTGAAGATGTCACCTAAAACCAGGAATACATTCACAGGGCTTGGAATTCAGTACAGATATGTAACAAGAATGAATCACAAACCTGAGCCATAGTTTAAAAAGGAGTCATATCCCTGTTCAGGTAGGGAATTTTGATATGAGCTCTAGCAAGCCTTGTTTTTCCTCATATTTAAAGCTGAAGTTACTAAAATTAACCTGTTCAAAATAATATTTGGTGCTTCCAGGTTTGTACTATCTAAATTCTTCTTCCTGAATTATTTTATTAATGTAATACTGCATACTAAAATTTAGTAAATGCTTTAAATTTAAAATTATATAAAGCAAACCTGAATTCATAATGAATGTCTGATAAACTTCAGGGAATCCATAATTTAGATGGCAAAAGAACACACTGATTCTAGCTACAAAAACAGATTATATTTGAAAAGGCAAAAATTAAATACAAAGAATGGTTTTGGTTACTATGGGAACATTTAAAGAAAGGTTTTTCAGAATTGCAAGCCACTGTGTGTATACAAGAGAAATGATGTTCCTCTGAGTCAAAGAAGCTGTGAAAGCTTTTCCAGGAAAAGGCTAAATAATAAGAAATATTTAAAGCAAGAGCTTTTAAATGCATCTGTATAATACATTGGTGGTTTTATGTTCTCTCTTCCTGCTTTCCCCCATTTTTCTGCCAGTAATTTTTGGAATTAGATGCTTTTGAGTTGTGTAGCAAAAAGGGCTTTGCAAAGAGGATTAGTGAATGAAAGAGCAATGTGGAAGAGTTCTTTTACTTCTGGGTCTGTTTATAAGAGATCTAATCCTACCTCATAAATTTGCTTAGATGAAGGCATTTGTACTATAGATTCACACTTTCTCTCTCATGCTTTTCTATTTATTCTTGTAACCTGGAAATAATGAAGGCACAAGTTAGAGGAGGAAGAAATGGGGAAAATTATCAGGTCTGTATTTCACTAAAGCTGAAGTACTTTCAAATGGAGTTGCACAGTCACATTATGTATGCTGTACTTAATATTATTGCTAAGCCAGGTGTTAATGTTTTGGTTTTTTTTACTTTTAATAATTATAATAGTTTCCTCCATTTTTTATATTTGTTAAAATAAAAGAATGTCAGATGGGTACTAATTACAGCATCAACTTTACAGTAGACCAAATGTTGAAAGTATTTAAAGCATCTTTTATACTTGACCTAAATCAGAGGTTTTGTTTATCTGTGGAGGAAGTTTTAAAAGTTTCATCATCAGGAATGCTCAGTCCTGCATGGAAACTGGCACAATCTGCAAGACTTAATATCATCTGAAATGTGGTTCCTTGGAACAAAAGAAAAATGGTAGTTGAAATGAATGAGTACATTTATTTTCATGATATGGCAATGAATTTAACATGGGGAAGGTTCTTTGATTTCTTTTAAAAGAAAGAAACACTCTCAAAAGTGTGTTATCAGCTATTATTTAAATATGTATTAAACAATACCATGCTATTTCTGTGTATATTTCAAACTTTAGATGTGGGAATGTGCTGACGTTGAACTACAATCCAGCAGTTATGTAAATTACGCTAAATTTGTCATCTAATTTTCTGTGCTTACTTGTGAGGTGAGTGCCTACCTTGTGATGCTAAGTGCCATACAGCTCTTTTCTTTTTAATACTGAAGCAAGAGTACTATATTTTGAGAAAAACATCTTTAAGGACACAAAGGAGATATACCTTAAAGTCTCAACTTTTTTTGGATGCAATATTTATTATGAGATAGATGGGCAGCATTTTTCACAGGTGTATATGAAGAAAACAGGAAAGATTGTAGTGTTGCAGGAAGTCCTTTTGTATCCTTATTGAGAGACCTGGGAGTAACTGGCAGGCATGTGTACAGTCATAGGTGAGGGAAAAGTCTCTCGATTTAGACCAATTTTTGCTTGTTTGGGACCCTTATTGTGCCTGTGTGCGCAGGTCTTCTTTTCTTATAAGTCACCATTGAGAAGCAAGGAAGTGTTCTATATCTCGCAACCACATTTCATTTATTAAATGAACCTTTCTGGATTCTGCATTTTGGGAAAAAGAAAACACGTCTCTTCATAACTCATTTTCACTTTCATCCATATTCATTTGTTTAGATCATTTAATAACCTCTAACTTGAAATTGTTGTCAGGAATGAGTGAATACAAAACTAGTACGGTGAGATAATGCTGGGTAGCTCAGTGGCCTTCTTGACTTCCCAGATATTCACTGGCCCTGACATCCTCCTCCATGGAGGAGGAGGCCAATAAGTTGTGTCACAGATGGTTTTGTGCTGACCTCTGTCAACAGTTCTCTGTGGAGTTCCCACTGAGCACCACTGCAGGGGGCACAGGCTCCAAATGTGTAGCTGCCACGATTTTCATGTGCTGCTCCATTACCATCCTGAGCCTTTCCAAAGCTGTATTGAAAAGCTGATGAAATTGCTTTTAATGGGGACCGAGACAAATCCGTTGTGCTGTCTGCAGACAAATTGTTACCAGCACTGAAATGAGCGTAGTGCTCAGCGTTACCTGTTTGAAATCATTATCTGAGCCGTGTTTCCCATCAGCTAGGCTGGTGGGATCCCTGATAGCCAGGGAGGTGAGCAGTGAGAACAGGCACAGCCTGTACACGGCGGGAGGAACGGGCACGGATGGGCCTCCTCCGGCCCGGCAGTAACTTCGGTAGCACTGACACAAGGCAAGGGCTGTTTTTCTTTGCTTGTTGACGGCTGCTCTGAAGATGACCTCAGAACATGTCAGGAAAAGTAATAAAAGACAAACAAGAAGCCTGGCTTTAGACAAGAAGAGGTAATGAGTACATTTTTATAGATAGCTTCTCTCACCTGGGCCGGAGAAAGGTAACTCAAGCCCAGCCATTGCCGAGGCTTCACAAGCAGTGTTACAGGTGCTCTGGTGATTTGGGGCAGTCAATACTTCATAAAATGATAAATTTCTTTTTGGTGAAACAAGAGCAACCTTGCATTCCTCAATCTTACAGGTGGCGTTGGCCTGATTTGACACATTTACCTGTTTTCTTAAATAACCTTTGCAAAGTTAGCAAAGGGCAAAATGGATCATTCAGAAAGCTTAACTTTTGTACCCTGTTTTTGCTAGCACTGGTTATGGAGAAAGCATAATTCTGTGGAAAGTCTGGTAGGCTTATTCTTATTGGACCAGATAATTAATTAATTCTTTAAAATCTTGTCTTAAAAATAGTTATTTATGATTTTAATACATGTTCTTGAGGGATAGAGTTAATTTTCTATGCTGCAGCTTGCCTAAAGTTAGGTGAAGTGAGCAGTGTTCCTTAATTTCAAACTCATTTTCCCTAGGCCCTGAATATTTTCTAAAATACTTTCCAAATATAGCGTCTTTATTATATATGATGAAATAAAGTCAGTGGTAAATAGTCAAATGTAAGAGCAGAGATCATAAATGAGTTTACTTAATAATGCATCACACTACCTTGTGATCATCTTCAGTGTTTTTTGGAGTGTTTTTGGAGGTAAGAATTTCAGATCTGTGGGGAAGATGTATAGGCGATGTATCTTTGGGGGTCTTTAACTGACCATACATGAGAATCATAAGGGTCAGTTGTGTTGCCCACTTTTTCTTTATATCAGGGCCAAACCAGAATAATGATACAGGCTTAGGGAACCCCTGGTTTTGCAGAAAGAATTTTATTTACCTGTTAGCTGCAATTTTTTTTTGGGGTGAATGGGAAGAAATACTTCATGTGAAATGGGATGCCTGTGCCATCTGCATTGGATTCATGTGTACCTTGCCAATCAATCAGGCTGTCCAAGGCACTTCCACTGCTTATCCTCAGAGGTGGCTTGTCTCAGAACAGGGAAGCTGCACAGGTATCTCTTGAATAAATACATGCAATTATGTGTCTAAGTGTCAGTGGTTCAATACAATGCCATGACAAGAAACCTAAAATAGGTGAGCAGCCTTCCTTGCACTCCAGAAACAACTGTTAACTTAGTACTTTCTTCTTCACTTGTTAGTTTTACTAAAATTGGAGCATTTTACCTTGAATGAAATGCTACCTAAAATGATTGGAGTATGTCTGCATATCACTGTTGGCATAATAGTGGCATATTGTCAACTCACTACCTGGAAATAATCAGAGATTAATTATTTTTAACAATTTCTGTTTTGTTTGATGGAGTTGATCAGTGTAGGAAATGGTTTTATCACGTATGGTTTCGATTTTTAATTTTTTTTTTCTTGTAACTCTTTAGATTCTGTAGGAAAGAGCTTGATAGTTTATATCTGTTATAATGGGTAATGTGTCGTGTAAACGTTCTTCATTGGTGGTGGTGAACAGAAGAACAAGTGTTAATCTTTGTTCAATCATCATGCTTTTTTACAAGAGGAAATATCATTTGATGATTTTGATAGAGCTGCTATGATTTGTGAGGCATCTAATCTTGAATCTGTACTTGCTTACATTAGGACATTGTTTTCTAACAGTGCTGTGCATTATGTGATTGGGACTGCTGCTGCAAACATGCACTGCAGTCCTGTGTATCCTGTGAATGCTGATGAGCAGAAAGCAGGTTTGCGGTCTTGCTGTCTTCTCCTCAGGTTTCTTGGGGTTATGAAACCCGTTGTATATTGATGACACAGGGATAAACTTGTTCATTCAAGCACACCTCTGAAAAATTCATATCTGTTCTAAAGATCTGTCACTTTGGATGCATATTGGTGGCTGTGTGAGCACATCACATCATGTATTGGTCAAAGGCTGTGATTTTTAAAATTTTGTTCAGAATGGCTTTATCCATCTGCCAAAGCAGAAACGGAGGAAAACCTTTGGTCAGCCAAAATTTATTAGGAAACTTTGACTGAAGAAGATCATGCCTATCCTGAGTTCGCTACTTCCTCCACATAGTGATGAATTAAGTTATTTAAAAGTTGGAACTTTAAAGCACAAGTTATATAGCTAGATAAATATAAATGTGGCAGCTGCCCTACTGTCTTCAAAGGACTAATTACAATCTCCCTTTTCCTATACTAATGTACATACAGTGGTAAAGCAGTTGAACAGTTGAGATTTGCTATATAGAATTTAATTTCCTGATGTTAAAAGGTTTATGTATTTCATGATAAAATGCTGGACACTGCGTTATGCTGAATGTTTTTGCCCAGTAATTTTTACTGGCCAGTAGTGCTGCTGCTCTCCAAAAAACTAGTAGAGAACATACCCTTATATGCATGTGTGCTTGTAAAATGGGGGCCTTCAACATGTATGAAAAGTACCTTTAGAAATCAAGTAGCTATTGATTTTTTACTCTCTTTGTGGAAATAGTGGAGGTTGTTTTGTTGGTTTGTTTTTTTTTCTGAAGTACAGTGGCTGTGTGTATTTGAACATTATGAACTCAACAAAGTTCATGAGAGCCAGTTGTATTCATATGCATGATTCGATGCTCAAACCTCCCACTGGCAAGAGAGAAGTGTAGGAAAAGATTTGAAAATTCTTTTTTTATTACTCCTGTGTCTGAAAGTCATAGATTCTGATGTATTGTGTTTTGCAAAACTCAAGTAACTTACCATAAATGCACTTTTATCCGAAGTCTGAAACTGTCATAATGAAGTTAATATATGTTAAAAATTCAGCTACAATACTATGAAGATCTGCAGAGTTGTTTAAATTTAAGCAAATGACTGGTCCATTGAAATTGAAGCCTGTGCATAAGTCTTTGTGGCAAGCTTGTGCTGTTTTATCCAGTGTTCTTTCATTCAGCAAAGTAGCTGGGATGATATATGTCTGTGAAATGTAAATATAAGTGCATTTGCATGGCAATATTTAAAGAACTTCAGGAAAATAAGTATGGAAACAGAGAAATTAAAGATAAAAGCATTCTTATTTTCAACAGAACTAGTCAGAAATTTTCAGCTATGGGAAAATACAAAGGACAAAGCTGTGATTCAAACAGATGAAGGTTGTGTCCTTGTAAAGAGTGGACTCTTTTCATTTTGAATAATTTAAACTATTTCTTTCTTTTGAGGTGAACATTATAGAGCGATAAAATCTCTTGTACCATTTTAACCATTAAAAAGAAATTTGGTGATGTCTTACCTTTTCTGTCCTTCATTACGTGTACATTTAAAATTCACTTTTGATATTAATCATACTTAGAAATCCATTTGCTACCCATAGTGATTTCACTAGGGAAGACTCAAATCTTTCAGGGTAATGGAGTTCTAACTAACTATTAGTTATTAGGTACTTAAGATCTTACTTCTTCCAGATGGCGATGCTTAGTCTAGATCCTACTTACTTCTGATGGATAAAGATTTCAAGTCACGTTCTGAAAAACTATAGAAGTTATTCTCATACTCCAGTTGAATCAGGTGGTAGCTCTACACCTGGCACAGAAGCTTTCCCAGGCAAGTGTCACCTTCTGCAGGCTCCAAACGTTGTTCATTGTGATTGGCACTGCACTGAAACCTTCCAACAGTGAGGGAGGTTTAACCTGCAGTCTTAAAGCATCTTACCTGAGCATTTAGGGAAAGATTTCTACATAGTTGCACAGTTTGCTTGAACTGGAAATTGGAAACTGTTAGCAGTGTTCTGAGTCCATGCAGCATTTACTTAGGCCATAGTTATTCTCAGCTATGGATCATAAAAAGTAAGGTTCAGCCTGCCTTATTGCAGCATGTTCCACTTTCAGATTAGGTGGGGCTGGGATGAGCACCTGTCTGCTTGCTTCAGCATCACTTGGGAGCAGAAACATAAACGAGACAACTGAGGGAGAGAAGTGAATGTCTGGAGAAAATTTAGTGTGCTGCAGTAGATATTAGCAGAAGTGTGATTTTTATAAAAGCCCATCCCAGTCAAAGTCAGTGCCCTTGGATAACAAAACAGAATATCCAGTAGAGTCCACTGCTCTTCACGTATTTTCTTTATACGTGCTACGTAAAACTAATCCTTCTGTGACAATCATTAAAACAAATACCAACTCATTAGGAACAACCATTAAAATAAATCTTAACTATGAACAAATCTCAATACTCATTAAAATAGGTCTCAGCTCATTAGGATTTTTAGTATACAGGTTGAAAACAGAAAATGAGATCATTTTTTAAAAGAAAAATTGGGTGTCAAGGCCTTTTTTGCTTCTTTTACTTCCTGAGCAGTGAGGGGACTGGGCTGCACAAGGAGCTGGGAGGGGACACAGCCAGGCCAGGTGACCCCAACTAACCAAGGGGGTATCCCAGACCATATGGCATCTGTTCAGTATATACAGCTGGAGGAAGAAGAAGGAAGGAGGGATGTTTGGATTGATGGCATTTGTCTTCCTGAATGACTGTTTCACACGATGGAGCCATGCTCTCCTGGGAATGGCTGAACACCTGCCTGCCCATAGGAAGCGCTGAATGAATTTCTTGCTTTGCTTTGCTTGCGTGTGCAGCTTTTGCTTTACTCGATGAAGTGTCTTTAGGTGACCCCAGGGGTTTTGTAGCTTTTGCTGTTCTGATTCTGTCGCTGGTCCCGCTAGCAGGGCAGTGAGTGAGCAGCTGTGGTGCTTCCTTGACAGCTGAGGTTAAACCATGACAGTCCTGCAGGAACTGCTGGTACCACAGCTGCCCATGACAGTGTTCCTTAGCTGATTTTTCACGATGCTGTTTGAAAGAGAACTGAGAAGTGTGAAGTCCTACCAAAATCTTGGTGTATGGCTACAGGTCCATACAGTGGAAACTTCAACAGTTGCATGTGTATTTTGCTCTTATAGTGGAAATGTTTGTCTTTTCTATTCAAAAAAGATAATAATGCTGACAATTTAGAGGTACATATTTTATGACAGAAAATTCTTCACTTTAAAAAAAGTTCTATTGCATCAAAGTCCTAAAGTGTCTTTTAGTCACTCTGGATCAAGATCTTCTCTGAAATGGTGTTTGTATTCACTGCATGTTGTATTCACTCACATCTGCCTCATATGGACTTTACCTTTGGTCATTGTTATGTTCTTCAGACTAAAGGAAATTGATCAATGGGAGTTGAAATCAGTCGCTCAGCTGAATAGGAGTTACCCATGCATACCTGAGCTCTGAGTATGAACCATTTATGTTTAATTAAATGTAGTGGTCTGAGTGCAAACCAGGTCTAATCTCTGTTTGTTACAATGCAGGAATGAGCAAATCTAGTTAAGCAAAAGAATAGCAGCACTCTGTGGGCTGTAAGGCATTGAAGGCATTGTTAGAGGTCTAACACTGGAGCTTCATCTACACCAGGAATAGATTGTATAGATGACTTTAATTAATGCTGAGTTGTAGATTCTGGTACTAATGAATTTCCAAAAGTAATGGAACACTGTTGTTGGAAAGAACAGCTCTGTTCAAAAAGTCTCAGCCAAAGACAGCATGCCTTTGTATTAACTCAGTTTTTAGATAAGCATTTAAAGCTATGCCAAATATTTCTAAGGTTTTAAAAGCTTGGTATCTTCCTTTTAATATTTACCAGACTTTGTGTGAGATTTTCATGGAAACTCACTGATTGTGAGCACACTTAGAAAAGCATGATATATGCACCATCTTTCTAAGGAATGCAACAGGGAATGTAATGCCAACTTTTTCTCTAAAAATTATAGTGGTACTTTTAACCCAAATAATGTAGTCTTTTTCAGGTGGTTCAAGGCTGATTTTTTTTTTCCAGAATAAAATCCAGATTTTATTCTGAAATCTCATAATCTGTATTTGGCATAGCCTAAGAACAGAACCTGAGGGAGTGTTTATACCTAATGAGCTCAGAGGATGTGGAAGCTAATCTGTACCCTTAATGTTAGGGGTAACCCTTCAACATTTCCTCTAAAGACTCTTCTATGGAATCCTATTCTGCAGATAATAAAAGATCAAGTTTTTTATCAGTCGAAACTATTTTGACAGTATTAAATATGATTTTTTTAAAAAACAAAAGTTTCTAAGAAGTCATATTCTGTGGCTTCAAAATTCATAAACCTTCATGTGTCTGTAGTATATTTGACAAGACACAGATAAAAGCAGAAAGGAATCCCAGAAGAGATGGTTTATTAGGGCAGAGACATCCCCTGCCCCCTTAGTTTTTAGGACATTGGTAAGTTCATGTACAGAACTCCATAGTATATTTGATTTATACAAATAACTGCAGTGATTTATACAACTAACTATTACACTGAAAAATCAGTGTAATAGAATCTTGGGATTTTGCAAGGGTGAGATATGGCTGCCTTTTTTCTCAACCTCCTGTGGAACGTATTTCATGCCAGTCTGTATTTCCACTTATAAACTACCACTGGTTACAGGAGCATTAGCTGTTACATTCTTTGCTTTGTGAAGGGTAGACCTATCACTCTTATTAATTTTTCTTCCCTATAGGTTCATTTATGACAACCTAATCAAAGCTCCTGGTGATGGCCAGTGTTCTTGGCAGTAGTTGCACAAGCAGAATTTCCTCAAATATTGCTGCACAAGGAAGTAGAAATGTATAGTTCTATTTATAGAATTGAAATGTGATTGGGAAAAATACAAGAACTTTGATTGTATAGGTTGTTTTATTTGATAAAGTCACTGTTATTGCCAGCTAAAAATGAATGTGGGGTTTTGGGTTTGTTTATTTTTGTTTGTTTGTTTTTTAATCCAGAATTCATGAGGTGCTCACTGGAGCAAAGTGATTAGGTGAAGATATTTATTCTGCTTGTTCCAGTGAACTCATGCTGTTTGAAACCCAACAATATTGCTCTAAATCTCAATTTTCTCACTGTTGCAAGCATTTTATTATAAACACATTGAAGAAAAAGAATCTTACTTGAATTATATCAGCATGTAAGAAAAGAGTAGTGTTAAAATGTTCCTTTGAAAGATTTTAGTGTTGTTAGTACTGTGCAAGATCTGAGGAGCAGAGAAGTCATTCGCCAAATGTAGCAAAATAGAAAAAACTTCATTAGTTTTGCACAAGTTTTTTAGATGGTGTATGACATATAAAAATGATGTATTGGAAAAAATTGCCTTCAGACACTTTTTGTGCCCTCTGTTTCACCACTGGCAGTTGGGTTTTACAAAATACCTTTTGCTTGCTTACCTGCTTACATGAGGATTTTGTGCATTTGCTGTAGGGTTTGGTAATTTGAAATGCTCAGATGTATAATCTCATCTACTCCAGAGAAAAATCTTGTCCTTTCTCAAGAATTCTTTGTTGTCATTCTGAGCAGGGCAGAGTATGTTTAGGATGTTCAAAGCCAGCGTGGCAACGAACAGTGTAAGCAGATGGAATCTCTGGAAAACTGACAGTGTTCTGTTCTGATTTGCAAATAACATCTAACGCAAGATTAAAAACTTTAAGTTTGTACATCTTGAATTTAGAAGTCGTGGATGCATGATGAGAAGATGCATCATGTGAAGAATGGTCTCTGCCCTTTTAGATGTCAGGCATGCACAGATACCTACACAGATAAAACTCCTTGGTGTGAATTCTGCCTTTATTTGGATATATACAATGCCTTGTAAGCTGTTGAAGATTCACTTGAGTGACTGAGAATTTGAAATGGGCCTCTTTTTTTCCTCCTTATGAATATAACGTAAAAGATCATCTCCTGTGCAATATTATAGTTTCATAAAAAACATAAGCTTGCATGGATATATTTGACCTTAGGGAATATCAACAAAGATGAACGTCAGACAAGATAAATAAACCATTACTTTTTTTTGCTGCCAAATTTGTGATTAGGCGGGAAGTTTCATTTTGTTACTGAAACATTTTACTGCTCTTAAATTTGTATTTGTATAATTTATTTTGCTGTATTCTCATGTTACCTCAGGATTTCCATAGTACTACAGAGTTCTGTAAATAAAAAGTTACGAGATTTCCAGGCAATTTCATATTACTTTAATGGATTATAGTGCAAACTGCCCCATGCAGTTGGTAATACTTGCTATAGTCAAGCTAAAGTGAATAAAAGTCCCAAGCTTTGTCATGAAATGTGTCACTGAGTCCATAATAACCATCTCTAACGTGGCTAATTACAAGCTGTTTTCTCATTGCAAATACATAGCTGGATCTTTACCTCCAGATGGAAAAACCTTCCTGAAGATGAGAATCAGCTTGATTTCATATTGACTAGTTTTTCCTGTCTCTCATGATTATTTGTGCCCTAGTTCCTGTCCACAGCCCTCTTTCTCGAAGATTCAGCCAGTTGTAGATGCGAGCTATGTGCCTTTCCTCTTATGGCTGTGCTAAACCAGAGTTTTGCTACCAGATCGCGTTACCTATGACAGATGTAGTTTGTGTGAACTCCTTGCTCACACCTCTGCCTACTCACATTCAGGGTAACCAAAACTGTTGCTGCCACCCACCAGCTCTGTGCACTTAAACCCCAGGTTTAGAAGCCTGGCAGTCTCAGGTGCCAAGAAACCTTACACAGTTACTTGGGTGCTGCCTTTGCCCAGCTTCACTGTCCCAGCCCCGGCTCTCAGCTCCTCCCAGTCTGGCCAGGTCATACTGCTGAAATTTAAGACTCTCTGAAATTAATTTATTCCCAGAAGGGAATGAGGAAGACTTAGCTTGTACAGGTCATCTTCATTTCACCGAGCATTAAAGGTGTTACGGTGCGTGTTGGAGTGTGAAGGGTGGAAGTGAAACACACGTGTAGAACCTGTGCTTTTGTTCTGGTAGAATCCCCCTTGGGACAGCAGCACCTTACCAGAGCTTCTGCCCTGGTGGGTGTGTGCAGGAGGCTGATGCTGTGAAATTGCACCAGCTGTTATGTTTGCACTGAGGACCCCGGTTGCTAAAAGGATTATGACTGTAGAATTTTTACCATTGAACTGATATTTATTAGGCACTGATTTTTATAATTTGTAATGTCAATTCAATTTAATATTGATTTACAGATGTATATTATCCCAGCTTAGAAAAAACACCAACAATGGTGTTTTGCTTGAGGACCAACATACTGGCTTTCATATTTCAAATTATTCTGTGTGAAAGCATGAACGCTATTCCCTGCACTGTAATCTTGAGTCATGCTAGGAGTCAGATGGAGAGCTGCATTCCTTGCCAAGTGACAGGATGGTTTCCCAGAGAAGCCTAGGAAATTAATTATACTGGGCAGCAACCATCCGTATGGTGCATGGAAGCTAAAAGCGTAGCAAATTTGAAGGCTGGATGTTGTGGACAAGTAGATGAGAGCAGTTGCAGCAGCTGATTGTGGTTGATGTGGGAGATGTGTGGGGACAGCACATCTGGGTGTGGTGGCACAGTAGGCACACAGGCAGGCCTGGGGGAGTGGTCTCGATACCCTGAAAATCCTAAATCTGTTGACTTGAACATACTGGGTTATCTTTTTTTCAGTAATCGTTTCTATTATAATTATTTTAAAATACAAAAAACCCTACATTGTACAGGTAGGGCAGCATTTCAGGAGATAACATGTACTTTTGAAGTCAAACATTGATGCCACCCCTTTCCCCAATATAAAATGAAGCATTTTGCCTATACCTTTATGGAATATGTTTTTGTAGGCTTTGCCAGAAGGAATTAATGCTCTGCATCTGCAGTAATGTCAGATCTCCATGGTTTATTAGTCTCACAGTAGGCTGGAATTTAAACAGTTTTCTTATGGTTCTCCCCTTTGTGTTGCCATGTAGTTCTTAGTAGTTGGGAAGAAAGCTACAATCTTTTATGCTGGGAAAAAAAAGAATAATGAAGGCTTCTGTCATGTTTTTTAAGCACACTCTTCAGTTTCATGAGCCTGACAAAAAGGAAGAGAGTAACAAAATCACCTCAAAAGCTGGAGATGGCCCACAGTTCAGCCCTGCTTTCATCATTATTATTCATTTGAACAGATTAAAATACTTTTGTAAATTATTTGCAGTTAATCAACAACTGAAGGGGCAAATCTGGAGTGAAATTTTCTTAGTGTAGCTTTTATAAATCCCTGTGTCCTGTCTCTTCACATGATAGTGTGTTGTGTTTTATTCAGCACTTTGCATTGTGAAACACCAGTTTTGTGTCTGAGTTGCTGGCTGTGGTTCTTGCTCCTATCCACATGCCATTCATGGCACTGGATGTATATCAGCAATATAGTTACAGTTTTTTTTTGCCTCTACATCTAAAATACACCCATGAAATACAACGAAGATTGCAAAGAAACAAACCAGAACATGGGGAAAGAAAGGGAAAATTTTTGTTAATAGAGAGTTGTTTAAAAATACGTGTCTTGGAGAATGAGACTGTAGACTAGCTAACTTTGTTTTCTGCATGAATTAATGAGCAGTGACTAGACCAGCTGAGGTTCTACAGAAAGTATTGACACTTTTTAACTGTATTATCAAGTGTGTTTGTATATATTGCTTTAAACTATTTGGTGTTCACATTCAAATTTCTCTGCCAAGTATGGCACAGAAATTATGTGCTGAGTATAGATAGAGTTTGGAATGCAAGTTCATCAGTTAATGTGCCTTCAGCTGTCTTGTCTGGATGAATGTGATCCTGAAATTCTGCAAAAAGGAGATTCTAGTCTACTCTAGTGCTGTTTTTGAAAGCCCTGCTTCTGGAGTATACAGTGGTCATGCAGAAAGTATTTTGTCTTTATAAATGATGAGACAACAAATTAAGATTTAGGAATCTGTCTCTCCTGGGAAATTGCCTCATACCATCCTTTCAGAACAGTCATTGGTTCTTCATGACGTGCATCAAAGATTGACTCTCCAGTGATGGCCGGTCGAAGAATCTTACTGTGTTTCAGAGAGGGAGGGAGGAAAAAAACTCACACACAATTCCAGTATAAATTAATGATTATTTATTTTTTAATCAAATGACTAATGTTTTAGACCAGTATTCAGCATTCACTTAATTGTGTGAGAGGAGTCACAGTTTGTAGTCAGATTGCAGGTCGAGAGGTAGAAAACTAAAAGTCAGTTTCTGGCTTTCAGTTCCCTGAGTGACATACATTTTCACCCTACTTAGGGGAAATAATGGAAGCTTCAGGCCTGTCGTGTCTGTGATGACATTTCTTATTGGCTCCTTTGATAGGAGAGGTTACGGAAGCTTTTGGGTTTTTCTGAGAATTCACACAGAATGAAAATAAAGCACTGGTATTACCTCTTTTCTTGCATTTTCTCCCCAGAAATGAGTGTGATGGGTATTTTTTTTTAATGGTCCACAGATACTGCTCAGTGCAGAGGCTAATACATTCTTGAATATGTCTTCGTGGTGTAAGTGAGAGACTCATTAAACCTATCTGTTTGCAGTTGCACACAAAAACCAGTCCTTAATTGCCTCCCTGGATATGAACAAGAGCTTAAAAAGAAGCAAAATATAAAAGATTAAAAGAGCATAATGACATCTTCAAAAGATGAAAGATATGATCTAAATGTTAAAAAAAAAGAGGAGAAAAGCTTGAAATCTCTTTGTGTTTCCCCAAGTTAAGTAGGAAAATTTTAAAGATGACAGTAATTTTCCATTGTGTTTCATCTTTTTCATAATTACATATTTTGAAATCTGGAATGAGTGTATCACCTAATAATGTTTTTTAGGACTACATAAGTTGTAGTATAAAGCACAGTAAAGGAAGATTTTCCTCTACTTTTTGCCATAATAACTAAAGATTTGATTTTAAATAATTCTGATTGGGTGCATACTTGGGTGAGGCATTCCTAAAGAAAAAGGAGATTGATGCTGGTGATTTATCAGGTGTTGTTCTACAACTTAGTTGCAAAATCTAATCTTAAGGGCTCAAACTCATAAGGTCTTGTTTTTGAATGAAGTGTAAAAACATGATTCTGACCATTTGTGGTCATGAAAGATCCCTTGGTCCTTTTGGGATAAACCCTCCCATGCTGGCCAAATTCAGTTTTGGTTAGTTCCATGGTGATTACTTCATTTCTCCCTGCACTTTTGGTTAGATGTGACGTTCCTTGCTTCCTATCCTGAATCCCTGGTATGAGTTGCTTTGATGTTGCTTAGCCTATATAGCTTTCAGCCTGAAGGAGATTGCTGTTCAGCACAGAGCTAAGTGGTTTGCTAGTTAATTAAGAAGTTTCTGGATTCATTTGGAAAAAATGCTTTTTCTAGGTAGAGATTATAATTTCAACAACAGCACAGGCAACATGAATTTACATATGCTGGGGAAATGTCTGACCTGTTCTAATGAACACTAATGATGTATGTAATAATACAGTGATGATGTCTGGTGATGGATATTATAATCTCTGTCAGGGAGATGAAGAGAGGTTGTATTTTCCAAATGCCAGAAGCTGCTGGAAAATTCTTGACTAATGGTACAAAACCAGTGTTCAGATTTTTTATCTGAATGCAGAAGTGCAGATTTCTTGTGTAGCAAATGCCAGTGTTTATGGATGTGCCCACCCACCACAAAGGGATTGGTGTGATATGTCGATAGTAAATGGAATTACTACTTCTGTTTAGATTATAACAAAAGCTCCCCTGATTTCAGAACACCAAGGAATCTGGGGTTTTTCATTGATTTTGACACTGTCTGTTTGTAACAAAGTAGTTTGTTTAATTTTCCTGTGCGTTATTTGGGAGGGGTGAATGTGATTAGCATACTGATTATCAAGATTCTCAACTCCTTTCCTGCAAATTTCTTTCTTGCTGAAGAGATGCCAAATTATCCAGCAGAGGAGTGAAACATTTCCTTTATAGCTTCAGAGTCACAGTTTGTGTCAGATGGACTTTGATGGCGCTTAGCAAAGAGAGGTTCTGTACTGCTGCTTTGTATGTTCAAGAATGTTTTTGCTGTACCTCTTCCAGGAAAATATTACATCTTTGCAGTAGAGTTGTGCATCTTTGGAGTGAATGGCTTTTGGTGTAGAGTGGAAGCCCTTTTTGTTGATACAGCATTGATATGAAGAGCTTCAATCAACAGCCCTGTATTTACAGGTTGCTTAAATTTCCCTAGAAACCATCAGTCAATAACCTTTCCTAGTTATGAGGTGTGTTTCTGTAACACATGATGATGTGTGTTTGTGTGCCCGTAGGAATGCCTGCATTAATATTGCATGCTGAATTTTTTGAGGAGTGATTTATACTTGATTTTGTGTCTGTCCTTGTAAACATGCAGGCAATGATGGATCTGCTTGTTTTCAAGGAGTTCGGTGACAGGCTAATTTGGCCTTGGCAGGAAGAGCCTGAGCTCTATCTCACAGCCTGTGTCTAGGCAGTGGGGTGGAAGAAAGTACAGTCCCTGGGCCATCATGACTGAAAACTGAAGGCTGGAATCTATCCTAGCAGCTTCCAGCCATTGCATTGCTTTGCTTTGTTTTCCATGGAGACCACGATACAGCAGGTACATGGGATAGTTGGCAGCTATAAACTCTGTCACACAACTGTCACACCAAAGGTGGTGTTACCAAATATATCTCATTCCAACAGAAGACAAAATGTTCTTTACCCTTCTGTTCTTGCACAGGTAGGTTTAAAGATGGGGAGAAGTAATTCGCTAACTTGGGAACACCACCTTCGTCTGACTTAGGGTGAAGTCAAATGGTTGATCCAGCATTAGGAGGACAAGAGTTCGTCTTATGCGAACTGGAGATTTTTGAGAATTGAAGGATTCTGCCTAAGTTATGACACCTTAGGACTTCAAACAAGATGTTTGGAATCCCCTCCTTGTAAAGGACATCTCTTTGTTTATGAGCAGATAGGGAGCACAGGCACCTGTCTTGGACCATCTGAACTGTGCCCATATGAGATCCCTCAAACAGATGAGTTTCCCAACCCCAAGTCTCTGGCTTGCAGGAGGAGGCTGTAAGAGTGCAGCCCAAGCTGAGAGAATGCCCCCAGCACTCCCGAGAGAGATTTCCATTTTAAGGATGCACTTTAAACATGAGGCCTTTGGGGCTGGTGTTTAAATTGCTTGTGATGGATAACGTGTAGTGTGCTTCATTCTCTGCATATCCTGTGATCTACTTCAGGCTGTAGCTGAGGTTCCTGCATGTTGGGTGTGTGACATTTTACTGGCCATCTCAGTCCTTTCTGTCTTCCTCATGGTCTCCAGCTGGACCCCAGTAAGATGAAGAAGGCCACCCTTCTGGCTAGGAGGAAGTTTGTGCATAAAAAAAATCAGGCTTTAAATGAGGAGTGAGCTTAAATCTTATCTTTGCCCAGTGCACTTACCTCTGATCATCATGCTATAGAAGAGGAGCAAAGGCTTTGTGTCTCTAACAATGTTTCTGGTTTCAATTTCTTTTATAAAGTTCATTAGCATCTCAGTACGGCTCTACTTTTAAAGACACTGTGCTTTACTTAAAAAGATTTTAACAAAACAGCAGATGAAAAATCTCACATTTAATTGTATTGTTCTTTAAAACTGTTCAGTATTTTTACTATCACCTGGACCTTTCACCTCTGTCTTAAGCAAAAATAATTGCAGGTCTTCTGAAATGAGTTACATGAAGAAGTCATTATTATTTCATTCAGATGTTTAGAAGCCAGATTTTAGATGCTGTTTGAGGTGCTGACATGAGCACTTTCAGTGAGCTACAGCAGCTGTTGAGCAGTTACTGCTCCTTAGCTAATGCTCTGAGACCACCAGATTATTTATATTTCATTAACATTTAATTAGCCCACTGTACCTATGCCTGAATAATGACAGATGGATGCAGTGAACTTGAGGACTATCTGGCTTTTTGAAGTTTATAATTTTAAACCTGTTTTTCTCTTTCTTCTTGCCTTCCTTTTACCAATCTGGCATTATGGTAGATTTTATTTTATTTTAATCAGCCTTTGGATACTTAAACTTGGAGAGGGAAACAAGCTTTATCATAGCATTAGCAATCACAGAATGCTGTAAGAGTGTGGCAACTTCATGTTCCTTAAGACAATGTCTCAAAATGACCTTTCCCAACAGATTATGGTATGGATACACACAATCATTTGAAGGGCAGGAAATGCAAAAACAGGGTCAGCCATTTCAAAAGGATTGCTCCAAAAATCAGGTTATCTGTGAACTACTGGAAAAAAATCTGACCAAAGTACTTGTTTAAAGGAATATTTTAGTTATTCCTGTAGTCCTTTAATGGCATGAGAAACCTTTATGCTTTTGTGAGAATGAGTTTTAATTTTTTTTTCTAAATAACATTTAATTGAAGTTATAGAAAATTATATAGACTCTCTGCTTCTTTATATGGACCCTGTTCTGGAATATTAAAATGTAGAAAATTTCTACAGCATTAATTTCAGAAATATTAAAATACTTTCTAGCATTAAGAGGGAAGTAGTGAAAAGGAAACACCTCAAAATAAGGAAAAACAGATTATTGTTCTGAAATACAACGAGTTTGATGTGAGACTCTTCAGTGGTTTTAGTATGGAAAAGTAACAGGGCACATTTCTTTCTTGTAACTCTCAGGAATATAGTAAGTATCCAGAAAACTGAAAGAACAAAAGCAACAAACAGTGTTATTGACATCTGTCCACTTTTGGCTCTTTTCCTTGTATCCTTTGATCCCAGAGGAAAGTCTGGTTTAAATCTGCTTAGAAAACTATTTGTTGTGACTCCTAGATAGAAGTAACTAGAAATAGTAGGCTTTGCTTACAGAGTCTAGAATAGAATTGAAAGCACTGTTCCTTAGAGTGCCAGGAAAATCTTTGATAAATGTGCATTATATCCAGACATATTCTGTTCACTTACTCCTCAGGTCTGTGAAGTCGAATAAGTCCAGTGGGAATCATACTCGTTACCACAAATGCCTAAATACTAAATCTGATTGGATTTACAAGGACAGTGGACAGGAAGAGCAGTTGTAACATCTGATTTTTATTTTCATGGCCTAGCTCAAGTTTGTATCGGTGCCATCAGTAAAAAACACCAACAAATTGAACACTAAAAGATTACCTCTTCAGATACGGTCAGTGGTATCTGCTTGGTTAAAGTGATGACTGCTGACTCCTTTGTGATGAAAACCTATCCAGAAGTCAGGTCAATAGATCTTTCTCAGCATCATACGGCCAACAGGAACCCTGACCCTATCTCAGGAAGGAAGAAAATTTGTCAAAGGAAGAAGTTCGCTAAGGCCTCTCTATCCTATAAAGCTGAGGGATGCTGGAAGGACAAAAAGCAGTTTGAGCAAGTAAAAGGTTGGAAAGACATATGTTGCCCTTACCTCTGCTGGTTGGGATCTGTCAGTCAGTTCATTTAATGTTCTTCTTTCATGACTGAAATTGTTCACCTGGGAAGTCAGTAGTGCAAATGTCCTCATAAACCCAGAGTCTGCCTGGCTGCCCTCTGCCATACATCACCTCCTGGCTGTAAGAAGGGAGAGTTCCTCTGAAGTGAAGGAAGACATTGAAAGAAAAGCTGCTTTATAAACCTGCATCAGGTGTAATGTATTCGTGAGAATGAAGATTTATGCCAAAACCAGTTGTCCGTCATTTCCAAATGCAGGTGTGAAAACCAGGCAGTGCAAGTGTTTCATATGTCATGTGTGAGGTTTGGGAAATGGTATTTAAAAAGAAGCTAACATAAAATAGCCACTTTAACCACCCTGAAATTCCCACCTGGAGCAGCACCGGGCATCACTGGTGTTCGTGTCTGCCATAGTAGCATTGAATGATCTTAATTTCTAAGTATGAAGCCCGACACAAAAACTTGTGTTTTGGAAAGATGAACATTTTCATTCTCCACAGCAGAGCATTTTATTTGTTGAAAAATTGTAAGTAACATTTGTGGTTGAAAATTTCTGTTTTCAACCCTCAAAAAAGAGAGGAAATGAAGATTAATGCATTCTGGATTAATTTTTTTGTTTTCTTTTGTGTGCATTTTTAAAAGGATGAGCTCTATTTCTTTGTAAGACTCTTACAGCTATTCTTCTATCTTCTAAAATATCATTATGTGAACCGATGACTGCATACCCCCAGGGGTATTGCAATATAAAAATTCTGGTTTTGTGAAACTAATCTCTGTAAAATTGGATAGAAAACATAAGCAGCAAAGCTCTTGAAGAAAATCTGTTGACTTTAGCAATTACATATGCCATTTCAATGCCGCCAAAGGGTAATCACAACTCAAAGGTATTGTTTACATGTAGAAATATATCATTCCATCTTTTTAAAATGCTTGATCAACACAATATTTGTGTATATTTCTGTTTGGTAACCACAGTTTGAAGGGTTTCCTCTTTCTGTTTGCAATTTTCAGTTCATACCCTAATTAATTTTTCACAATTTTACTTCAAAAAATATTTTTCAATTTAAAAGTTATGTTATATGGGGAGATGAAAAAAATACCAGGATCTACACTTCCAGTTCCTGCCATGCTGCGTGATGTCATGGGAGAATGTAGAAGTGGAACTGTGGACTACTGAGCGGGACTTAGTTTCTTACATTCAAATCTTATCTAGTCTGTCTAATTTTACCCTACAAATTTGCCTCTCACACAATAGTCTGTATAGTTAATACTACTGTGATATTAGATGTGAATTCAGGAATCCATGTGGCTTTGACAAATTTTGTTTTCAGGTACTCGGAGTAAAATGCATTAGGTTGATCTCTGTGATACTAGAAATGGTGAGGAAGGATATTCAGCTTTGAATGCTAATTCCAATAAAATCATACGAGATGATTTTGTGATTCTACCTTAAAAAATCTGAAAACATCCTGATAATAGACATTATTTCCAAAATAATTTTTTTTGTGCTAAGTATGAGTGGGGAGAAGAAACTTTTTGAAAGTTATTAGTATCAAAGTTTGCAAAGAGATTATCATACATATGTCACAATAAATTGGTGTCATTGTTCGTACATGAATTAAAAAATGGGAGCACAATGCTTTTGAAACAGCTACACAAAATTATATAACTCTCCTAAAAAGTAAATCACACTTGTTTTCATGTATTCCTTTTTCACCATATTAAATCTCCTTTCTGACAGCTAAAAGGAAATTACTGTGATTTAGGTAGTGAATCTTTATCAGTAACTGACAGGTAGAAAAAAATCTTAAGTCCATATAAACAGTTATTTATAATAGCATTTAGCTGGAAAATGACAATCACTGAGCATTTGATTTATGTAATTTTCCAGGACAGTAGAAATACCTTCTGCAGTCCACCAGGCACTTTTTATGAGCCTGTTTCTGAAGCATGGAAGTCTGCCTGATCACTCCAGAAGGAACAAGATAAATGCAAAACTGGATACTGTTGTGTAGCAGATAATGCGTTTACAGATTCTGCTCCTGCTTAGAAATAATAATTCCTTTATAAAGTCGATATTTAACTTTGTTGTTTTTTTGGTTTTTTTTTAATCCCTAAGTGCATGCAGTGGCCAGACTCTGCCTGCAGAGTTTAGTCAGCTACAATAAATGGGAGCATCGCACAGCCATTGAGGATTTGTCTGGTAGGCGCAGACTGGTGGTATTAACTTCACTCTCTTTTCCATCTTTTTTGCATTTCTGCTGTCCCAGAGGAGGAATTCTTTGTCATGTCACTAGCTGCTTAGCTAGTGTTTAGGGTGGAGGGATGAGTCCCCTATCTGTGTCGTGTGTTACTGAGAAACATTGGTAAAACTGGTTGTTTGAAAACTCTAGAACCGCTCTGTGCCATGTTATCTGGCTTTCTACAATGGGATGACAGTTGCAAAAGCCAAAATGTGGTGAGGCTATCTTTTCTTTTTGTTGATGTTCCTTGCAAATACTGAGACAGAAAGCACCATCCTTAGTCTTAACTAGAAATTCATCTTATGACAGAATGTTACGATTGTGAAAAGATAGGGCTAAGCAGCTACATGCTTTGAGGTTCAGCTGAAGCAGCTGTGATGCTTTGGGATTACTTCAGCTCCCTTTAATTCCTCTCAGTTTGGAGGTGACTGTACAAAACTAATATTTTGCTCATGCCATGCTTTTCCAGCTGTTGAACAAAACTGCTTCATTTTGCAGGGATCCAGTAAAAAGTGGGTGGATCAGGTGAATCTCTGGCTATCTGGAGAGCTGATGGAGTTAGTCCAGGATTATGGCAAACACATCCCCACGGAATTCTTGAGGGGGAAAATGTTTCAATATTGATAGCATACAGTTTAAAATCCCATGATGGTGTGAACACACACAAGTCAGAGAGATGATATCAAGCTAATTTGTGGAGGAGCTGTCCTGACCAGGATTAAAGCTCTAGGAAAGAACTGATGAAAGATGAAAAAAGAAATCAATCATTCAGTAATCATAGCCAAAAATGACTCTACTATGAAATGGTTTTTCTGTCAACAGACCTGTTTTCCATTTTTTTCTATGAGTTTGCACCCTCCACCGAATGCTTTTGTCCGTGGGCAGTACCTTATAAAGTAGTGGTGAATTAATGTTGACCAGAAAGGCTCATTGAAGAAGACAGCCTTTGCTACAAGAATTGCATGCTTTAGATGAGGCCTTAGGTCAGCCTTATTGTGCCCTACAAGAAAACAATAGCATCCTAAAAACCCATTGTTATTGTTGCATGAAGGGTACACACAAAATTGTATTTGACCTTTGCCTTTGCACGCAGATCATGACAAACTATGGTTGCTCTCATTGCAGGTTTCTTTTATCTGTTTGTTAAAGCCTTCCTCTGCTGTGCTATTGCAGCGGATGAGTTTACAGTGCTTTCCCTAGCAAGCACCAGTTAATCATAAGGTGCTTAGATTTTTTCCTTAAGTCTCAGTACAGAAATTTAATAGGGGTTTCAGTGCTTCAAGGAAGAAAACTTAAGTAGTCTGCTAGCTGAACTTCCTCATTATATTACCTTATGCTTAGCTGCTCAGATGAAATGAATAATTTTCTTCCTTGGCAGGATTAGCTCTACAGAAGCACCACAAGCATCCAGTCAGGCAATTCTGCGTGTTGAACTGTTTTTAATACATCCATTTGATACCAGTTTAATGTGGTTTACTATGATTCTGCCATTGCACATAAAATGGCATATCTTTTATCAATTTTTTTAAAATTAATTTTGAGCTCACTGTGTGTTAGGGTCTATATATATAACTAATGATTCGTGGAGGTGTACATCTCTGTTGCACAATATGCATCAGTTGTTTGAATAATTAGATAGAGGCACTGAATGTGGACTATGAAATATAAATATTCAAGCGGAAATCCTAATCTGCCGCAATAATTTAATGAAAAGGTTTGTCATTGCCTCTTGTAAATCTTGAACAGACTGTTATCTTGCAAAGCCACAACAGCATAAAATGTAGCTTAGTGAAATAGAGGTGCTTTTCTAATATCCTAATATCAGCTATGGAAATAAGCATTTTAGAAATAATATATTAAAAAGCGCTGAAATTTGAAAAATGGAGATGAATTTCTTCTGAAATATGTGGTGTTTTAAGTAGAGGGTTAAAGAGATCTACAAATTAGGTAATGAGGTGGGAAAGGTCTAAATGCTTTGTCATTGGCAGTGCAGAAGACTTTAATATATATAAAAATAATGAGGAAAAGAAAGTAATAGCTCTTCTTATTCTGCGCACCTGTCACAATCTATTTCCTGCCTTTAGGTTACACGGCTTTCCTGAGAGTGAATTTTTCAAGATTTTTCTAGAAATTTTTCCTCTAATGGTTCAGTCTCACATTTTGGCTTTAGCAGCCATAGCTCAGAAGAGAGAGCAGTCAGAGTTAGTTTCGATCCCAGTACCGGAGTTGTGCTTCCATGTGGTGCACAGCCCTGTGCTGGAGGACATGGCCCTGTCTTCGTCGTGGGTACGAGCTGACTCTGTAGCTGTGTTTTATTTTCCACATTGATAGATTACATCTTGTGTAAGATGGTGGTAGAGTTCCTTTGGACTTGAGACAAAGGGAAGCGTTTGTCATTTCTTCACTTCTAAGCATATTATTGTGGGCCCGTCTCGTCTCATGGCATCCTGTGACGGGATGGTGAAGATCAAACATTACTTGTCAGAGTGATATGACAAACCAGTGCTAAATTATTGAGTCTCGGTTGACAGCAGTTAGTGGTGGAGAAGGCCTTTAAGTCATCAATTTGAAAACCTAAGGGTGTTAAAAGAAGGCATTCCTTGCCAGGGAAGACTGAAATAAATCACTTTGTAGACTCAGCTGGCTTTTGTGAGATGTTGATATGCTTTTCTGCCTTTCCACCTCCCTCTGCCCCCTCCCTTATATCATGATTTATTTCATTTGTCAGTATTTTACCATTCTCAGATGAGCCTAAGTAAATTATCGTGATAATAACAGCATGATTGCTTTCCAAGATTCTAATGGCTGCAATCTCTGGTTTCCTTTTCTGTGATCAAAAGTCATGGTGGAAGGAGCTAAGTTAATACATCACAGGATTCATAGGTGCTAGGAAGACTCTAGGTTTGTCTTTGTTGAATGCTTTTGTGAGCTGTGTAGGGTTTCCAGTATCTGTCGGAGAATGGCAAGGGATGTACATTTTAGATGTGGGGTTTATATGGAGTGTTTAGAGTCGTTCTATATTTGGCTGCATTAACATGGTATAATTTTGCTTTCTGTGAACTTCACTGAATATTTACTGGTTTTGCTGAGTCTTGTCATTAAACTCACTTGGAAGGAGATTTGGGAGAAATGACTGCATGAAGTACGCAGAGAAACGCAAAGGGAGTTACGGTTTTATTTTCTGTTTGTTTCTTTCTATTCTTGTGTATGTTTGTGAAAGAATTTAAGATATTCCCCTGGGCTGGGAAAGCATTTTGCTTCTCTGAATGGGTGCAGTTGCTGGGAATCAGTGAGGGCTCTGTCATTGATACCAGCTGGAGCATTAGTCAACTTGTTGCAAGATTGCCAACAAAACCTGGCTATGGTAAAATAAAATTTACATCTTCAAATATTTCAGGTCTAGGACTTGTCACATATATTTTTCAGTTCATACTGTTCATTTTTTGCTGCTGTTTGAGAACTAGAGATTCACTTGCAGTTTCTTTTCCAAAATGCTGTAGCTTGATTATTTATCTCTTCTTTGGGATGATACATTAAACTAATTTCTGCAAAAGCCTAAATATTTCATTTTTTTTATTAGTATTTTATCATGGTTGTGAAACAAACTACACATAAATAATAATATAAATTAGGTAAATAATTAAATTTTTCACATTTGAGGTAATACTACTACACTGATCTCAAACACATCCAGTATTTATCTGGCAGTTATTTTTTTCCTAAGTTAAGAATGAAATTGTATTCACACTTAGAATTTTAAACCTGTAAAGCAAATTAGGTATTAACTTAGATGTCTCATTATTTTATTTTAGAAAGGATTTAGGTAATGGCAGATTTAAAAACTACAAACTAGGAAGTTTTATTCGGTTAGGTTTTAATGTCTTTGCTTTATTATATTTCTGTTACAATTGTAAGAGAGAGAACAGGAATACTTTTATAACCTAGCAGTACTTCAGTGGTGTGTAAATTAATCTTTTTTTGACAATCTGAACTTACTTTGAGTGTCATATTTCAGCAGTTCTCTGGGATTCTTATCAGGGTTACATATGGTGGGTGTGTTCCTATTAACCAGTAGGCCAATCAAAATGCTTGAGTTAATATTCAGTGTTAGCAACTCAGTACCAAATACAAGCTATCAAGTGGTCAGCCCTTAATTTTTATCTGCTTTTATGTACTCATATAGTAGAAATCATTAGAGGCACAAGGAAGTAAGGAAGACAAGCTCTGACCACTCTTCACTTGTCCACCAGGAGCCTGAAGTTCTTGTGTGCAAAGCTGCTTGCTGTCTTGTCAATGCGCGCTCTGCGTTGGTGCATGGTGTAGTCTTGAAGTAGGAAAACAGCTCCATTCTTGTGTCCTCCCTCTGGCTTGCACTTATTTGGTAAAATAAGGGTGGGGCATGTTCTCATGGCTTAGATGCCTAAACACAATAAACAAAATCTGAGTGTCAGTCTGACAAGCGTAATCTGTAACAGAGCAGGTGTTGGACAACGCAGGTTACAATTTTCCAGTTTGGGATGTCTCTGACATCCAATTAAGTCATTGTAAATGGAAAAGATTTCAGAAGGTCTTCTCCTGTGAATGTTTCTTGTGGATTGTTCAAATGCTTCAGTTCTGAGCCTGTTCTACTTTTAGGCAACTTCTCTGCCCACTTTACAGTAAATTTAGGTGCCCGAGTTACGGCTGTGCTTTCTGCTCCAAGGAGCTGGGTTCTCAGCATCTGTTGCCTTGTTCAGTGTCACAACCTTTAAGTGTCTTTTGTGTCTTGCCACAAGTGACTGGATCACTCTGCATAATTTACTTGACATATTTAGCTTGTTTTTTTCTGGTTTAATGTTTGTGAAGAGAGTACGTGTTAAATGAGTTATCTGAATAGCCCCAAAGAATGGGTTTGTCAAGTATTTTTAAAATCACAGTCTTAATTGCATGAAATCCATACCCCAGACTCAAAATGTGTGCTATTTCATCAAGCTGATCTTACGCCTTTTGTCATGGCTTTTATTCCTTTTCCTGCATTGAAGTACTTCCTATGATTGCAAGCTGAAGATCACAATCTAGCATAGTGTATTTCCTTTGAGATTAGACTGACTCTTCATGAGAGTAAATGAGTCTTTCTCTCTAGCAGGGGAAGTTAGTGGCCATTATTCCTCACAAAAGTATGTCACCTATTTGTTTGAACATTTAGCTGGATAGTTTTTGTTCTTTACAATTATGTCAGTGTGCAAGTGCATATGTAGAGCTATCAAAGGAAAATAAATATATTTAAAACCAGTGGTTGCCATTGCTACTGGAAAATAAGACAGAGCTGACTTGCAGACTAATAACCTGATGAGGCAAGAATTACTGTGCTTTTTAGATACTGACAGGATATATTGGATCACTATTTATGTGAATAAACTTTGACTACCTTAGATGAGGTTTGTTGGTGTGTTTGGATTTTGTTTCCTGTTTAGAGTTATGGTGTCTCCTAATCTGTGTGTGTAAGTGCTGAGGTTATAGTTATAAAATGGTAATAGAAAACAGATTTTGCAGGCACCTTGTTAGACCCTTCTGTTGCTGGGCATACTGAAATGTTGTGCTTTGCATTTTAAAATCTTGACTTTCAGATCATTTTTCACTGGGACTCTTCACACTGTTTATTTTTTGTTTTGAATATAAGCAAGGTGTAAGAATAGATCCAAAACAGGAGCCATTAATTGTCCTTATTTTCTAATCCTAGGGTGGGCTGAAGTATAAGAGGATCTCTAAGATTCATGTGGGTTAGGGAGTAGAGGGATAAGCAGAAACATTCTTTTGTATAAAGGGAAGCTTGAGAAGAGTGCAGTGTTAAGATAAGGTTTCTTAAAGAAGAAATAATGAAAAAATACATGAACAGTTACTGCTTCTCTTGTCCTCTAAAGCTCAACTCAAACCAGATAAAGCCCTGAGGGAATGAAGAGCCTTCCAGCAACAAATGCCAGGAGCAGTGGCATTATCTAAGCAGTCCCTTTTCTGAGTGTAATAGGCAACCCAGGCTTCTCAAAATGTCTGAATCCTTGCCCAGCGGAGAGTCAAAGGTGAATGGTGGGGTTAGCATATGGAGGGAAGAAGGCTGTGTTTAAAAGGAGGTGCCTTCCTGGGAAGGCTGCTCTCCAGCTGTGTCCCGTCTCTTTGAGGAGGTGGCAACTGTGTGCACATCATCCCTGATATCCTAAATATGCCAAGGTTTTTGTGGAAATCAAACCTAAGCACAAATGGTGGAGTGGTCCAGGACTGACCGCAAATGGCCTCTGGCCTGCAATTTACACATAACTTGTGCACCTCAGAGCAAACCTGAATGGTCACCAGTTAGGATACAGTTCATATGTCAGCTACAGAATGCATTTGGTCTATTTTTATGATTTATTTCCATCTTTGGTTGCAGATTAAATGTATCACTGTGAGCAGTCTGAAAAAAAAAGTTTGAAAGAAGATTATTAGCAGATCTGAAGGTCTACTGCAGGTAAACTATTAAGCTGGAACCAGGCAAAATATCTTACTTAATAATGGAGACTGAACTTCGTTCAGAAGAGTTTGCTCTATGCAAAAGCCACGCTGTATTTTGTGCTGTAGCTTTTCTTTCATAATGCTGTCTGTTGAAGTCTTTTAGGAACAACAGAAGTGTGAAGTTGGTATGTTTAGTTGTGACACATCCTAGCAGGATTGGCACTAATTGAAACACATCTTTGGAACAGGAGTGTTCAGAACTGGTAACCACAAGAAAATGTTTTGATGAACAAGTAACCTAGGTAAGAAAGATTGATTATGGTAGTAAAGTTACTTGTTATATGATATTAGTGAATACGGTGTTTAATTTGTAGATCTCTTCCTAGTCTTCATAGTCTGGCTTTAGACACACATTACATGCAAGTATTATGTGCAAACTCCTTGTTTTTAGTATCAGCCAGCTTTGCATCTTCCATATTACTAGCATTTTCTCCAAAAGAGAGCTGTTGTGATGGCAAATTCAGTTGCAGAAAGGTTTGATGTAAAAATCTCTTCCAGAAAGTTGATCTAAAATTCCCTCTAATTTTCTAAAATACTACTAAAATCAGATGTTGAAATAAAAGGATAAAATGTGTATTACATTTGTTAGAGGTAATGTTTTCCAAAGTGCCTGGAAGTACAAAACACAATGAATGTTTCTGCTTCAAATACTTGAGCTGTTAGGTTTCACTGCACACAATGAAATGTACAGTGAACACACAGCCTAGATGACAGCTGACTGTAACTCTTCAAGTAAGAAATTTTTGAGTGTGTATTATTAGGGTGTATACAAAGCTGAATGTGTGTTGTGGCTGAATGGGAGGTTACAAACAAATCCAAGCTTCCAGGTACGTGGAAATTCTGTTTACTACCCTACTTGACTACTTTTGGAAATAGAAGATCCATTTTCAAAGTTTTTGAAGTTTGTTTGTCCAGTCAGTCTTACGGAAACTTTGTGGAATTTTGCTCCATAAAAAGGCAAACTTCTAAAGAAAGAATAGGATTTTAAAAAGGCTGTCCTTTGCTGTTTTTGTTGTGCACAAGGAGTTAGAATAATTGTTAGATTTTTATTCGGGATCTCTCCTTTTAGGCACCAAAATACATAAAAGGTTGTGCTAAGCCAGAGGAGGCTTTGT
This sequence comes from Machaerirhynchus nigripectus, assembly GCA_013397975.1. NCBI lineage: Eukaryota > Metazoa > Chordata > Aves > Passeriformes > Dicruridae > Machaerirhynchus > Machaerirhynchus nigripectus. The sequence continues at coordinate 1,437,356 of VZRQ01000114.1, read as the reverse complement.
GTCTCAGCTGCTTAACCTTTGCTCTTGAGCTGTTCATGTTTATGGGTACAGTGTTCAAGAGGAGCAATGTCTGTCACTGTGCTCCACACTCCTCGGGGGGCTTTTGTCTCAATCCTGAAAACAAAAGCCTGTGCAGTTGAAGACAGGCCATGTTCAGTAGAGGTTTTTGGTTTATGAGTTGATTCATGCCCCAGGTGGGAAATGACTCCAGCATGCCATGGGGCACAGTGCTTAGAGGCATTTGTGTGGCATCTTGCACAAGGCTTTGAGTGATCTCTTCATATGACAGTGAGATTGCTGTCTGTAAATGTACTCTGAGCATGAGAAAGGGGTCTGATGATTTCCCATTGCACCAGAAATACCAATTCATTAGAAAAGGATGCATCTCAAGAAAGACTGCAGAATATATCAAGCAGTCTTTTCGGTGGATGTGCTTACATTATATATTAGATTTGAAAACAATGGTTTGGGTTGGAAGGGTCCTTGAAGTTCATTTAGTTCCAACCCTCCTGCTGTGGACAGGGACATCTTCCACTAGACCAGGGCCCCATCCAACCAGGCCTTGAACACTTCCAGGGATGAGAAAGCCACAGATTCTCTCGGCAGTCTGTTCCAGTGTCCCACTGGTTTCACAGTGACGATTTTCTTCCTAATATCTAACTTAAACCTACTCTCTTTCAGTTTGAAATGGTTCCCCCATGCCCTGCACTACCTGCTCGTCTAGAAAGTCCCTCTCTGGCTTTCTTTTAGGCTCCCTTTAACTACTGGAAGGCTGCAATTAGGTCTTCCTGGAGCCTTCTCCACACTGAATAACCCCAGCTCTCTCAGCCTGTCTTTGTAGGAGAGTTGCTCCAGCCCTATACAACTTTCCGCAATGCATGATAGATAATATAGTGTCTGTGGACTTCTTTTTTTCCCCTTTTTTATGTAGTGACACAATTTAAGATTAGCTGTCAGATCACATTCAATTCTCTGAAATAGTCTATAGTTTAGATGAAAACAAGTCTTCACACAGAAGAAAGTGAAAAGAGCATTTGTGCCAGTCAGGTTTACAGACATTGTTCTTTCTCTCACAAATTTTCTTCCCCCTTTTCTCTCCTCATTGCTGGTAACTGATGCATCAGTCATAGGAGATCAATCAAGTTAAGCTTCATGCACCCCAGTGAAGTTGTTTTTATGTAAATATAGTTCAGTTGCTTTAGTTTCTCATTTGTGAGAATTTTTAGTAGGAAACATGATAAATCAAAACTTGAAAGCAAGTGGGTAAAGCAAGATAAAAACCTAGGGTTCGTTCTTGCATAATGGCCTTGGGGATTAATTTTTTTTTCAATTTAAAGGACATTGATTAAGTTTTGAATAACAAAATTTTATTAAGCATAGCTTAAATGAAATCTGAAATGCTTTAGTATCATCAGCTATACTGGCATGCTTTGACTGAAGCACAGGTAACTGGACAGACTCTCCCCATAGCTCCTCCTGTGCATTTTCCTTGAAGCCAAGCAGTGCCCTCAGGGTTATCCCTGATGAACTTGAAACATTGCATTTGTTCAGCCTTGGGGATTAATCATTTGCTTACTTGAGAGATTTGCTTACTCTCTGCTTACTTGAGAGATTTGCATGTTCCCTAAAATCATTTGTCTTAACAGCACGGTGGCAAACAGTTTCTGTCGCTGCAGAGAGAAACCAGATACCAAATTGTGGTTTCAGCAGAGCAGTGGGGCCACAGGGACAGACTCTGAGAATGTGGGGAAAAGATCTGCTGGCTGGCACCATCAGATCATTTACTAATTGTGTAAGTCTGACTTTTTCCAATCATTTTTATGTGCCCATGGGATTACACTTTCTGACAAAGATGGTTTTTAACAACATAGAGAAAGACAGTAAACTTCAACATATTCTGGAAAATAACCACCAACACTTGGCAGAATTCTAACAAGGAGCTTCCAGTAGTTTCTTCTGCAGGTTCACACCCATTTAAAACTAAGCTTTCATTTTTCATAGTTGTGTTTGTGAAATCTTTCATTTCTGCCCAGGAGACTGTAATGGGCTCAGGCATGTCATGCTGCACTTTTGAAGAATACAAATGTTAACTCTTATGTACGTGGGTTAGCAGTACTTAATGCTGATTTGATGGCTGACTTCTTACTATTGCAAGTTTCAGCAAGAGAAAAGGAATAGAAAATCCAGTTATCAGTGAAAATAAACTTTTCAAGTTCTTAGTGGGTGGTATTTCTTTATTAGGTTAAAGAAAGAGTTTGTGAATCATATAGTAAAGAGGCTCTGTCACTTTATATTGCCAGTCACACAATGTTAAAGTCTGCGTCAGCAACATGATGGACCTTCAGATCACTAAGTGGGTTTGTCTGTTGAGCATGGAAGGAATTGTTTCTGTGCATGCAAGTAGTGTTCAGATTTGGCCTCTGCATCTGGAGAAGTTTAAGTGAAGATGGTATTGAAATGGGCACTGGCTGGCCTAACACTCAGACCTGTTTTCCATTAAAAGCCTTTGCAAGGCTCTGGAGAAATCCCTTTTCCTTATATCTTTATCCCTATTTAAATCCAGAATCTTAGTATTTTGCATTCTTCCTGACAAAAAGAGCATCACTCACTGTTACTTCGTGCCTGTCAGTTTTAAAAGCAGAAACAGCAGGGTGGACAGCACTGAGGTGAAGACAGATGAGAAGAGTCTAACATTCAATTGAGACTGAGCACTCTCGATTTTAACCAGTAACTTGGCAGGTTGTTTCGTGGTTTTTTTCTGGTTCTGTGCTGCATTAAAAGTTAGTATAAATTTAAATTTGCCTTTATTTGCCTTCATTGCGTGTACTTTGACTGAGAGCTCATAAGTGATGTTTTCCTGTAACTCACACAATTTTGTAACTTCCATGTGATGAGCTGATATGTAGCTTGATTTGAACAGTGATCTCAAATTTATTTCCACTTTAAGAGCCCCAGTTTAACCACTCAAGTTACCTAAATCTCATTGTTTTCTGCAACATTCAATGTTCTTCATAGTCAACTTGTAGCGTTTGAATAAACAGTTCAGAAAGCCTGAGTATAATGCAATAGCATTATTACGCTTTGGTTACTTGGCAGTTTAAAACTATTTTCTTCCAATTTGGAATTAAAGCCTTTATTGGCAGATGTGGAACTAAGTATAAGCTGGATATCCTCAAAATATTTTGCTTCTATTTCAAACTTTTAATGGTTTCTCTTGGCCTCTTTAAAAATAAAATGCTATTTTAGTAACAAGATTTCCTTCCCACTGAAAATTGCATATTTTTTTAATTATAAGGACTAGCTATTTCTATTTTTTCAAAGGATTTCAAATAAAATTTGCTCAGAGCTGTAATTCTTTTTCCATTTGATTGAATCCATTTTGCATTCAAGTAAGACTAGAGCACTTTCTTTGCTTTTTCATTTTTTCTTCTTAATGAAGGCTGAGGAGGTAAATTGAGTGGGCAAAGAATGTTTGCCATGCAGTAGCTTTACAGTCTGTAGCAAAGAACCAAATTTTTGGCTCCTGTGTATGTTTAGAATGCCTAGATTTCATGTTCCACCTTGGAATGTGTACGTGTGTAGGCTTATCCGTCTCCGTACGGTTACATTGTCCCTTTCTGGGCATTGTACTGGCTGCAGGAGATTTTCCTTGAGTCCCTGGCCCCAGAGCAATCCCCTTTCTCTTCTTGCATTAACCTGCTCAGTTATTCGTGGTTACCTGCCATAGCAATGGAAGAAATCACCGTGTGCTCCTGTGGTGCTGTTAGAGCTGCAGCAGCTCCCCTGCTTATTCCATCTTTTTTTGGTTTGAGGAACTTCTCTAACCTCTTAGAGAAATGAAGAAATTTTCAATTTTGCACATATAATTCATTTACTGGACTTTCCTTTGACTTGTGAATCTGGGAAGTGATTACGCAGCAACCTTGGAGGGGCCTTCTAGGATGAATCCCATTATGTATTTCTAGATAATTTCAAGTTGCTAAAGGAAGAACTGGCATGTCTCACTGGAGACACAACTACCCTTTTTTTTTTGTGGTCAGGTGTCATCTCCTGAAGTTGCAATGTCTGTTAATAACTCCCTGACTCAACAAAGTAAAATCTTCCTCTGTTCCCTGTTTCTGGATAAATCGATATTTCCACTTTATTAATGAAGTCCACTGCTTGAACATTTTATTCTATATTATTCTCTGAGGAGAACAACTCTGCATAACACAAACATCTATATTGGATTAATTTGTGAAGCCTATTAATAGCTCTGGACCGAGACCAGTGGTAATCAATTGCTTTGGAATAATATTAAGTTTGTGACTGACTTTAAATCACATCATGTGGTGTTTCAACTGCTGAAGCAAATGAAATATTGAATGTAAGATTCTTTGCAGCAATGAAGGTGTGGGGCTTCTTTTGATGAATTCAGCATTCTGTGACAACATATCAGCAATAGTCAAGAGGCAATTTTTTTTCTTAAGATTTTTGATACTTAATTTTGTAAAAATTTTAAATATATTACTGCTCAGCACTCTGTTTCTTACTGCTACTTTTTCTTTCCCAATTTTTCTCAGACTGACTAGTTTGTAACGTCTTGTGGGATTTATTAGCAGTGGAGCTGCTGACGAATAGAATTCACCTGAACATGGGTTTGCTACGTTGATTACATTTAAAATTTTATATTTTCTTTGCAGAAGAAAAATACTGAATGTTTTGGAGTTTTTTTATTTCTACTTAGTACTTAAAGTTCAGAGTGATAATAAATAAGCTTACAGAATTTAATGCTGTAAGGAGATAATTGGTGAAATCAGTTTATAGAACTAAAAACCGATTGGTACCGAATGATTGTTTTTCATACTAGAACTTCACTTGCTCTTATTTCACTTTTGCATTTGACATGGAAGATTTCACAGCTTTGCTCAAAGACTGCAGCTGCCAAAACTCACTCCAAAAGTGCACCTTGTTTGCCCCTAAATTCTGGCAGCTGGCATAGGAGGGCATTGTCTGTCCTATTTGAATACTATGGGTCTTCTGTGTTCTGAATGTGTTGGAACTCCACATAGACTGATTTATTTTGATCAATAGTCCAGAAATCCTGGCCATGTTACCTTCTTCACCCAAACACCTCTACCACTCAGAAATGCAGTTTTCAGTAGGAAAAATGGGTTATGTGCCCTTGTTCAAGGTGCATTGATGTACAAGATGGGAAACAGAAGAAAAAACCCCGCTTGCTGACGGGTTTTTCCACTCTCCTATTACTCTTACCCATAGAAGCCAGCACAAGTTGTGCAGAATTTTTTGTGAAGAGAAAGAAAATCCTTGAAAGTTACAATTAAAATCTTAAACAGAGGGAAGTATTATAAAATTTATAAAATAGCTGTCAAGTGAATCTTAAATTCAGTAGAAATAATGTCAAAATCTTATTGTAATCTGTAGAGCCAGACTTCTAAGCACTTTATAAAAACTTTTGAATGAAATTTTTGGCTTGTATTCAAAGAAATTGATTTAATAGATACGCTTGAGTTTGTGTACATATTTAAAACAGATTTTAAAACTGAATTACAAATGCCGAGTGCGTATGAATTTCCTCTGTAGCATACTGTTAGTGATACCACAGAAATGCATTTTTATCCTTTTCATAAATCTGTTTTCTGTATTTCCTCCCTGTTCCTGGAACCAAGTCATAGTACCAGGCTATCAGTCAGCCAAAAAAAGTCTTAGGAGGATTATTCCCACAGAAGAGCTGCTGCTGCTTAATCCACCAGACACAGCCCACTGTCAGAAAATCCCTTCATTTGTTTTTTTCTCCTTTTGTTAAGGTATAAAGAAAATGAAGGAACGAAGGTACAAAAAAATGAAGCTAGGAACCTCTTTTTTTTTTCCCCCCTAAGACTTCAGTAATTGTTATTATTGTTAATTCATTATTACAGAAGATTCTGTAATTTCTTGAAGCAGGGATTGTCTTCGTGTGTGCTGAGATCAGCCACAGCAGTCTTTCAGTTGACACGCCACCAGCAATAGCAGTAATTATGACTTAATTTAGTAATTATTAGTTAATATGTTTAATGCCGTGTTTGTACTATTCAGTGTTATTACATACTTGCACATGACTGTCCAAATTTATTAAGAAGCAAATTTGAGGGGGGGGAAAGGCAACACATTATTGTTCTATGAAGTTTAAATCTAGACGAAGTTGAAACAACATCATTGAGAGAATATTTCACTAAAAATTTAGATATAATGTCTTTTGGGGAGGATTAGTTGGTAAATGTGACTTCAGGTCTCCCTCTGGCCTTTGCCCTGAGTCTTCAGTTAGCTATTGTTAAATTTAGATTTAAAGAATTTGCAGTTTGCTAAAAAATGGCAGTATTTATCTTTGTCGACTGGTAGACATAGACAAACTTATTTCATAAGTGAATTATTTATTACATTTATGTGAAGGGCAAAAGTTCAATTAAATTAGTTTGAAGATCTTTTCCCTGTTCATTCATCTGAACTCAATCATATGAGAGAAATAAGAGTTGGGAGATGTAAGATGCATTAGGCTACAGCAACATAAGGTAAAATAGTGCCTTACTTTTTATTTTACTTAGAGGCTTTTTTTGGGCAAGGTAGTTCACAGGTTAATGTTGAACAAAAAGATGATCAGTTGAACAGAAAGGCTTTATCTGGATGATAAAGCACAGGAGAACGAGTGTGACTTCAGTACTACTGCAGAGGTGGGAGGAAATAATTCTCTTGGAATATTGAAGTTACCCACACAGAAGAAAAAGTAAAAATTAATACATAAGTCAGACACAAGCAAGAAAACCCATTATGACTGACTATTAAAAGAAATGGGGAACATATTTGAAAGTAATGGCATGCAGAATAGAACTTATTCTGACATACCATATTAAACATGGTGCTTTGCCTAAACTAGAAATGATACATCATCCACTCTTTATGAAATAACAGTAGACATGCTTGAAATAGTCAGGAATGGTAGGATGTTTATATAGGCAGTATGCTGTTTGAAATGAGGAAAAGTCAATGCTGTAATGATTTCTATAAGACACAACTACCCTAGGAATATGAAAATAAAGGAATAAATAGATAGTATTTGAATATAGAGGGGACTAAATCAGCCTAACAATCGTAAAATGGCATTGATTTTCTTTGCAAAAAGACAAGTTTGCAAAGTAATTCTTCTTTGTTTGCCAAATACGTTGGCTCTTGAGCCAACAAGATGGTTCTGCGTATTGTTCTTACATCAACTGAGGTGCAATGAAGCAGTAAAATTTATACCTCCATTTTTATTTTTAGCAGTGTACATAATGGCATTGGTACTTTAGTCCTTATATAACAAGATCTTTTATATATGCAAGGATGGAGGAAATTATTTTTGTATATTAATAAAGTGAGACTGATTACCTCATCAAAGTTACTTCTGACAAGCTAGTTTTCACTTAAAAGCTATCCTGAGAAGAATTGATGTTATCCATTTCTGCTTTCTGACCAGTCAGTTTTCCATCACATTCATTACTCTTCTGTAATGCTGAGCTTCTTGAAGGCTTTGGAATTCACTATCAATGCTGACAGTACTCTTCTCCCAAATTTGATATAGAACTTGGTTTTTGGGGGCAGGTTGCTGGTCACTGTTAAATTGGTGGTTAATAGGTTATGCTGGAGTAGAAGTGTGGTTGTGTGTATCTGTACTGCAGGGAAGTCACGGTGCTCTCTGGAATGGTTGGACACGAGTATCTTGCCATGGACTTACAGGTGTCTGAGACTCATACCTGTGAGGGGAACTCCTGGCAGGCACACGCAGAGTATTGTACTCCAGCAGTCATATGAGGTCTTCTAGGTTCATATTTGGTTGTCACAGTTTACAAAAGGCCATTTATAACCTTACACTGCTGAGAGCTTAATTATCTCCTACTACTTGTAATATTAGGAACTTTCAGCCTAGATTAATTTGTAGTTTCCAGTTCTCTTTGCTGAGGAGTAAACCCTTGAGGCTGTAGTTGCACTGCAAGAAATTAAAGCTATACTTCTGTTGTTGTACTGTCAGTTTGCTTTCTTTTATCTAAATAGTGAAAGACAGGCCTTGAGTACAGACTAGAATGTAAAATTCCCAATGCGCTAGAGTGAGACCAAATACAAATGTGAGTCATTGGCTTGAGGGGAATTTGCCAAATTTGCAAATAAGATCTGCTAGAAATGAAGTATTTCCTGTTGGAAAGATCTGTAGCTTTTTGCAGATGTCAGTGGCGGCTGCAAGCACTGAATGTACTGGGATTCAATCAAAATATCTTAATAAATATGTCTTAGAGCGAAGGAAATTGTGAGAAGAATGAACTTCCCTTACTATTTTAGTTCTCATAAAACTGGCTGTCTAACTAAATATCAATAGGAGGGCACGCTTCCTGTTTATATTTCTGCATCTTATCTAGAGCTAAGAAATTAGTTTTATGAAGCATGGTAGGGATTTAATTGTATAAATATGTCAATACACATAATTTTCAGTCAAAAATCTTGGTTAGATCTTGTAGGTCAAGAGGCAGCTGTTCTATTTTTTTTTTTTTTAATGCTATCCTGTCTTAGGAAAAAAAAAATAGAAAAGTCTTTACTAGATCAAGTATTTTTGGAGATTTCTCACACATGCCTCATACCATCTATGTGCATACACAAGATTACGGAATATTGATGAGATTTTATGTTACAGGTTATGATCTCAAATTACAGCAGAATTTAATTCCTGGTCAGAAACCTGGCATCTTGACCAGTTTTTCTTCCAGTTTATAATTTTTGTTTTGTTATTGCTCATGCCAGTATAAACCCCTGATACCCTGCGTTTCATTTCTATGTATTTGGCATAAATAAGCCAAGGCCAGCAGTAGAACTTGTGAAAAATATGAATTCTGACCATATAGTAAGGATAGTATATAATTCATAGATTCTTCTAGCTAGTTGGGATCAGCCGATCATGATGTCTGACCTCTTCCTTAAAATAAAAACAAGAATTTCATTCAAGTACTCTACTACTAAGAATACTGTAGCGAGGTGTACTTATAACCAACTTCAGTGTATTTACTACTCTAGTCAAAGTGGATCTAAGTCAAAGTCACTTTTCCTAATGTAAGGGAGGTGTATGTGAGACAGGTGGGAGTTTATTTCAACCATCATGAAACTTAAGACTGTAAGTGGGGTAAAATACGTGCTGTAGAGGGCCTGAGGAAGGCAAGAAAGTTAGCAATACTCTGATTAGGGCAGAAAGTGTTGGCGGAGGTCACAGATAGGTAGTAATGATGCCCTGATAAATTTTTTCTTTTCTTTTATACCCCTGTTATACCTTTTTGCAACTTCTGTATTCTTGGTGCTTTTGCCTCCATTCTTGGACTTGTTTGTTAAGCTAANAGGGGGATTGCGGTGGCCATTGCGGGGGTGCATGGAGGTGTATTCGACCTGGTCGTGGTGCACCTAAGGATCCTTACAATAAATACCAAGGTAATGCCCTTTTCCCCTTCTAACCGTGTTCGCCTCTTGATTTTAAGACCAGGAAAAGGCATCAGTAACAGCATGGAGGGTCATAATTTCTGAAACATTTGGAATAAAAACTCCTGGTTTCAGATGTAGCTTGTGTCTTTCATATTTCAGAAGCAATGATTCATGTTTTAGAAGCAATCATTAATGAAATTTAGGATAAGCACCTAGTTGACTTAAATTATAGAACGTAGGAAAATTGTTAACTTCAAATGGCTTCTAAATTTTCCCTGTGGTTCCTTACAGCCTCTGTTTTGGGAATCTTGAAGAACATGAGTGATCATATCCTTTGTTTTGTGTGTTTTTAAATGAAAAGTATAGAGAGTAAAAGTGTTCTTGAATTTTATTGTAGTGGTTCTGGCATAGGGGATTCCCCTTCCCAGCCCCCCAACACTTTTTCACCATTTCATGGGCAAAGTGCTTTTCTGTATTTCTGTCCTTCATTTATATAAGCTACAGGAGGAAACAGAAAGACCAGAGTGGTGTTTTTTTTAATACTGTAAGTAGCACTACCTCAGTTATTAATTCTTTTCTGGCTTGAACCCTGTGGATTTAGCAAATGTGCCATAATGCAGTATTTCCATCCTGTTTCACTCCTGTCTCCCTTCATGCCCTTTCCCTATTCCAAAGAAAGGCTGGAGAACAACTTTTCAGAGTCTGATGGCAAAATGGCTTAATGGCTTGATTCCTCTTTTGACATCAACGTAATAGCTATGGAGTTTTCAAACTTTTTTGATAAGAAGGAACATTAGGAGCTTAAGGATATTAAAAACCTACAGGGTTATCTTTTCATCATTGTTTAAATCCAAAGAAACCTTGTGTTTTGTGGAAAATAAGTAAATAAAGGAGATAAGATGAAGAAACCCTCATACAGAAAGTGCTTCTTCAACTTCTCTATTTCTATATTTACTTTCCAGACTGAATTACTCCATGAATGTAGTTCTGACTCCAGGTGACCCGATTTGGGTTGCCTCTCTGTGTCAGTACCATTTAGAATATCCTTGACTACTCTCAGTAGTTCTTTCTTCTGTACAGATCCAAGGGTAAGGGCTTCACAGCATAAATTCATTCCCTCATGTGTCAACGATTTGATTTTGAAGCACAAGTCTTTCATCCTCCTATTTTTCAAAATTCTGCTACCAGCTAGGACTTATTTACTGTGCTGACAGATGCTCTGGAGATAAGGGAAGTAGCAAAACCTGTCTGGATCCTTAGTTCTGGCATGCTTCCATTCAAATTTGGAAATTATTTTTCCTCTGTATGATCAGTGATTTCTGTTTTTGGAGGCCATAAGGGGACTAGGCATCTGACTCTGGAAGAAAACACCACAGGTTGGATGCAAAAGGCTACAAAATCAGAGTCCATGTGAATTACACTTTGTTACTCAATTTCAGTCAGTCAGTTAAATTTGTCCTATCCTCCCTCTTACCATTTTTTCTTCAATTACTTATGAAATTACTATTTTAATGTCTCACTGTTGTTCTCCAATATGCTTTTTCTTTTTCTTACAAAAAACCGCGCCTACAATTAATTCCTTCTGGCTTAAATTTCAAAAAAATAAGCCATTTGAATTTCTTTAGTGTGAACATAGGGCTTAAGAGGGTGTGCTTATTGATGTCATAGAACAGGAGCTAAGACTTTTTCTACCAGAAATGTTGTCTGAAGCAGTCATCACTTTTCATGATGGATATTAGGTTTCATGTTGGGGTATTATTACCTGAATGAGTGTAGATAACTGATTTTTTCATATGTAAGCAAACATTCCTTGTGTATGCAGAACTTATTTTTTGTGAATTTTTCCTGTGGAGAACTACAATACGTAACATAGCTGTATGTGTTCATATATTTTAGTCCTTATTCTCTCTACCCTCAACCTTGTTTTCCTTGTTGTTATTCCTCTGTGGTGTACATGCATTGAGTCCATAATCCCATTGATTCAACAACTATTCTTTATTTACCTGTATGGTTGCAGCCACATTTATAAGTATTAAGAGCCATGTATGCCTAAAATACAACAATAATATCATCTGTACTGCCACGCAGGTTAGAAAGGGTAACATTGCACTGCCTGCTGCCTGTCACCTTTGTAAAATATTGTTCTGCCAGTAGCCATTGATTTTTGTGAATCATTCAGGGTTTGTGGAGAGTAGTGATTTGGGAAATGTCAAGACACCAATCATAATGTGTTATGGAGTAGTTTTGTTCACAACTAGTAATCGTTTTTACCAGTAAAACATTTTTATTGTGTAGTCCTATGCTCCTGTCAGCTGTTGAAAAGTGTGACTGTGGAACATAGGTCTGAACACAGCCTAGGCACTCTGTGTCAGCAAGTCTACACCTGCCTTCACCTAGCACTTGCAACCAAATGGATTGTTGGGATTTTCCTCTGAAAGGACTTCCATAACTCTTTTAAAAAGACTGATGAAAATCTGGGAGCAAGTGAAGAAAGAATATAAAAATATAATGCTGACATTTCAGCGGGTAATACAAATTTGATTTGTGGTGATACTGTTATTGTCTGCACCCCAGCAATGTCAGCTTTAAGAACAGAGTGCTAAAGCGTCATAATTAGTCCAGGAAAAAAAGAAACCACAATCATCACAACAATGTGATGCTACTTTTGAAGGAGAGAGAAGGGAATATCGTTTGGGAGTTTATGATTCTTACTATACATTTTCCCTTTGCATTTCATTTCTTTATTTGAGTGATACTCCCTTATTGTAAAGTGAGTGATGTTTAAGCAGAGTTCTAGGTATTTGAGGCCACTCTACAGCACCTCATTGCTCTGTAAATACTATTGGCAGTGTAAAGTTACTTATTCAAGCCCTGAAAGGAGACAATGCTTGCATGGAAAAATCCCTGTAGCAAAAGGGAATCACACTCAACCCTAGTAAATTCACCACCTTGCATAGAGCTGTGAAAGAAATTAGCTCAGTTTGTGGTTCTCTAGACTATCAAATGACTGATATTTTTTAAGTGAGCACTGTGGTACAGAGAAGCTTAGTAAGTGATTTCCCTAAAACCATTTAGCAGGTGAGTTCTTTAAGAAGAACCTGCATTTTTGAGTCCTAATACTGTATATAGGGTTGTCCTATGTATTTGAGAGGAAATGCTAATGGAGGTTTAATTTCTCTGTTGCTATTTCCAGGAGACAAAGAAGAGTAGACAGGGAATAAAAATAATATTAACTTCACAGTTTGTATGTGTCCAGGAAAACACAGAAATCAATGGTGGAAGTTAAAATCAGGATATCAGTTGTTGCTTATGACTATTAATATTGCAGAAGTATTTTTAAAGCCTGTGTTATTAGTAGGTGGCTGGGGAAGACGTACAGTTTCATCTTTGCGAAAAAGAACTTGGTGTCTAAAGGTACCGAAAGCCTGAATAAGATAAGAGGGAGAAGTACTTGGCAATTAAATCAAAAGTGAGATGGAATACATTTGCAATGGAATGAATTAACTGTTGCTAAGGGTTTTCTGAATGCTGGAAACAACTCTTTTACAAGCACAGTATTTTCTGAATATCTTTGAAAATCTCTTTTGGAACTTGACAACTCATTTGGTAGATGTCAGCTTCAAGGTTCAAAAAGCTTGGCATATAAAATGCAGCTTGGAATTGAAAATCTAGAGCAGCTTTCCTGGCAGATGCTCCGAGCAGCATCACAGAAAACTTCCACACTATAGGTGATGGGGTTTTAACACAGTTGTCTTAGTGCTAGATTAATTTGTAGACACTGTTCCATAGTTACTTGGCATTAGGGCAAGTTAATAAAGAAAGAATCAAGTTCACATGAAGAGATGTGTAAATCTTGACAAAAGCAGCTGAGTTAGAGCAGACACAGCACGAACTTACTCGTGCAGTAGTAATCTGGGCTGTTTTCTTGAAAAGAATATAGAGCTCTATTGATTTTTAGCAGATAACCTTTTTTTTTTTCCTTTTGGTGAAGGGAAAGCTGTTGGAAAAGACTGTGTGTATGTCATTAAATCAGTGATAATTTTCAGACAGAGATAAAAATGTTCAATTTGTCTGGTTATTTTCATGTAGTGTTCCAGCCATTAGTAGAAGGCAAAGATTATGTGCCTTGTTCTCAATCCAGATTTCTCAGAGGCAGTTAATTATTCTGTATATATCATCATCTTAAATGTTACAGAGAATGAAAATACCTGATGGTTGTTTAAATGGAAATGTGTATGGTTTTTTTTAACTTTTCCCACTGATTTCCAGCATTCTTTATATGCTGACAGGCCATTTGTCTCAGTGCTGCTATCTATAATATCTTGTAATATTATGAAGGAGAAGCCCTTTTTTTTGCATAAGACATAAGTTACTGAATTTAAGGTTTGACTTTTTGACTCTTTCTATGCTCCTGGAAAGAAGATACAAGATCTCTGCTGCTGCTCTCACTTGTAAATCATGATTTATATTTCTTTTGGTCTGTCTGAGGACAATTTTTGTTGCCCTTGTACCGTAACAGGTCACACTGTTCAGACTAACTCCTTATCAGAGATTAGGACCCAGCTGTGCTGGCATGGAACAAGTATTCAAGATTAAGATAGGGCACGTCACCTAAAGAGTTTGCGGTGGGTGTATGTGTGTGTCTGTATTCAGTGACTGGGAGAACTGCAGACCACTGCTTTTGGTGGCTGTTATCTGTGTGGCTACCACACCGGGATTCTTATTGTAAGAGGAGGGGCAGCCGTGTCCTGGGGGGCATCAGGCACAGCATCGCCAGCTGGGCAAGGGAGGGGATTGTCCTGCTCTGCTCTGCACTGGGGCAGCCTCACCTCGAGTGCTGGGGGCAGCTTTGGGTGCCACACTGCAAGACATTAAACTATTAGAGAGCATCCAAAGGAGAGATGTGGAGGTGGTGCAGGTTCTTGAAGGGGAAGCCCTACAAAAAGTGGCTGAGGTCACTTGGGCAGTTCAGCCTGGGGAAGAAGAGATTGAGGGGAGACCTCACTGTAGTCTACAACTTCCTCGTGAGGGAAGGAGGAGAGGCAGACCCTGATCTCTTCTCTGTGGTGCCCAGTGACAGGACCCGAGGGAATGGCCTGAAGTTGTGTCAGGGGAGGTTTAGGCTGGATATTAGGAAAAGGTTCTTCACCCAGAGGGTGGTTGGGCACTGGAACAGGCTCCTCAGGGAAGTGGTCCCAGCACCAAGCCTGACAGAGCTCAAGATGCATTTGGACAATGTTCTCATGCACATGCTGTAACTCTGTGTGGGCACAGCCAGGAGCTGGACTTCAGTGATCCTTTCTGCTTCTTTCCAACTCAGGATGTTCTGTGATTCTGTGATTCTGCACAGCTATTTCATTATGCATTTATGTAATTTCCCACTCCAAAGTTTGTTAGTTGAATAGGTATATGTGATATGCTCATGCCATGCTGCTTCTAAGACAAGTGATTTTTTGAACCTGGTGCCAAAGGAGTGAATCTCTTCCAAATTGGCTTACATGACAATGGAGGCAAGATGCATTGCAGTCTTTTCAGGCTTTGAACTGAGAAGCCTGTAGGTATTTGGACAATTTTTGATAAATTATTTATTAAAAATATTGCAAAGTCTGTTACAAATCTACTGATAATATTTTTCAGGTTTTAAAGAATGTTTAACATCTTTTACACTTGGGTGCATAATTCTGCAGAATTCAGAAGAGAACTATGACATTTCTACAGAATTAAAAAAAAAACACCCATAGAACTAAATAATGTTTTTTGCAATACCAGAGTCAGAAAAAATGTATAGAAAGAAATGCACTTGTGACAGTGACTAGGGAAATGTAGGTAACTTAATAGCTTTAAAAATATAAGTAAGAACTTCCAGACACTTCCACTCTTCACAAAATCTTTATCTAATTCATGGTTCCCAAGTTTATGCCTCTAGGCATGCTCTAAGTCAGTTAATTTTGACATCTGGCTTCTTTTTTCAGCTCCTTTGGGATTCACAGACTAGGCATTGCCCTAACTTCTTCACCTGTGGAACCAGATGTTATGTGGAACCAGAAAGATGCTAACAGTGGTCTTTCAAAGAGCCACTGAAAACACATTTAGGAGCAGTTTCAGGTTTTATCAACTCTCTTGCATGAACCTCTTTCAACTTGACAGAAATATTTCCACCAGTTTCTCAGTGATTTGATTCTCATGGTATTTCTCCACTTGAATACTGTTTTTCTGCTGGAAAAGAAGGACCTAACTGGCATGACAGGAAATTTTGGAACAGGTGAATCACAGACTTCTGCTTTATCCAGCAGGTCAGTGTTGTGAAAACTGGACTATATTTGGGAAGCCTCCATTTCAGTCTTTCTGGCGTAGAGGACATGAAGCCCTAGAACCAAGTAGAGCTCCTGAATTAAGTTAGTATTCTGGATATTTCCATCAGTTTTTCGGAGCTCTTCTGTTTAAGTTGGTCAGAAAATCAGTGGAGCATTCAACACCTTCTGAAAAACTCCATATAGGTTTGTGGCTGAATCATGAGAAGTAGAAACATGAAGGTCAAAAGTCTCTGAGGCAGATGAGAGATTTGAGTCCAGGACATCTAAATGTTCTCCCAGATTTTTATTATCAGGCTGTGGAATAGAGAGGCTTAGCAGCTCATAGATTTCTTTTTGCACTAATGTGTAAAAGTAGTTACCCTAATGTTTCTCTAATGCTTTTAAGTGTTTTCTACCTTAGGATGCTTTTCACTAAAGAAGCCATTGAAATGAGTGTTTTCCCAAAAGAAGGAGGTGATTGTTGCTGTTGCTGTGATATGTGCAACTTAGGATCACCATCTGCACTCCATTTCTACCTCACATAAATTAGTGGTTGTTTAATTTAGCTTTTCTCTTGTGTCATGTATTTTCACATACAGAGGTAGCAGCTTTACTGGTAGATAATAGGAAGTTATTAACTTGTTTCACCTTACATTCCCACAACCACATGCTGCTATTTCTTATAATAACCTTGGCTTCAGCAATGTGGCCCTTAGTGGGTTCTTTTGAGTGTGCTGTGTAATTATATTGTGACTACTGAATGAATGTAGACTGTCATTCCATTACCCTACTAATCTAATATGGTGATAGAGGTGTTGTTTGTATGATACTTTCCCACTTGTCTCATCTGATAAAACTCTGTTCGAAATAAACTGTTTCCTTTTTTATGCAACATTGATGGATTCTGCTACACAGTTCAACCAGTGAAGAAGTAAGGAAATGTCTGTGAAACTGCTAAAACTGAATTGATAAAATTGATGGAAATAATTTCCATGTTTTGAAGGAACACTGCCAGCAGCAGACTCAACAGAATTTAAACTGGTTCTGGGAATTTTTTCAGTGATTTTGATGGGGAAGTTTAAAATATTTTTTCCTGAAATGCTCTTACCCGAAACAATTATGAATAATACTAGTCTACACTGCAAAAGAAAATAAATATGTTTATTTTCTTTTTAGTTATGTATTACTTGCTGTATTCTTATTATTGCAGTTTTTCTTTGTAAATTCCTAATGAAAATAAATAGAGCATAAATAATTAAAAAATATAAGGGGGAGAGAGGCTGAGACTCTAAAACTAGGGAACATATTCAGCATGGGCATTTAAATTCTCTTTGTTTTCATTTAGTGCTGAGTTTGGCTCCTTTCGAGCATATTCCGGTAATTGGTAGATTATGGGACTCTCTGCAAGGAAATGGCAGTAAATGCAATCTGCCATCTGTGGGCAAGTTTTTTTGTGGCATCATACCTGTATCAAAAATGGTTGTTTACCATCATGCTGTGTTTTGAAGTAAATGTCCAAATTTTCTAGTACTGCAGACCAGCCTCTTCAAATGAAAATTAATGGAGTCTAGCTAATTAAGCCATGTGAGGTCTGACCCTGTTTTTAAAGATGCCCCCTATTGTTCATAAAATGACACACTGGTAATTGTTAAGAAGGACACGTTAGTGATTGTTAAAAATAAATGAGTTTCTGGAAGGTGGGACCTTGAAGATGTAAGCTCTAGTACCATTAACAGATGGAGACCTCTAAGTAGATACTAACTTTCTGATAATTGCAGTGGATCACAAGTAATATATTCCCCCACTCTGGTTTCCAGTATTTGACTGTAGTGGTTACAAATTCTTTGGTGTGTCTTAGAAAAGGTCATCATGTGGCTTTCCTCCTGCTGCAAAGAGACACACATTTCATACCTTGAAAAAACTCCTTCATCTGCCCTCTTCTATGTAGTTCCTCAATAAAATGAAGATTGTTTCTGTTGGAGATGAAGGGGATCATTTTTTGGATCATTGTAATAGATTAATTGGTTTATGAACCTGAAGTTCTTTAGAGGATGCCACAAATATTTATGATGTCCTTGAGTTTTACACCGGATCTGTAAATTAGCTGGAAGATGTGTAAAAATTCATACAGTCAGACAGCTCCCTCCTGGCTACGCACATAAAGTGGCTCAGGAGCATAAATTATTCCTGCTGAGGTCAATCATAATTTATGCTATTTTGCTTCTGCATCTGCTATTCTGAAAAAGGAGAGCATAAAGAACATCTGTATTTGAAAAAAGATTTACCTCTTTGCATCAAATTTCATTCACTCTGGGAAATCTTTTGATACAAATGATAATCTGAAGAGCTGCAGTTTGAATTGGCGGGTCACAAGGGAAAACTGCTTCAGATTGTATTTATGAAAAAGCTGAAAAAATTACCACAGCCTGGACAGTTGAAGAGAGGATGTATTCAGTGCATTTCACTGTGTACAAGTACGAAGTAAAAATATGTGGTAGCAAAAGATAGTCACAAATTGCCCAAGTTAACTTTTGTTCTCCCCTTGTCACATTAAAAGCATAAATACAAACCCGTAAAGAAATTCCAAATTACAGTGCCTAGAGCAATTTGAGCGCAGTTGTACTGCGTGACTGGTTTCCCACTGATGGCTGTGTGGAGGCGAAGGAATTGCTTATGACTTTGGAAGCCTTACATGAGCTTGAGGCCCTCCTCTATTTGCCTTTGTGACTAAATGGGATCCTGCTCTTTGGAAAAGAGAGCTATTGACAGAGTAGTGATCTAATTATGTCCTGGTTCTGTAGTATTCCACTGCTTCTTGGGCTGTAGGAGTCCACATTTAGGGAAGGCCCATAGAGTTTGCAAACACCATCTTCCTGGTGGTTTTCGTTGAAGTGAAAACATACTTTGTGTATGTTTTAAGTGAGGCAATACTAAGGGTGATGACAAAATTGCTGGAGGTTTTGCTGCGTACATGATAATTTTGTTTGAAGGTACTGGGTAGAGACAATGGGGAAGTAAGAGAATCTGGCCTTGTCCTGTTGAAAGCCCTCAGGATGCCTCCTCATCACCCTGCTGGGGTACCTGCTGCTGAATCATGTATTTCTCTATGATGCCACAATTGGGAAGTTCTGAAATGCTTTTTGTTTACAGTATTGCAAATCTATCCTGTCAGGTATTTTTGATAGTTTTAGATTTACTACCATTCCTGACAATGTCAGGACGTCTAATCAGCTAGATAGGTGATAGGATACGTCCTTATGTAGTTACCAAATTCTGACTTAAAGCAGCTAAAACTGGAAAACAGTGATTTAAATTAACTAAAAACATGACAGTAAGTTGCCAGGAAATGGAAACATGTAAAAAACCCCTAGTTTTATATTCCTTTGTATGTTGAAGAATGAGTTATAGCATGATTAATCTCAAGGGAATTTAATTTCTTTGGTATATGTCACAAGGATATGAAATCAGAATAATCCTTTAAAACATTATGTCAGACCAATTCCAATTTCTGTTCTATAGCCTGTAGGTGAAACCTGGATTTAATTTCATCAAAGTTGTATTTTGGTGGAAAGAATTGGTTTTGTCTTCGTGGTGACAGTGGGCACATTTAAAACTTGGCTGTCTCTTTAGTTTTCACATTTTATGTGTTCTTAGCTCCTTAAAGGAACTTTTTGTAATATACCTGAAGTATATTTCCTAGAGAATACCTAAAAATACCTGGAGTAGTTTTAGTACATATGTCAATGATATCTTGCATGGATTAAAGGCTTTGATGGGGTAATAATTTCAGCTTGTTGCCTGTGATTCTTTGGATTATTGTCCTTACTTTATTTGGATGAGAAATGCTTTGGTTTTCAGATGTCTAAAATGAATAAAACTAGCTGGTAAGAGCTGTAGTTATGCAAGTAGAAGTCAACAAAGTGAAATAAGAGAGTCAGACTATTCCTACTGAGTAATATTTCTTGTCTTTGTCTTTTGCGTCTTTATGACAATGTTATCTGAAATTCCATGCATTGCATGCTACATATAATAATAGCTCAAACTGTACATTAATTGAAGCATTTTTTAAAATTTCTTAATCTCTCTGATATATATCGCTTAATAAAGATTGACTGTGCAGCCATTATGAGGAAAAGAATCCAATTTATCTTTATGTCACTTCCAAACAAAAGATATGTCTGTGGACAAAACGGTCAGTTTAGGCAAGTATGAACAGGTTATTTACAAGACCTACTGGTTGCCTTATCTCCAGTCCTTTTTTTCTCCTTGGGAAAAAAACCCAAAAAAACAAAACAAAAAAAAAACCCAGGATGAAAAAATAATATATCATCTTACATTATTAAAGTTCACCTTTTTGAGACATAGTAATACTGGTGGTTTATAGTAGAAATGGGCTTTGCAAGTTTGAATTCAACAAGTGAGGTATTTTTGTGTTATATTGCCATTTTGATATCTAGCTCTAAAACCTTTTTTAATTTCATTCTAAGACGGAAAAAACTAGACTTTAGCTATGAGCTTTATGTTCAGCTCATTTTTTCTGGTCTAGTTAGGTCTCAAAGGCAGCATATACCATATTTCATTCTCAAAACTATATTTTAACATGCTTCCTCTAGATTAACAGAATTGTTTGGAAGCAAAATGAACAATAACAATTTTTGTGGTACTCATTTTGCTGGGCAGATGTGCTATCTCGGGGTAAGGAAAGCTGGCAGTAGAGAGCAGTCCAACAAACCGTTGGAAAGGCATCAGGATGCCTAATTTCATCTGTAATGAATAGGAATAGATGAGTCAGTCTATATTTTTAATTTTATATTTATAAATAGTTTCATGTTAATACCTATTAGAGTCTCCCCTCCAGACAGGCTGAGTGAGCTGGGATTATTCAGCCTGGAAACAATAAGGCTTCAGGGAAACCTTAGAAGATCCTTTCAGTAGCTAACAGGGGCTTACAAGACAGCCAGAGAGGGATTTCACAAGAGCGTGTAGGGATTCAAGGGGGAATCGCTTTAACTGACACAGGGAGGGATTAGGTTAGGTATCAGGAAGGAATTCTTTACTGTGAGGGTGGTGAAGCACTGGCACAGGTTGCCCAGAGAAGCTGTGAATGCTCCATCCCTGGCAGTGCTCAAGGCCAGGTTGGATGGGGCTCTGAGCAACCTGATCTAGTGGAAAGTGTCCCTGCCCATGGCAAGGGGTTTGGAACCAACTGATCTTTAAGGTCCTTTCCAAACCAAACCATTCTCTGATATTCTGTGATAATACTTACAATGAGACACTGTGCCTTAGGGCTTAATCTCCTTTTATGAAAAGTTAGGCAGCCTGACATCAACGCTGCGAAATGCTAAACAACTCCAAGAAATTCTGAACTCTTTAAGCTGTAGAAACAAGCAACTCTGTGGTATAATTATAATTTCTGATGCCAGTACCATCTCTAATGAAAGATGTTTTTGTGCTGAGATGTAAAAAATTTGCATTTAAAATTCTCCTCTATTTTATTTTTAAAAGGCAGTTTATGTCTGAAGAAGTGTCATTTACTGCAGAATGCCAAAACAAAAACATGCAAATGACACCAGAGTTTACCATTTTCATCATGAATGTTGTTACTGCTTGTAGAATGAAAATTTTGCTCCTATTTGCACTTTTTGTTATGTATATTTGTCATGTTCCTCATGTTTGATCCTGGTTTTCTTCCAAATTTCATTTTCTTTCTCCATAAATAATAAACAATTATAATGAAGCAAAGTGCCTTTTCTATTCTATGCTCTAATTGATTATAGCATGCAATAGCATCTTTTACAATATATTATAGGAATTGCTTCAAATCATGCATTCTGTATTTCACTGTTTTAAGAGATGTCTGAAGGAACAAAAATTGTGTGTGCTACTAGCTTTAGGCTCTTTTTCTTTATTTTTGGGGAAAAAAAGTAAAAAGTAGAAGTATCCATTTGAATATTGCTGCCTGGAATAAGTTTTGCATTTTTCTTGCTACTTAGAAAAGAGAATTTAATTCACAAATGTAAATTGTTGCTTCTTTTTTATTACACTGCCTTAATTATAAGTTTTGATTCTGTTCTTGAGGGTTTAAGCTCTTAGTATTCAGTCTCTATCTGCATCATATTAGTGCATTTCCAATTTTGAAGCTCAACAAAAGTGGAATTCTAAGGACAAATGTATTTAATTATCTTTTATTGACAAGATTACTTACACACCAAAAACCAAAACCAAGTAGATTTTACTTTCCAATTGCCTTTTTCTGTTAAAATCCTCTAGTACTTGCAGAAGGTTAACAAAAGGCAACAGAAAAATTTGAGGGGTTTTGGAAGATTGTTTTGGAGTAACTGAGGCATGTGACAACTTCTGTTATTTTTAAACATTTTCAGTCATGTAGACCCACATTTTCACAATAAGAAAAAACCCGCTCTGTCTTTTTAATGATTCATAGTTGATTTTTTTTTTTTTTTTAACTGGGGAATGCCAAAATCCATATGGTGCTTTCCAGGCTGTTAATACTTCAAACTTGGAATGTGAAATGTGTTCTCTTTTAATTCACCCCAGGACAGATGGAGCAGAGTGATTCCAGCTTTGCAAAGCCATCATTTTTTATCATTTCTTTGAATGGTAGTTTCTTAGGTACTTTCCTAGAGCAGTAATTTTACTAATAGCAACTAAAAATTACTGTATAATTTTAGCATTACATTTTCTGACCTTTTTAGTTGATCACACAGGAATTGTAGTACCGTTGTCTTTTGCACAGTAGATTATCGCATTACTGCCTGTGGTATCGGTCTCTTCCCATACCGTTCCCCTTAGGATCCTTGCTATCCAAGTTCCATTTACCCCACGGCTTGTCAGCTCTGCAAGGGGCTCAGTTACTGTTGGAAGTGGTAGGGGGCTGAGATTCTCCCCAGCAGCTCTGAGGGTTTTCCTGAAGCACCCGGTTCAAAAGCTGCGCCGTACATCCTGTAATTCGGAGCAGGTGAAACCTTTTTCATCCATAAAGCTGGGCTGGAAGTGGAAGGACAGGGCTTTACCAGAGGTGTAGCAGAAGTCGTTCTTGGAAGATGAAGGGGGATGGAATATAAATTGACTTCTGGTGAGAACTTGTGCTGCCAGGAGTGGGCCTTGGGAGTGTAGGGCACTCCGTGGAGCTGATGGTGTCCTCACGCTTCCCACTGCCAAGTTTCAAGTCACTTGAGCAGTATGAGCTCTTTCCTTTCCTTCTTTGTGCCTCAGACATTTAAAACACTTGTTATTATGCTGTTCAGTTTTACTAAACCATCTTTTGGCCCTCATCATATCTTAGTAGTGGCACACAAATGAAGTGTGAAGGCACAAAAATGAACACTGAGATGGGGAAATAGTCTCCATAATCCTTCAAGTGCTACACTCTTAAATTCTGCTGAACATTTTATGGCTGGCCCCACATCTGGGGGAGAAAGGAAGTAAATCAAAGGTTTTGAGCTGAAGGAAGTTAGTGGTTGTTCAAAAGCCAGCAAAAGACTGATTTTCATGGTTCTCAGTAGGGGAGGATGGACATTAAAAGGCAAATTGACACTTTATACACAGAGATGTTAATATGGCTGTAGAGTTTTACTGTGCCAATAAAATGATACATGGCCCTAAATTTCTAACTGTGAAACATTTGTTTCACAGTTTATATCATCATTTGCATGAAAATTTTTTTAAAACAAAAGTGAACCATGCTTCAGCCATTTGGTTTAATTCATATTGTTTGACTAACACTATGAAAAAAAAATCACTCCAAATTAGATGGGCACTAAGCTTGCTTTTTAAAGGGTTTTTGTTGTCACACAGACATGAACCCAAAATAGTGTTAGGCAATGCAATTCAAATTTTTGTTGCTTCCTGATAAGCAGCTGAATAACCGAAACTGCTTCTGTGATATTGATTCTCAAATAACTTTCCAGTGCTGTTTTCTCACAAACTGCTGATACAACTCACTTTATGCTTCTTGCTGTTTAATTTCTTTCCATTGTAGAATTGCACACTTAAGAAACTATTGAGAGATCTGCCAAAAAAAGAAAAAAAAACCAGGCAGTAGCTGCACTGTGAGGCACTTCACACCAGAACTGAGCTCCATAATACGTATGAGACCCTTCCTGGGTTAATTGATCTCCCCTCTGAGATGTAGTGTAATGAATTTTCTATAGCTGAATTCTCTTCTAAGTGCTAGTGGCTAATAAAACTTTTCTATTTCCTATAAATAGGTTGGTAAGTAGACAATCAATTTTTTAGAACCTACTTTTTCTCCTGTTCATAGAAAACAAAAGAAAGCAACTCCTCCCTGCCATCACCAGTATTAAAAATTAATGAAATAAATAAATAAACAGTCTTTTCTAAAACTTCCTAAAATTACATACCTTACCTAGGTGTGCTGAATAAATGGCAATTCATACCATGATTAATTTGCTCTTGGAAGCATTCTCCAGCTTCACAAGGGTACACAACCATATTAGGTGAGGTGAGTGCTTCACAGAAAATAAATACATGGCCTACATCCTAGGGCCTAGACTTTGACAAGCCACTTAAAATAGACAAAACTAATTGCCTGCCTGCCTGAAACCCCTGTCTCTTGATTGGTGACAGGGAACAGATTGTGCTGATAATCCATAATGAAGGAGTTTCCTGGGCACACGTTTTGAGCCGTGCCTCTTAACCAATGCACAAAACATAATGTTAAGATAAATGCAGCGTGCCATGTCAGTAATTACGGAACCTGATACAGTAAATGTGGAACCCAGCACAGCACGGCGTTAATTGCACTGCAGACCAGTGGTCTGGTGTGTTAAAGCTGTCATCAGAAAGAAGCATAGCATTTGGATCTTAAAGGAGCTGCAGGTTTTCTTTGCCACAGTTTCTGCTGTGCCCTTCTCTGTGCAAGAAATTTCAAGACGGCAGGTATCTCTCAGCAGAGTTGCTTTGCCAAACACTACATGATATGGCATCATTCCCTCAACCTCTTACAGTGCTGTGACAAGATCCTTCTAGTACTTTTGTCCCCAGTCAATTTGAAGTTTATGGGACTGATTTATTGCTAGTTTACAGAATGCATCCAGAAAATTTGTGCAGTACTCTCATATTGCTTGAGGTGCTTCCTTCTGAGTGGTAGAGCTCTGTAGTGCTGAATTGCAAGGCTGTCATCTTGGAAAATTGAGGTCTTTATAGAAACCTTTGGTAAGGGGAATTTGGCAGAAGGAAAGGTACAGGTTATCTTAGCAGGTAATTAGGAGGTAGGATGAAGGTGTTGGTCATTTATTCCACTGCCACATCTGGGGCCTTATCAGGCATAGGGTAGGCTTTTCCCCCCTACACTGATAATTACATACATGTATACTGGGAGGAAAAGGCAGCGTAATAAATGGCATACAAAGTCATCAAGTTATATTTAAATTATGTCGATTTCTTGTAATATTTGGAGTAGCAAAGCATGTGCAGAAGCTGAAGCAAGGAAACTAAATTAGAAGGTCTGGGTATGCAGCCAGGGCAAATTAAGATGTGGAGCAGGAGGTTGTGATGGAGTCTGGAATGGATGCAATGAACCCTCTTCTGAAAAGAAGAAGGTTCAAGTTGGAATTGAAAAGTATCTGTAAAGGTGAAAGCTTTAGGTGAGAAGAGTAGCAGCAGAAGGTGAAATTAAAGGTTGCAAAATCACTAAGTGCTACAGGTTCAGTCAGGCCTAGGAAAATGTCAGAGACCTGATAGTAAGCCTGTAACAAATTTACAAATTCCTAATGCCCCTCAGGTAGTGGTGGTATGTTTTTCTGCAAGATACCAGATGGCAAAAGATTGTCAATGTAAGAGAAGATGCTATGTTTTGTGAGGTGGAGATGAGGAAACAAAATGAAGGAAGAAATCAAAAGGTTATTGATGAAAGTAGACAATGTAGATTTGGTAGAAGTAAGGAGGAAGGAACCAAAGGTAAAAGAAATAAAACCACAAAAAATACTTTAAAGCAGAGGTGATTAATCCAAAACTAAGGAACTAAGCCCAGAAATGGATTTTAAACTTGGAAAGATAAGGCTAAGGATTAACCTCTTCCCTGGCACAAATTCAACTTATTAATTTCTTCTTCAGAAGCCTCAAAATGGTAAATAGGACGCGGGTAATTTGCTACCTCTCACTGGGCATTGTTCAGCTACATTCTGCCATGTTCTCTTTCAAACCGCTGTCTAATACCTCCTGTGAAGAAAAAAGTTTATTTGAATTTACTTGACAGGTAAAAAAATATATAATAATTTCAAAGCTGTTGTTATGGTTTGTTTGTTAAAAGCATACGAACTCCAGACTTCTCACTGGAACATTTTCAGGTGCATTCACTGATGAAGAAAAAGCTTTTCTCTCTTTTCTTTAATTAAGAGACTTTTTTTCTTCCAGAAACTAGTACTGTAGTCCTGAAGGGAGCTGCTATAAATATGGCATGGACTTCATAGATTAGCCCTTACTTTCTGGTTTTCTTTCAATATATTTCTCTGCACTGAATCAAGCTTTTCAAATTCTCACTCCTGTAAAAAAGCTTTTGGACTGAACAGTTTACTTGCACTGTACTCTTCCATTTACATACACTTCTGTATAGGAAGAAATAGTTCAAACACCTGCAGTCCTAGAAAGTCACCCCATCTCTTTTCTCTTGGGTTTATTGTTGTATTATCTATCATTTTGTCTGTGTTTGAGTTAATGTTCAATTTCTTTTCCATTGTTAAAATCTGAGAAAATTACCCTTCCTGATATGCAATATAAATGGATCCTTTTAACTTTTATTCTTGGAGCATCACACATTGTGATGAAATTGCAGTAAGAAGTCCAAAGGCAATCAAAAAAGATGTCAGGGCTTTGGGATGACTGGTTAAGGGGTCAGGAGCACAAGCAGTAAAGCCTCTGTCCTACCAGCTGCAGAGAGTGATGCTGGAGCAGGCAGACCCTGCAGATCAGTAGCTGGTGTCACCAGGAGAATTTTGGATTCCTCACTCGTGGGTTGGTCTACATGACACCAGGCCTGCTGGCAAGAGACAGGGTACACCAGTCTCAAAGGGGCAAAAGGATCTTCATGTAAGAGTTAACGGGGCTCACTGAAGTGGTTTGAAACTAGAGTTGAAGGGGGAAAGGGATATAACCAGGCTTGGTAGTGGTAAGCCATGGCATGGCATGGCAGCAATCAAGGGGTAGAATATATTAATTTTGAACGCTCTTGAGAGTCACAAAACCAAGAGAATTCACACTGCTAGAGCTAAACTCTTGTCTGGCAGTGAGTGTGTTTCTGACAGGATTTAGATGCTATAAAAGTATATCCCATGCCATTGACTAAAATTTAGACTGTAAGTGCAAACAGCCCCTAAAAATGTACACTCAATGAGAGAGCTTTCAATTGGGAATATACCAACAGTTTTGTCAAGGAAAGAAAACAGTTTCACTTCCTGCAGAAAGCAGAAAACAAAGCCATGCAAAGGGTTTCAAAGTCTGCAGTGGGCTCCTTACTTTGGCTTTACAGTAATGGCTTTACTCCAGTCCAAAGCAGAAACTTAGATCAGACATTTAAATTGTTGTTTCCATATCACCAGAGCAATGATGATAACAGGACATAGCAGACTCCATTCATGGGTTGCCTTGAACTTTTCAATGTGTGTTTATTCTGATTCAATACTGAAAGCTTTTTTTAGCAATTCCAATGAAAAAGAGGCTCTAAAAAGTTAGCTCCAACTGTTTATTTGCAACACAAACTGGAATACTTGCTTTTACAGTGAAAAATTATTTCATTCAAGTAGAACTAAACAGTTGCTGTAACAACTGAGCAATAAAAGAAAGTCTAGTGTTTAATTTTTCTATTTCAGGTGTTCTGTATTTAACAACAGTTCACCTGTCCTCCAAGAATGCATACAAAGATAATATTGCCCTAACTGATACAATTGACACAGAGCTGAACTTCGTTGAAAGATGACCCTTTTATGCCCGCCTTTTAAGTGCAGCCAGCCTTGTAGATTTGGGGGAACTGAGCTCTCTCAGAATGTGTTCTGTTGAAAATTGTTGATACAAAGGTGTCTGTTCATGGAGTGTTGCTGAAGGAGGCAAGGAGATCACCGCGAGGAAGCAATTTCTTGTGTTTTGCCAGCAGGTCAGCCTGGCCATTGCCCCATCAACCTCACTTTGGAAGAATTGCAGCAGCTTTGCCAAGCATGCCTCAGTTTCAGAGATACCTGCCACATCTGGTAGCTGCAGCAGTAGCTTACCTCAGTCTTTGTCCTACTGATTTTCGTATTTTAAATGTATTTTATACATCTTAGAGTAACACCAAATTCACATCTGACTTCCTGCTGTTTCCTTTTCTCCCTGACTGCTTTCCTGTTGGCATAACAAGCCCTTCTGGCACACAGCACTAAGAAGGCAATTTAAATGCAGGAGAACAAAGGTTTCACAATTTGAATTTCTCAGCTATGTACTTAATACAGAAGAGCATGTTTGGCACATTTTCCATAGGGAGTGAACCAAAGCCTGTTGTCTGCTGTACATTATTATAGTGGAAAGTGTCCCTTTATGCGATCTTTAATATTTATTTTATAAGCTAACATTATGAAGGCTGAAACTCTGTCATTGCTATTTATACTGTATTTGTGCTTTGGGATAAAAAAGAAAAGCATCTGCATAGAAAAGGCTTATGGGAACGTTCATACACAAAGATTTTTCATCCTGGGGTATGAAATGCATTCTATAAAAAACGTCAAGAAATCTTAATCCTGTTTATGCTTCAGAAGTTCCCTCTGGGCTTTAAATTTTTCTGACAGTGGAGACTGAACTCTTTATGAACACATTAATCGTCAGAAAGGATTTTCACATTAAGTGAAATAAATCGTTGGATTTTATTCTGAATGAGCTTGTATAGAGCGACTTGATTCCCCTATTGCTTTTATGCACTTTTGCTACAAGGATATAAACAGGTAGGTGTAAATGTCAGGTCTGCACAGGAACACTGTGTGGCAGAGAATCTTCTTTAACTTCTTCACCTGATTAAAATATTTTACTGATCATACAATTAGAATTGCAACAGCAATTAGGTAATACTTGAAATTTCTAAGATTACTATTGGGATGGTCCTGTGCAGGGCCAGGCGTTGGACTTGATGATTCTTGTAAGTCCCTTCCAACTCAGCATATTTTGTGTTGCATATATATTTATTCTCTTCTTTCCCCATATTACTTCTATTTAAAAAAATATTCTCCTCAGCTGAGCAGCTACTTCTGCCCGTTTTGCCCTGTGTGCAAGAATGATGTGTAACTTGTATTCCATCATTTTTTTTCTGCTATGCAGGAGGGTATTTAAAGAAAATAAAAAAATAAATGTCTGAATATTTCTAGATATGAGCTAAAAATGCTACAGTATACTTAGAAGATTAATATGATGGCTGTAACTTGAAAAAAATTACAGCAAAGGAACATTAGAGAAGGAACCACTCGTGCTGAATTTTAAGTCTGTTTCTAATTTTGTTTTTCTAGACTGAAGCTAATTTGTTTTGTAACCTCTCTAGAATGTATAGTGAAAGCAAATAAATCTGAGAGTGATGGTTTCATAAAAGTAATAAATCTGGACAAATTAGTGCTGAATTTCATGATCTTTTCAGGATTGTTTTTCTTTTTGTTAATGAAAAGATATAAAAATGCCAGTTAAACTCTCCCTTCATTTCTGTTAATGCCCAAATACAAATGGGCACAATTTTTGTTAACCAGTTTTTACAGATTAAGTTGTTTCTCACGGAAATGCTTTGGTTTCTGTTTTGAGATCTGATACCAAAGTTGTTGTGCTGGTTTTGGCTGTGGTAGAGTTAGGTATTTTTTCTCAGTAGCTGGTTTGGGGCTGTATTTTGGATTTGTACTGGAAAAGGTGATGTTGTGGGAGTGACACAGCCAGGACAGCTGACCCCAACTGATGGAGAGGATATCCCAGACCATATGGCGTCTGCTCAGCATATACAGCTGGGCAAGGGGGAGGAGGTGGAGATGTTTGGAGTGATGGCATTTGTCTTCCTGAGTCACCATTACAGGTGATGGAGCCCTGCTTTCCTGGGAATGGCTGAAAACCTGCCTGCCCATGGAGTTCATTCACTGAATGAACTCCTTGCTTTGTTTTGCTTTGCTTATGTGCACAGTTCTTGCTTTACCCATTAAACTGTCTTTAGCTTCAACCCGCAGGGTTTTTTCACTTGGACTCTTTGATTATCTCCCCTGCCTCACTGGTGGGGGGTTAAGCATGGTGCTTAGGTACCAGCTGGGGTTCAAATAGAGCACTGCTTAAGTCAGTTTGATGAAAAACATCATCTATACCTGAGTTTTCCATCTGTGTGTGGGTGATGATGATTCTTGGCTGTCAGTCAGAACTTGCCGGCAGCTGTATGCTTACCTCGTAGCTCTTATTCAGTCTGCTTGGAACTATGCAATATCACAGGTGATGCTAAACTGAAGTGGAGTTTCAACTACTTATTTAGTCTCCTTTATCCTGTCACTTACATGTGCTTAGACTGCAGGACATGTAGTTTGTAAAATAGGGCTGTCATTCTCTCATTCTGGGTTTTGGGGGGTCCTGAGTGATAAAGTAAGGCCCAGATGTGAGTGTTATTCCATGTGCTTCTCATCACTCGGTACTCCAGATATTGTACATATTTACACTTCCTTTCTGTTGCTCTTCAGAGCTGTCATTCTCTGTGTCAAATTGCTCTTACTGTAAATTTCATACTTAGTTATTGATTTTCTCTTCTAGAACTGGTTCATATTGTATTTATTTATTTGTTAGTGCTTCAGTGAGGGTTTTAGTTCAGTTTCTACACTTCACTTCCCTACGAAATGCCTGTCTTGATGTTTATTTGTCTTTCCAATCATTACTTCTGCTAGGAAACAGTGATGAGTAGTGGATTGGTAATATGGTGTGGCTCTTGGGCTTTGATGCTTGGTAGGATTTTCAAAACAGAGCAATAACAGTTTGGAAAGAATATCCAAAACAGAAGTAGAATTTCCTGGCTTTTGCATTCAGGAAGCAAAGAATACTGTTTTGTTGTTCTTCTTTGCTTCCAAGCTGCTCTCCCTAAAGAGCAGGAAAAAAGTCACTTAGATCTTCAAAAAATATTTATATTTTCTTGTGACTGTATTTCCTGAATGAGTTCCAATGCAGAAGCCTCTTGCCCATTTGCAAGGTGTTGTCTCTTTGTAATGGGGGAAGTATAAAGAAATGTTAGAAAACACTAGCAGGGAAAATTGTTCTTGAATGTCTTTGGTAGAATCAAGGAAACAAATGAATAATAAGGCTTTTAGCCAGGTGCCTTCACCTGGAACCACTGAAATCACTCTTTGCCATCTGTCTGGCATTACTGGAATATGTTTGGAAGGATCATTTGGGGGATTAGCAGTACAAAATAAGGTGGTAATTTTTCTTCTATACCCTCTTCTTTCGCATACAAGTCCTTGAGGAAGGGAGTGTTTTTGATTATATGTCCTTTTTCTCTTGGTCTGCATGTTTTCATCTGAGCCGTTGCATTGATGCTGTGGCTGAGAGTTTCCTCCCGCTGTCTCCTACCCAAGTGCAGTTTGTACACCTATGCCAGGAACCTTGGATCAGTCAAGAAGCAGCATTAATCACCTCATGTAGTAAATGCCCATTGAAATGGTTTGGATAAGAGTCACACCTTCACATAAGTGAAAGTTGTTTTTTCATCTAAAATGTTCTCTTCATCAGCAGTAGCCTCTGTCACATCAGGTAGAGACCAGCATTCTGCTACCTGGAGCTCCTTCTTTTACATATCTAAATCTTCATCCTAATTCCTACAATCATGAATTAGAGGGAGGCAAAATACACTTCTGGTTGTGAGGTTCTGCAGTGTTGGGTTTGGCATTGCCATGTCTGTTGTGCCTTTAACATGAGTAAAATGATTGAACAACACTTGACCAAGCTGACTTGTTCTGGTAGTGATGGGCCTTACAGTCCCCAGTGGAAGAGCTGCACCTACTCTTCAGTTTTTTTAGTAGAAGATGTTTTTCAGAAGTTCCCCTTTTTAGCTCTGCTTTGTCACTCAAATACTGATGGCATGTTAACTGAAAATGGATTTTTTTTCCCACTTAGATGTTGAAATTTGAAATTCAGTGGAGCGAGTCAGGAGAGACCACTATGCAGAAGTTGCACAAATAGTGTGATAAGCTCTGAAATGCCTCAGCAGAATATGAAATTGCTTTTGATCTCCTTCTTAGTTGGAACATGCACAGAGATAGACTGCAGGAACACAGGTGAAATAGTGTCCCCCAGGCTGGGAAGAGGATGTCCTTCAACAGTACCTCCTTATATGTTCACTCTACATTATTTTTCTTCCTCTCTGAAAACTTCTCAAGATTTATTTTATGTGTTACTACCAGCATTTGGATGTAGGGCTGCCATGAAATTACTGCCTCTGTAGCCAGAAGTGCTAATGAGAGGCTCAGTACTTTCTTTTCATATTTAAGGAATACTTTAGTGTGATGATAAAATGTGCCAACTTAAGGGGTGATATAAAGTAGAATTCTTGCCTATGTTATGTTTTTAATATTCCAAATATATCTCATATAAGAGCAGTAGCCCCAGGTGTTATTTGTAATTGATGCTTCCACATTTCTGCTCTTAAATTGGACACTGCACTGTTCAAAAACTTGAAGAGATTTTTTCTAGTTTAGAAAGAGAAATTTGTATTTCAGTAGCAAATAGGTTGATGTCTTTTAACTTACATGTTTGAAATAAGCAGTGTGCTTATCCAGGGCTTTCATTGTTTTTGCTGTCAATATCAAGAATAAAAGAGGGAGCATTTACCAGATATTCACAAAATGACAAAACTTCCAGCTACCACACATCTCTAATACTCATTTTGCACCTGTTTCTATTTATAATCTTATGGGCCTATAAACAAAAGCACTTGTGGTTTGGTTTAGTTGGTTAAATTCCAGGAATTTTGTGAATAAAGAGCATGTATGTATTTTCTAAACTTCCCTAGCTGTCACTGTTTTCGGAGATGAAGACAGAGATATAAAGACACAGGTGTAAATATATCAGTCAAGGTGTGGAATTGCTTTTTTATCACTTTCATTATTCCTTGCCATTTACAACTGTAGTTACCCACTGTGTCTTGATGTACTGGAATTTAAAGCTGATTAAAATGCCAGGCTTTTATTTTTTATAAAAAAGTTGTAGCACACAAACAATTGGAAATAAAGTAATTAAGTATAGAATGCTCAGCCTGTTGTTTTAGATGATGCTGTGGGGAAAAATGTTGTCTACACAAATAACATTACCAGTTGTCTCACTTAGTCAGCCAAGCAGGATGAAAACAAAGAATGGTAGAGGCTAATAAAGATACACCATCTAAAACTTTCTTCCTTACAACTTTTACTTGTTTCAGTGGCTGCCTCAACAATTATATTGATACTGCAGTGTCTGCAGTAAATATGGAAGTGAATTCTCTGGTTCATGTTCTGAAGGGATGATCATTTATTCTTGTGTAACCTAATTGTCCTTGTAGGATCCACAGGGTTCCTCCCTGTTGGTAGTGAGCTGATCATAGTTTGGAAAATGCAAAGTCTACTCTTTCATTTGAAGGCGTGAGAATTGCAATTATTTCTTTGGTTGTCCTCACTTCATTTGTTCTAGAAATGAAGTTAGTATTCCTGTTGCATCAGCTTTATATTTTCATGTTTTCTATCCTCTTTGTTATTGGTGTGGCAAGAGCATATGGCTTGTACCATGCAAGTTTTGCACGTCAAAAACTCTGCTAGCTCATCCTGAGGAGGAAGAGTAAAGATCTCCTATCTTTCACTGGGAGTTTTACGAATGTCAGTCAGAGGTCCAGTAGACTTGGATTGTTTTGTCTCTGTTTTCTGGAACATGGATGAGAGTGTTAGTCACCTGCCTTATGGCTTTTGCCTGCATTTAAATGACTTGCTTAACTCATCTCTTAGTTATACTTGTGACAGCCTTTATTCAGGAGTGATGGGATGAAGGAGGAAAAACCTGCATTAGGTTAATTATTTCTTACTGTTATTTTCTGTTTTCTAAAGGTAATTAGTAATATTACAGGATTTAGAAAGTAATTTAGAAGAGATTTTTGCTTAATCTATGCTCAGATCTAGGCATCTCTGTTTATTTGTCTTTTTCCAATATGAAAATGAAAATGAAACCAAAAAATGAAACAAAAAACCTTGATAAATGATGTCATGTAAAAGAAATGCCGGCTTCAACCCATCAGTGTTCATTTCATCTGAAAAATGATGCTGAAATTTCAAGATGCTGCTTCTAGAACTAATAAAAAATGTCTCTAAGGGAAATCTTATTTATTTAATTCTCTGCTGCTGGATTTTGCTGGCAAACTTTGTGTTTTGCCGTATGACCCTGGCCAAACTGAAAATTTATTTCAGCAAAAGATGGACAGTAGTTCTGTTAGGAAGGAGAAAAGCTTATGGATTATGCTTGGAGTTCTGTTGAAACCCGCATACCACTACTGATGGTCAATCACGCTGTTGTCAGTGTGGCTTGACTGTGCTCAATTATGTCAATTTATTATGCTGCCTGCATGAAACCTGTCAGGGGAAAGCTGGTGGCTTGTTCGGGGTGTGTGTAAGGAGACAATCTCCTTCCTTTGTGGAAGCTCACAACAGCTCCTTAGCAGTTTTGAGGGGTTGCTGCCAGATGTTAAGTGTGGGACATGCAGGTACACAGGCTGTGGAATAGTAGCAGACCAACCAAGTGAGATGGAATTAAAAATTTCAAGGATAGATACCCCTACTCTTTGATATTGCCTCAGAGGAATATGAATAATTCCTGGCCACTCAAAGAAGTGACTAAAAATACACATTCTGCTTTCCATAGGACTTTGGTGCCCTCTTTCCTGTCCGAAGCTTTGATCACACTTTAAATCAACTTGCTGTTATAACCAGTAATAGAACTTCAGGTTAGGTGGGAAAAATCTTCATAAATGTCTTGATGCAGACTAAAATACATGACATTTGGATTTTTGGAGCCTAAGAACTGTGTATTTAAGTGAATGCTACTGCTTTATCTATGTTTTGTAACATCAACATTTTTGAAAGAGGAAATTTGGTATCTCACTCATCTTTCTCAACTCCCCACAAACTCTTGCTTTGCTCTGAGACCCCACCTGCAATGCTGCATCCAGTGCTGGGGCCCCCAGCATGTGAAGGACATGGACCTGTTGGAGCAGGTCCAGAGGAGGGTCACAAAGATGTCAAGAGGGTTGGAGCACCTCTCATGTGAGGAAAGGCTGGGAGAGTTTTTCAGGCCGGAGAAGAGAAGTGTCCTGGGACACCCTATATCAGCCTTGCCTTACCTCAACGGTGCCTGTAAGAAAGGCAGATCAGATGTTTTAGCAGAATCTGTTGTGATAGAACAAGGTTTAATGTTAGATGGAAGGAAAATGTTTTTTAGAATGAGGGTGATGAGGCACTAAAACAGTTACCCAGTGACATGGTGGGTGTCCCATCCCTTGAATGGAAACATTCAAGGTCAGGTTGGATGGGGCTCTGAGCAACCTGACCTAGTGGAAGATGTTCCTGCTTATTCCAGAAGGATTGGAGTAGATGACTTTTAAACGTTCCTTACAACCCAAATTAATCGACGATTCGACAGTTGTCCTCAAAATGTTTCAATGTGAGTTCAAAGTTGATGTGTTTTTTTTCTAAAAAAGAAAAGCAACCCAAAGCCGAAAAACCCCATAACAACAACAAAAAACCCCCAAAACCACCCACAGAAAAAGTGACTCAAATTAAAAAAGAAAAACTACAACATTCAGGTAATAGCAGGCAAATTTCTTGTTCATTCTTCTCTTACCACTTGACCATGAGTTGTGGCTCTTCCTTTCTTGTCTGTCTGTGTCCAGTGTGTAGTTTTGCAACATATTCCCTATTAATACACTCACATCCTAGCATGTTCCTCAGGTTCTGTGTGTCAGATTTAGGGAACAACAGCCTGGCCAGTAATATGTATGCCAATCCAAGTGTCTGATGGATGTCTGGTCCCTGAAAGCAAAGGTGGGAGAACGGCCTTGCCACAAAAGGTTCAGTCATAAATCAAGCAGTATTCAGCTTCAAAAACTGTACAATGTCTATATGCGCACAGGCATTTTTCGAATGCTTTGTCTTCTGAGTCCAAAATCTATAGGATGAGCTAAGAGCAAAATGTCATGCTGTATCTGGGAACAGTGGGGGCCAGAAATCGACATTTTGTGCATTTTATTTTAAAACATGGAATTTACTCCAAAAGCTGGAGTGATACTGCAAACTGCCTTGAAAATAAATGAGTTGGCAAGTCCAGTTTGAAGCTCAGTCCAGATGGAGCTATGGACAGCAAGTTTTAACATACACTCCAAAAATTGTTAGGGCAGCTCTCCTGACAGTTTGCAAAATCAGTAGATAAAAGAATTAATTATGCTATTATGTAATGTACATTTAGTGTTTCACAGAAGAAATGCTACAAATTCTATTATAAATTAATAATCATACTAAATTTTTAATAACTTCTTTACAGAAACTTTTACAAGTGTGTTTTTTCATTATCATATTTGTTGCGAGCTTTAATAAATTAATGGCACAAGTTATCACAGTAATGTTAAATTAAGAGAAATTGTGTTCCAAATATAACCGCTTAAAATTTGAAAATGTGCAGTGTAAAAGGATTCAAACACCAGGCATCAAGTTCAAATCATGGGCTGTATCTTTTCAGTGAGATGCACCTTTTCTAAACCTGCGGAGTTTTGCACAGTACTGTTCTTTATGTTGTTCTCAGCCCTAAACTGCGAACTGGTACTGCCAACTGGAAGCCATTACAGCAACACCAAATATTCCGGTAATTCAAGCAGAGTCCCCAGACAAGAGAACGTGGCAACGAGAGAGTAAACAGCTGAAATGAACATTGAATTTTAATATGACATTCTCAAAACCCAGTGTAAAAGGCAGGGGACCTAATGTCCTCAAAGTGGAGAGAGACAGGAGGCATTGCAGAGGGAATGAAGCTTCTGACTGGGACATGGTTTGTAGGCTCTTAACTCTCAAGCAGTGTTGCATCAGCACAAAAGTATTGTAAGCATGAAGAGCTGAGCTAGTATTGAAGTTTTAGCATGCTTATTTCCTCCTCTGTGATGGTGTACAAATAAATATTTAGAGATATTTCAGTATCATTCAGAGATCTGAGCTTTGGTCCTCTGTAGTCAACCAAAACAAATAGCGTTGTCTTTTTCATCTGTCTCTGGCCTCAGTTTGACAATTTATTAGATTTACTTTTTCACAGCAGGCCACATTATGGGGGAAAGAAGGGACAAGAAATGTTTTCTCCTGAAAAAGAACAGTGCGGAAGCACTATTGCAGTGCTGTAGTCAAAAAACCCCTAAATATTCTGGTTATTTTTAATGAGTTATTTACAATTAAAAAAAAACCAAAACACTGAAGACCATACTGCCAAAGTCAAAGAAATCTCCTGTAGGTGGGCTAATTTCACCCTATGATAAAATAACACGTTTCTCCTGTGGCACTTAGTGATTGATAGTGTCATGAGAGAACAAAGCAATTAGGTTAATTTACACATTAATTAGTTTATTGCTTTCTTTTTGTTTGGTCTCTAATGCCTTTGTTTTAAAAATTGAGCATGTGCTGTTGCAGGGCTTTAATTTCACTAATTAGATTGCAAGTGCAGACATTGCAACACCTGCCTTGTAAGTGAAACCATTCTGAGTTAATTCAAGCCCTCTGGTTGTTTGAGAGGACACTCCCAAGGAAACAACATGAGTAGAGTCCCACAACTTATGGGCTTTCATCCCTGTATAAAGCTGGGAATTTTTCTCAGTAAGTTACAGGCCTCTGTTTATGCTAGGGGCAGTTTTTGTAAGTTGATGTCTGGAGCTGTGCAGTGTTCAGGGGAGAAGGAAAAGTTTTGAGCCTTTGGAAGGTGAGTGGTTCCCCAGAAATCTTTGTGCTTGTGAAGCTCTCAGACTCTTTTATTTCAGGATGATGGAGTGTGAGCTGTTTTCACTGAAGCATTAATTAGCACTGGTGCTGGAATTCTTGTGTTGTTTTGTTACTTTTGTGTGGATCACGCTTCTTTAACGTTTCCCAAAAACTTTTAAGAGGAATACAATATAACCCTTAAAAAAAACTCTAGTAGTTTGATATCTTCAAGAATGGATATGCGCTTACATACATGGTCTGGATTTCTTCATAAATTATGTCCCTGAATCTATTACATGCTTTCATTTATTGGTCATAAGAGAGGATTTAACATAAAATCTCTTTTAATTTTAACATTAGGTTCCAGCTGTTGTATGTGATAATGAAATAGGACAGGTTTTGAAGTTGCAGTTTCCTCCTGACATATTTATAAAGTTTGCTACATAACATAGGTGGTATCCCCTGAATTTAGATGCAACTGTTTTCTGCTCCTTATTCTAAAACTGTTAGAGGGCAGGGAGAAGGTGTGTAGATTTGTTTAATCATATATTTTTACTGAAGTAGAAATCCATTGTGTTGGTTCCATTGAAGAGTATTTAAAGGTATCCTAACTCAGAAAGCTGTGTTTGTAGTTAGTGAGTATTTTGGAGATAATATTCTATTACTAACTTTATATTTCACTATATGAAAATGTAGAGTTTGTGTTAAATTTTAGGACTACTAGTTGGAATTTCCTGAACACCCACACACTGTTAACTACCTAATTGTTGTACAGGGCATCCCTTAACTGCTCAGCTCCTCTGACATTTTATTGTTCTTTCTCTGGCATTAATCTGGCATCTAAATCCTGTAGGCATGTGCATTTTTGCTGATGGAGGAATGTGCGTGGCTGTAGCGTAATAACCTTTGGGATGATTATTTAGATGTCTGTATCTGGTTTTAAGCCCTGGCATGGTCAGAAAGCTAGACATTTCCATAATTGAGCCCAATCCAGGAAGAGTTCCCTGAGTCACCTGATGAGGGGGAAGACAAGCAGGCCTTGGGATGTAGGGAAAATAAGCGGAATGCTGAAGGTATTTTGGGGTATTTTAGTAAATATTAATTGGATCTTTTTAAAATCTATTATGCATCTCAGATGAACCTCTTGGCCAACACAAGGTATAATGAATTGCTTGCTTGCTTCACAGAAGTGTTCTTAGTGCTTAATAGCTCATCAAGAGATAATGTCTTGGGTTAGGCAGAAATAATATGATTAGGTGCTTCCCAAGTATTTAAAAACCAATTCAGACAGGTCTTGAAGTGAGTGGCTTGTCTCCTTTATAAAGTATATGAATTTTCCACTTAGTTTTCTGGTCTCATTGGAGGTCCATCTTTGCTGTCTTACGCACGTCTGTGAATTCTGCTTGGCACTAAGCAAATACTCCTGCTGTCCTTTTTGGCTTTTAGTAGATTTAACCTTTCCTGTTAGCATACCTATTTTCCCACTAAAGCCTATATTAACAGTTCAGTACTTTCTAACTGAGCACAGAAAATTATTTGCCTTTATTTTTTTCTTCTTACATTTAAAATACACATAATTTTGATCAGGATTTCATAAAGTTTTGATAGCAAAAAATACTGCCTGTAGTAGGAAGCATTTGACAATTTGTTTTTAAGTAAGG
Source organism: Machaerirhynchus nigripectus (assembly GCA_013397975.1). Lineage (NCBI taxonomy): Eukaryota > Metazoa > Chordata > Aves > Passeriformes > Dicruridae > Machaerirhynchus > Machaerirhynchus nigripectus. Next base: position 1,397,972 of record VZRQ01000114.1, on the reverse strand, counting down.
AAACCTAGTTTGGTAACTGAATGAAAGGAGTGCACTACTCGTGCTTCTTGGAAGGCAGACATCATATCCAGTATCCATTGTGAGTTTCCAGGGGTTGTTTTAACCTAGTAAAAGCTTGAAAGTTTTATGTTGCATCTGCCCATTTTCTAAGGGAAAGACTGAAGCATTTAGAGCAAAGAAAAGGTGATGAGAAATGTTGGGGTTTTTTTTGGGGGTGGGGGCAAAATAAAATTTAAAACAACTTAAACTTACCAAAGGCTCAATTCCCAGCTGTCCTCATTTACTTTTCCTGGTTTGTCTATAATGCTTTACTGCACTGCACTGTTACTATTTGAAAGTGAAGAAGCCCCATTGGTCTCTTCCAAGGAGCCTTTTAAAAACATTATCTGGTTATTCTTTGGTGTTACATTATCTTTTCACATTTAAATTTTCCTAATGTATTCCAGGAGGAAGAAAAGGGCTGAAGTTTGAAGTGTTGGTATGTGTTAGATCAGGGGATATAAACAGAGCTCTTAACTCCCCTGGAGTTTAGAGAAAGAAAAGGAACGCTTGACAGGCTCTTAAGAGCTGTACTTTACCAGCAGCTGAAAGATGGAGGGCGTTTTAATTTTTTTTAACTTTTTTTTTAATTGATTCCATATTTCTTGATCACCGGGTTCTAGCCAAAAGGATGTCTTTATGACTGTGATACAAACCTTGGAAAGAAAAGCAGTTTTAATGGAAAAGGCTGACAGTCTCTTAACTTACAGCAGCACTGACTGGCCGCTAGAGTTTGTGTGCACACTCGTGTGTGGGTGGAGAGTTTGATAGTGACAGATACTGGACATCATTTCTCTAAACGGCTGACCTTTAAAAATCACAGCACCAGAGTACCAACGAAGGATACACAGTTCTAAAAGCTGTAAAATGCCAAACAACGTGCACCTTGTGACACACTGATGTACAAGATTCCGGGATGTTATCCCTACAACTGCTGAAGCATTCTCTGTTAGAACAGAAGCAATGTTGAGAAATTGTGTGAGACAGACTGAGGTAGAAATTTTGATGCCAAAGAATGCTAATATTGGTAATTAGCCAAGTGTTTAGGTTCTGCTTACCTTTTTATCTTAGCATTGCAAAGCCTGTGTTTTCAGAGCTGAGTGAGGAGTTTGCCAGTTTTTATCCTCTGTGACTAGATCTTGAGAACATTTAGGCACCTAGCCAGGCATTATTTTATATGATCATTGTAATATTTAGGAACATACTTTTAAAAGTCTGTGCCTCAATTCTGCTAAATATGGTGAAGGGCCTTTCCTTTTTTTCCAAAATATGTCCCTGTATTTCAGTTGTAAACTGTAAACTACATGAGATTAGTAGGAGATCACTCAGGGATTAAGATTCAGTCTGGGGTGATAGTAGGGTTTCATGGCTAAGGTACTTCATTTTAGGAGAGCCACACAGTCCTTCGAGCTGAATTTTGGCAGTTTTTGAGGTAGGCAGATTTTCCTCTAAAAATCAGAAGCAATTGCTCTGACATGTGTTATGTGGCCCAACTGAGAGGTCTTTATCGAAATAGTAATTAGTTATTTTTCCAAAGGAGAAAGATCTCTTTACTGTTGGTGAGGAAAAAGAAAATTCTGGATGGGAGAGAGAAGTGTGGGTTGAAGGCTCTCTAGATTAGTATGAAATAGGATTTCAGGACATAACCTCTGTATGAAACGAAAAACATTTTTCTTCTAATGTAAAAGGATGCGTTTCTGATGGGCCAAGCTATGGACAAACAAGAGCTACTTGTTTTTCTGAAAAACTTACAAAGACCGAGTTTTTGTATGTTTATATATGAGTATGTGTATGACTTCTACAACTATACATATACATATATATACACACATACACAACTATAAAAATACATGTGTGTATATATATGGTATCTTTATTTATGAATATATACACACACAGCTGCACACCCAAACACTGGAAATTAGTGATTTAAGGCTTTCTCTAAGACCCTGCTTTAGAGGATAAGCCCTCAGGGAAAAAAGAAGGTGTGTTCAGCTCTTCTCGTAGAGTCTGGGGTCTTTTGCTATGCTTTCAGAGCCTTCCTGATGCCAGCAGTGTTACATGGGTTCTCTTCTGTTAAGCTGATGTGAAGAGAAGCAGACTCAGGGGAACCAATTGTATTAGTTTAGGCTAATTCTGCTTTAGCAACATCTTGAGCGCTGCTGATGAAAACTAAGAAGATTAAAGTCCATATAATCTGGGGATCTTTATGTAAGTGAAGTTCAAATTACCATAAGCTCTTCAAATCATTGATCTGAGGATCAGTAAGAAGGGAAGACTAACTTAAACAAGCTCAAGCTGCAAATCCATGTCTTTCGGTCCTTTTTATATTTTTTTCCCGTTTCCTTCTTTTTTTTCTTATTTTCCTTCTTTCCCTTTTTTTCCTATTTTTTAAACTTTTTTTCCCTTTTTTTTTTTGTAGTGAAATCCTTCAAGAATTCTTTAGCATAGGAAAATTGGGCTTTTTCTAGGGAGAAGCAGCTTTCAAAGGAGCTGCACAACTGTGTCTCTTACTCAGTTAACACACGGTTGCATTGGATTGATGGAGGCTATTAAATGCTAAGAGCCACTGATTGATTATTTTAATGCTAGCATACAATTTCAATAAAGACTGCTTTTGGAGTAGAAATCTGCCCTAATGGCACTGCCATTTTACTGAATGTGGATATTGTAGCTTCTGATTTTTGTTATCAATTAGAAATAAGAGAATAGATTTGTGGTGCTCCAGTGGATATGTCCAGATACAAAAGAAACAAGCCAGCAGGCCCGAAGTACCATTGAGTTGCACAGATTTTCACCCTATTTGACATTTACAGACTTGGAACAAGTTTTCTGTGGACTTTCTCACCCTATGGTGGTAGTAATTCTACTAACATTGTGTCCTTTTCTCTGTTGTCATTCAAGGCTGCGTAGCCATGCTCAGGGATCTGAGGTGACATCTATATGGGATGTTAATTCAATGCACATCTGCACCACTGACATCCTCCAGGACAGAATGGTCCCATCCAGTTTGCCTATAGTGAAAACCAAACCATGCCAGGAAATCATTTGAATGAGTGATAACAGGGTTGGGTCAAGCCATTTCAGAAGTGTTTTGAAGCTGACTTCCAGTGTAGAAGTAGGAGCTTAGCCTAAGCATATGTCAGCCAAGTTCAGAACTCAGGCCAGAGACATGTATTTTAAAGTGACCAAATTGCATTTCTGAAATACTCCATGTTGATAATAAGGTATAACTAACGTTGTCACTTAAAGGAATTACATTGTCTTTAGTCATTAAAATAGACCTTTTGAGGCTTTTTTTCTACAGTTTAAGAAGTTTGTCACAGATAACATTTGCCTGTGAAATGTTTTTCTTACAATTAATGCATTTTAGGAAGGTGGAGGGGTCTGGCAATCTGTAAGGAGCTCCTGCACTACCAGCCAAGGAACCAGCCCCTAGTCCAGCTTCAGAGGTTGAGATGTTTTACTAATAAAGTGAAACTTCTAATTTAGGAAGAATGGTTTGGTTTTTTTCTTTCTAAATCTCTACTGCTGCTTGGAGGTGAATTGCAGTGGATTACTGTAATAATACTGTAACTGACCACCTGGACATTGTTAATAATGACCTTGATGAAATACCATTTCTGGAATGAATTTTAGATGAGCTTCTTTTTTCTGCAGGGAGTAGACTGAGTTGTATCAGACAGTGAAGAGTTTTTCCATCACATATCAGCTAAAGTACCTCTGAACTATAAGGAAGGACTATATAATCTGAATGCTCATTGTATACCAACTCTGAGTCACCATTTTCGAGTAGCAGTTGAGTCAGATTTTAAACTCTTAAAATGAGTGGTAATATGTTATTATGGTGCTTTTCATACTTTAGTACAAGATTCTGTGTCTGAAAAGACAATAGTCATTTTTTGTGTTGAACAGTGTGATATCAATGTAAAGCCCACTGAAGTAACTGAAAATATTTTCTTAATTTGAAATTCAGCATTGCTGTATTTCTATAGCCAGTACATGTATAGCTTACACATAAACACTGTATGTCTTCCAGAGAGGAGGACAGTTTTCAAAGAATGCTGCTTATTTCCTTGTCACTGGGGGAGCAGGGCATGGCTGGTGATTCCACGTTCTTCTCCCTGATAATGTGCAGTAAAAGACTCTTCCTGGGAGAAAGTACAACTTAAATTGGTCTTTTCTCAGAGTCAGGATGTGACCCTCACAGGATGCCTGTATGAGAGGAGTATAAGGCAGATGAAACTTCAGTGAGACTTAGAAAGTGAATGTGCAGAATATTCTAAGGAATAATCTGTCTTCTAGTCACTCAGGCACTGCGTGGGAAAAAAAAAGGACCTTGTTGTTACATCTTACTGAGTTTAAATAATGTGCTTTTCTGGATACAAAAATCTTATGCAAGTGCAGATTCCAATGATTTGAATATGACTTCTTTTATAAACCTTTAAAAGTGGCCTATGGTATGATACTTCAGTTTCACAAGTTGGTTTTTTCTTTGCATGATTTATACCTGGTTCTTGTTTAAAGGCTATAAACAGCAGTGGTTTAATATCCTTCAATCAAAAGCAACTTCACCATCCACCTCAGATTTTTATTTTAAAGGATGCAAAATATTCTACTCAAAGAGGTTTTAATTCATTTTAAAATTAAAACAGACTAAATTTTTGTTTTATGAGAGTCTTGAAAAGCCTGAATTTTTAGTTCCATATGCCATCATGAATACCTGTCCATATAGGTGATATCTGTGGTACCTTGCTTGATCTAACATGTTGTCTTTACTGCATATTGCATAGCTTGCAAAATATAAAAATGAACCATCCATAAAAGACGGTTATAGTATCCTAATTTCCAGGTTTTTTTTATTATGGTTGTGGGAATTGCTTGTCTTAAGAAATCACCTTAATCTGGTTTTGTCTGAGGATCCTATAAAACCAAAGCTAGGGAAAATTTTATGTGGGAAAATATTCTTTGTCCTTCCAAACTGTGGCAGAATCAGTTTTGTGTTGCATAAAAATTCAAATGGAACAGAAAATTGGAACAATACTTTAAATGAATAATAATTGTCATTTTCTTCACTGCTTATGCTAGCATCTTTAATTGTACTGAGTTAATTTAGTATGACTTTCTTCATCATGGGAAAAACCCTGTTAGATAACTCGCTCTGATATTAAAGGAAGATAGTGTGTATGCAGCAAAATAATGATCTTTCATTTACCTTTAAAGTCCATCAAAATATTTCTGAATTTTTCTGTGTCTTTAATGGATTCTCAACCACAATTTGCTGTTGTTTTGTTTCATGTTCTGCTTATATAGCTGTAGTGGTAACTAAACCTAAGAGTGAGTGCAGATTAATTAGATTCCATATTCCATTTTGTACAATAGCAGGTTCATCTTATGTTACTGGGCCAGCCCAGAAGGGAGTACTTTTTCTTGAAGTTTTCTTTTCTTTCTAAGTCAAAGCGCATGGAAGATTGCGATTTGATTTAGCTTCTGAAAGTGCGTGACAGATTCATTTTTTTGTAAAGCTGAACTGAAATAAAATAGACCTGTAGAAGTTTTGCCCATAGGATATTTTGTTTTAAGAAAGTGGCTTTCTTTTGAAGGGCGTGAGCTAGAGCATAGTTCTAATTCCTGTAGAATATGGTGCTTTTATAAATGTGTATTTTATTGCAAACACCATATAGCTATATGTATGTTAAAAAGGCTGTTCATGCTAGCAGGCTCAAAAAGCAAATGCATAAGTGTCTTTAAGCTCAAAGGAACTAATTCCCCCCCAAATATTAGTTTTTTCATATTTTAGTGTTGATCTTTCTGTTTTCTCTTACAAGGAATCTATCCCTGAAGCTGTCGAAGGAGGCGGAGCAAGGAGAAGCCAGGTACCCTCGTGTTAGCCAGCTGGCTGGCAGCCCATCTGTGGAGTGGCCTTTCCCTGGTCTGGAAGAAGGTGGAGGCATTGAGTCTCTGCCCTTCAGATTGATGCTCCAAGACTGCACGGCTGTAAAGACATTGCTTCTGAAAATGAAGAGGGTTCTTCAAGAGGTAATCACCCACTTATTTGTTAGATTAATATCTTTCAGCATTCATGAGCTAAGCAGCCGAAAAGGGTCAGTAAAGTTTACGGATTTGATGTCTTCTAATATGTCTTGAATGTATGGAATTGATGCAGAGGTATAAATGCCTCAAAATGGTGAAGGTCAGAAAGTTTATACTTCAGCAGAATTTAACTGATCCTGCCATCTTGATGTCCAGAGTGTAAAGCTCTTTTGAGCTTTTACCAGAACAGGGACAGGGGAGGCCAACTGCTTTAGGTCAAAATACATTGTATTGTTTTCTTCCAGTATCTTAGAGCTTTTCAGTTTTCTTACTACATTTGTTTTCCATTATGAAGCTGCGCACAATTCATTTAGAGGAGAGATGCAGAGGGAAAAAAATTCTCTTAAATAACAGTACTAAAAGGTTGCCAGCTTGAGTTAGTAAATGATGGCTGAAATCAGATTTTTTTAGGGCATTCATTGGGCCATTTCCTAACAGTTTCAAGAGTCCTGGCTTTTCCTGTCCTGCTATATTCTCATGCCTTTCTCCTATGGACTGCTGGTGTTTCTTTGAAGATTTTATTTTGTGTCGGTTTCTCTTTATAATTTTAGAGAAATCAATTTTTTTTTTGACACTTTCCAGCCTTTTGGTGGAATCTTAACTCAGGTATACACTATGAACTTTCATCTTCATGTTAGTGAATTGCAGTTTGCTTTATCTTTATCTACAAGAAGAACAATTTTTGGTTTTTTATCTGTATAGAAATACAGAATAGTAACATATTTATAGAAATACAGAATAATTTAGGTTCAGAGGGCTCTCTGGAGGTCCACCTTCTCTACTCAAAGCAAGGCCAACTCAGAACAGGTTGCTCAGGTCCTTGTCCACTTAAACTTTTGGTACCTTAATGGGGTCTCCACAGCATCTCTGGGTAACCATTCCAATATTTGACTCCATCATTGTAACTTTTTTTCTGAAGATGGAAACAGAATTTTTCTTGTTGAAACTTCATCATATAATAAAGACCAAAATGGGGGGTTTTTACTGCTCACTTATTGGTCATCTGTATCTAAATTCAGCCAACTATCATCCTATCTGAAAAGGATTGTCAAAGGTTTAGCCATGATGGTTTGAAATGAGTCCTTCTAAACAGCCTGTTTTTGCTGGATGGCAAGCCTCTGTCTTTCCAGTTTCCTTCAGCTCACTAGAAGCTTGATTTATGCTATATGGATCCTTAATGCACTTCTGGATTGCAGAATCAAGAATTGAAATCATTAATTCTCCATTAGCTGCTTTTTATATAATGTGAGAATATAGAGTGAATTTAAAGGATTTGTAACCTCATTGTGTCTTGAAATAAATAAGAATTATGATATTGTATGACATAGCAGTTCTAACATTCAGATGGTAATATTGGCAGCATTCTCTGTTGCTTCTAGTGTGAATAATTCTATCACACTCAGAAAAGGTCTTCCTTACCATGATAGTAAGCATAAGAGTTTTCGTTTAACTTACACAGTTCCATTAAACTTGTGTAAGAATCTACTGTTATTTTCTGTTTGGAAATATGTTGTACCTTTCAGTACTTCATCTTTAAAAACATTCACCAGGTGATCTCCACAACAGGAACATAAGGTATTTCATGTGATTCACCAGAATTTCATGTCCAGTTACTAATACCTCCTTATGTAACTCACTGTTTTTATTTTCTCATCTTAATCATTCAGTCTTTTACTTATTTTTTCCTTTGTACTATGTAATTTTCATCTCCCCAGCTGACTGTAACACAGTGTGTCTCTGTAGTTTTCTTTTTGTCTTGGCCTATGAAATCAAAATGGCCTTTTCCTAATTCTACATTTGGCTGTCCATATGTGCTGTAATTTACCTCAAAGAACCTGAGTAGTTACTTTGAGCAACCAAAGAGATGATGACCTTGAAACATATTAGAAATTTATAGTGAAACGACACAACTTGATTATCTTCAGAAATTCAGACATTTATATGTTTATGTCACTTTTAAATTATTAGTGAAAGATTACAGGAAAATATAATCCCATAAAATTGAAATACTGTATTGAAGAATATGATAAATAAGTCATCTGAGCATATTTAGCAGACAGTTTCCATGGAGAAGATCCCCTACTTCCATTGCAACTAGATGTGATTTTTTTCATCCAAAAATCACTTCTGCCCCAACCAATATTATAAATCAAGCTCAGAGCAGTACAGAATAAAGGACATTAAAGAAAAATTCTTTCCTTACCATGGAATGCTCAGGCATATTTAGATGTAGTCAAACATAGTCTCTGGCAGACTTGTATAGAATTAAAATATTTTATGCTTGCAAGACTGTAAAATGAGATTATATATTTATAAAACTAATAATATGTCACATGTTTTCAGCCACTTAAAAAATATACAAACGTCATGGGGCAAATTACATGGGTTACCAGAAAAAAAAAGTTGCAGTATTTCTGTTTTATAGCTGATATTACCCATAGAAGAAGGAATTACAGTAGTGTACACCTCTTTATTGAAAAATAACATGCTAATTGAGTTAAAATATTAGCCCTGTTATTCAGTGTAATCCTTCTTCTTAAGCACTGAGCACTGCTTCTAAGGAATAATTTAATTATGATCTGCCAGAATGTAATACTAGCTAGTAAAATAGGCTTTTTTTGGTCACAGTTGCTTGTAATGGAAGAATATAAGTGGAAAAACTGCATACAATATATGCTGTACTGTGCTGCAGACTTACAAGCTTGTTATTAGTCTTATCTTGAAAAGGGAAATTGAAGACATGGCAGTAACTTTCAGGACTGAGAATGTTATTTAGTAAAAGGCTAATGAATGATCATTCAATTAAGAGAATTAATTGCCATTTCACTTTCAGTGAAAAAGCCTTGGAAATGTCTACTAATAATTCTTTATGGTTTTGGCCACGCAAGGCTCATAAGGCAGATTGTTCCCCAATGTTTTGGGAAACCTCATTGAACAAAGCTGGATAGTCTGGAGGGCCTTGGCATGTGAGGTAACTTGGTGGTTTTCCAAGCGCTCCGATCTCTCTCGATCTCTTCTGCAGCTTTTTCTCATGGATGTTCCAGAAATGGAACATCCAGAAATGGATGTTCCATTTCTGACAGACAAATCTGCAATATATTGTGTAACCAAGACCTGTGGGATGCATAATTCCATGAGAAAGTATTACCAGAGTATTACCCATATTACCCAGCATGGGCAGCATAAAAGCCATTTTAGCCTAGCAGACAATAAAAGCTGTTTTGCAGCCTGTCCATGATTTCTTGGTCTCCCTTTTCTCTCCAGCTCATGGATGTTTGATTGGACTGTTTGGCTTTTGTTTTTTTTTCTCAAAGTCTTTATGTTACTGACCTTTTTGTCGGTAGTAAGACTGGCAGAGAGAAGACAAGAAAATAGGAGTTGGATGGATGAAATTGGGGAGCTTTTTCCTCTCCTAAGAAGTGGATTCTTTACCTTCTGACTTCACGCAGGCTGCTCTGCTCTGAACGGGTCTTCAATTAATCTCTGTCATGTTTTTCTCCCCCATTTTTGGGGGAAAGTATAGAACAATTGGTGTTCTATACTTTCTATGTTTCGCGACATTTCTGGCAACTGATTGATTGTGTTTAGCCAATGAGCTTCTGAAAACTAGACTGGTTCTTCTTTCCCACTTATTGCTATCAACAATAATGAATATATGATGCCTCTTAACCAAGCAATATGTTGGCTTTCCTGTACTCTTCCAGATGAGAATGAAATTATTTCCATCTGTTAACTTTTTTATGGCTGGAGTTATAGCTGGCTTAGGCAGTGTTGAAGGCTGGCTATTCGAGGGGACATTTAAGGGCTTTGCCTTTTCTAAAATCATTGGTTGAACATTTCAGGCAGAGATATATTGAGCAAAACTTGTATGGTTTAGGCTTTGTGCCTAGCAAGAGAAGGTCTTTATGCTGAAATAAACATAATGGAAAAATACAGTTGTATTGGGAAGGAATCCGTGTAGTCAGTGATAATGGGGTTTTGTTCAAACTGTAGATGTTGAGCTTGTTGATTAATTTTATTGAGTGCCATAATTAAAAGAAAATCTTTAGGCTTGTGGAAACAAGGTCATATTTTCCATGTATTCTTTATGAAATCGTTTATTACCTGCATAATTCTACTTTTGGTTATTTTTATGGGGCTATCAGAAGTGACCTTACTGGCTGCTAATCTAGAAAATTAAGATGCGTTGTCTATATGTTTGTGTAATTTGGAATATAAATTATTCAGCTCATGCTTTTTTTTGGAGCTCTGCAAAACACCACGCAGGCTATGGCGCCTTAGCTAATTGCTACAATTAACAATAGGACTAAGTCACTTTGGACATATATTGTATACCGTGTTTTACTAATTAATCATTTATTTTACTGAGGGAAATTGCAACTGCCTGTGGCTGTCATTAAAAGTTAATGTGTCCAATAGAGTGTCGTTAGATTACACTTGGAAAAAAAAAAAAAAAAAGAAATG
>VZRQ01000114.1:1334190-1387343 GCA_013397975.1 Machaerirhynchus nigripectus | reverse complement strand
TGGAAAAAGATGTCAAAATTGCTGTGAGACTGGTCATGAGGGTTGCCTGAGATTAGTGGGGCAGAGTGATACCACTCAGGCTGCAATTAGTCTGTCAGATATCACTGGCTGCATTACTTCTCCCCGTGCATCTTTCACCTCATCAGTAAAATAAGCATAATTATAGAGTCCCTTTTTATGCTGCACTTGCAATCCACTGATGGAAAGTACTGAGAGAAAGCTAATTGCTGTTTGGATATTTTGTAGTCTGATTGCTGGTCAATATGGAGTTGGCCTTAAACTATGGTTTTTAAAGACATTATGGAATTTCCTTCAGTCCTCTATGAAATGTATTATATTTGCTAATATTGTGTTAGCCACTCTAGGAACCAATTGCAAGTTTAATACCCTGTAAAATACTGCAGGTTTTCTTCCTTTAAGTAACTTTGTAATTGACCACTGTAGCATTGCTGATTTATTCAACAACTCTGCATTTTACACAGTCCCTTTTATCAAGTAATTCATGCTGGAAATTGGTAATTCCTTCATTTCATGGTATGTTGACACTGCGTATACTCATAAATTTAAATAACTAATAATAAAAATGTACTAGATTTAGTTACAGGATTTAAATTTATCACGTTAAATTGGCTTTTTCACTTGGAAATATACATGGGCATACCCATGCCCAGCTGGTTGCAGAGACAGGCAGAACACCCCATTGTTGCACTTCGTGTGTTTTTTTCCTAGGAGTATATCTCAAGAGTAGTGGGAAATATCAGTAACAATTGGATATAGTCAGGTGTTCACTTCAGCAGTGAAGATGTTTCATTCTAAGATTGTCCTTAATGAGGTATTTAATAACAAAGAACAAACCCAATGTCAGTTACTCAGTTAGAAGTTCTCAAGGTACAAGAACACTTTTGTACATTCCATGTGCTGGCACTCAAGTGGATCTGTTCCACGACTTTCCCTGGCACCAAGCTGACAGGCCTGTAGTTTCTGGGAGCCTCCTTCCAGCCCTTCTTGTAGAAGGGCATCACGTTTGCTAACCTTCAATCAATGGGACCTCCCTGGTGAGCCAGGGCAGCGGCTAAATGATTGAGAACGGCTCAGTGAGCGCTTCCACCAGCTCCCTCAGTACCTCTGGGTGGATCCTATCTGGCCCCATAGACATGTCCATGTCTACGTGGTGTAACAGGTTGCTGGCCATTTCCCCTTGGAATTATGGTGGTTTCATTCGGCTCCCTGTCCCTGTCTTCCAGCTCAGCGGTCTGGGTTGTCCCTGAGGACAACTGATCTTACTACTAAAGACAGATGCAAAACAGCACTGATCTCCTCAACCCTTGTCACTTTGTTTCCCCCCATCCAGTAAAGGGTAGAGAGTCTCCTTAGCCTTCCTTTTGTTGTTAATATAGTTACAAAAACACTTCTTGTTGTTTTATATGACAGTAGCCAGATTAAATTCTAGTTGGGCTTAGGCCCTTCTAATTTTCTCCCAGCATAACCTCATGAAGTCTTTGTAGTCCTCCTGAGTTTCCTGCTTCTTCTTGCAAAGATCTCACGCTCTTTTTTTTTTTTTTTTTTCCCCTCTTTTGGCACATGGGGATGGGCTGTTCCTGTGCCATTAAGATTTTTCTTGAAGAATGTCCAGCCTTCCTGAACTCCTTTTCTCTTAAGGATCTTTGTACTTTACAACAGGTGCTCCTGGACAGCATGTTCATTTGCTGGCTTTCTCTGAGTACTTGAGAGTGTGAGGTTACAGGTTGGGTTGGGCACACAGCTCTGGGCCCCCGTAAAGCCACACTAATCTTGGCTCAATAAAAAGATCTTCTGAATTGGTTCAGCTCAGTTATCAGTTTGTCATTGCCCATGCTCACGTTGAAGTTCTTTTGAAAGCTACACTGATAATGTTTTGGAGCCACGCTTTGACATTATCAGTCTGAAATGAATACCCTTAATTTTTAATACTGAAAATAGAAAATTTATATTCTCCATTTCTGTTCTTTTGTTCTGCCACTGTGGCTTAATCTTTGTAGATTACATGTGTCAGTGTGCTACAGCCTCACTGAAACCAGACTGACCATGAAACATGTTCTCTTCCACGTGTAGGGGTGGTTGTGATAGAAGTGTCTACTCCATGTACTCAGAAAGCAAGTGATGAGTTCTTTCTTATTTTTCTTGTGGTTGCCTGAGTGAAACATTTTCGAATGGCAGGGCAGTGTGCTCCAGGTCAGGACAGATTTGCATAGAATGTGCCCCAGCCTCCTCAGCAAGCCAGGTCTAAGCAGCACCTTGCAGAGAAGCATTAAAAATAGTAACCCTACTAATAAGTAATGTCCCTACATCAGCAGTTTTGTGCAATTGGCTGTGATTAACTTGTGGCTTAAGACCATAAAATTATAACTGTTGCAAAACTGAAACCATTTCTCATTTAGTACTTCCATGGTTTCATCACTTGCTGCAGGTCAGTCAGCTCAAGTCCCAACCCTCACTCCTTGGCAGTGGAGCTGATCACACCAACTGCATTTTGTGATAAATCTACAAATACCAAAAAGTGCATTGCAAAATAATGAGCAAGCGGCGGAAGAAATCCAGAACGTCTGCAGGAGTCTGTAGAAGAAATTGATTATACTAAGTTGCTGGGGCTTCTGAGTAATTTTAGTGAAATGACAGAAGGTAGTTGGAAGAATTTCTGATAAGAAAGTGTATTATACTACCAGATCTAACAAATTCCCCAAAAAGTTACCCAGTTATCCGGTTTTTTTAAGGAAAAAACTAATTGAAAGTAGGAGTCGGATGAAGATGAGTGCACAGCACCTAAGCTTCATTATAATTGATTTTCCTGCAAATTTCTTATAGTAATGAAAATACCAACTCATCAAACAGTTTTGTAATTTACAAAGAGCATTTCATATGAGGTTTATAGCTGGTGCCGTTACCTTCAACTCCAGTATGTTAAAACCAAAGAGAATTGTCCTCATCTAAATAGTCTGTCAACTTCCGAAGCTGCACAGTCCTGTATTCCCCCTATAGTAAGATTTTTTCTTCCTCATGATAGGTTTCAGAGTTTTCTTGACACTGAAAGATGACTGGTTCTACGGATAAAGCAGTAAAACTGGTAATATGCAGCTGTTGCTGTACATGTATGTTCAAGGAGAATAAAATGTAACAGATAAAAATGTAAGTCTAACACTCAGGTAGTGGAGTGCCAGCTGTATGTGTAGTTACCCATTTAACTATTTGTGTTCATATATGACCATACAGATGATTCTGCAGTATTTAAATTTGATTTTTTAATTATCTCTAATGCCTTGATCATCCAGAATTTCTGAAACAAGGGCTGGTGTAGTCATAGGAGAAATTCTCGCAGTTCATAGCATAGCTGGATCCTGGCATCCAGCTCTGAGCTGCAGATTTGTTTCATGCTTTCTCTGCACAGTGCATTCTATTACTTTGCAGCCCAGGTTTTCAGCACAGTGCTGATCATTTTTCTAGTGGAAGAAGGAAAAGAGATGAGAAATGCTGATACAGCGTGCTTACAACTGAGCACCCTGATCTAGTAGGTGTCGTCTCTGCTCACTGCAGGGGAGTTGGACTGTTTTATGATTTTGACAGAAAATAATAGTGCTGATTTTGTGCATTCTGGCTCCACTTGAATTCATGAAGATGAAGTGGTTTGTGTGAAGGCTTACATGATGAATTCCAGTGACAGAAAAAGAAATACTTTTTTGGAGAAGGATTTAGAAATTGCTCATCAGGGATATATCCTACACCTGGTTTTGTCAATGTCCAGAGCCACTTGGTAGGCACATGTATTTTTCATGAGCATGTGGTGTATCTCAAGAAATATTGCCTATGTCTAATAGTCTGTATTTTGCTCATTTATGTACCTTAATATTAAAAATACAGCAGTTCTTTGCCTCTGGTCAGACCCTCTGCTGGGTGTGAAATAGCACAGGTACATTTAATCCAGCGGGTATTTGGTGCCTTGTCAGAATGCTGCTCTCTTCATCTTTATATTTCTGTGTTCATGGTGAGTTCCCTTTCCAGAGACAACAATCATCCATGTAATGAAGAGCTCATGGATGTAACATGCAAACTTAGCTCATGCCTAGGAATCTTTTTTAAATTCAAGTTGAAAACTCTCCTCTGTTTCCCCTCCTGGACTCAACAAAAAGTATTGAAAAGTTGTCAGGTAAAAGCAATATCCTCATTTGCAAGCTTAAGAGAAAGATTGTTTTTATCAACAGCTCTTGTGTCAAATCTCTGTGAAGATATCTAAATAGGAACAAATATATTTTCAGAGATAACTGATGTTGCCTCAGTAGAGACTGAGCATGTCATAAAGCAGCCAAGAAAGTAATCAAACTGTGTCCTTACACCTCTTTTAAGCAGGGTAGAGATAAATAGAATGAACAACTAGTCAAGGATCATTTATATCCTAGGATTTTCATTTCTCTTATGTAGCACTATTTTTCCTGTCCCTCCTGGGCAAATCATTGTGGTGGTGTTTTTAGGGGTTTAGTTTTGTTTTTAAACTTTTTATTTTGGTTTAATATGAGGAAAACAAATCTCTGGTCACAGCTACAAACTGCCTCTGTGGAAAAAGAGGGATAGTTTCTATTACTTGCCACCCCATGCAAAAATCTCTTCTAAAGATTATTCTTTGTATTTAATTTAAACTATGGTATCAAATTAAATTATAAGTTCTTAAATCTCCAGTGTATAGCCATGCCACCCTTGCTCATCTGTGTAAGACCTGTGCTGCTGATACACTTCTGGTAGTAGCACAGAGAAAGCAGGCAGTGTTTGGGTCAGTCCTTTTGCTGTGAAAATGAGCATTTTTCTCACCAGTCCTCAGCTTCTTTTTGTTTCCCCGCACTAAATTTTGTGATGCAGCTTTGGATCGGTTGATGTCTTGAGCTTGTACTCCTACCCTCATGCACATTGCTGTGGAGCAACAGTTGCTTTCAAACTTAACACTGGCAGGGTGCACGTAGAGAGAAACAGTTTGATGTGTCTGGACGTTCTGTAGCTAAAAGATTTAACCAAAATAATCACTTAATAAGTAAGCAAATCTCCCACGTGAGCAGGACCTTTCCTGGTTTGCCCTGTCAGAAAGAAGAACTTTGTATTTCCTCTTGTGCAGATTGCTTTTATATTGAAACACAGATTAGCCTTTTTGTAGTACTGAAACTTGAACATTCAAGGTACATTTTAAGATAAACCATGATAAACCACTGACTTTTATAAAACCAACTATCATAAGTTATGCTGCCTAGTTTTATATTTCATCAAAGCTCTCTTTCAAAGTTCATTGAGGCAGTGGAGAGCTCTGCCTTGATGTTGGTGAGCTTTGGACTCCCTGAATGAGTAAGACAGTGACATCAAAATGTATTCATACTCACAGGTTCTGTTTGTATGTGGTTGTCATTATAACTCACGTTCTGGGGGGCCTGACTGCCTTTTTTCATTGTGATTGTGTGTGCATGTCTGTGGCTAAAATGAGGGTATTTAGCTGCATATTATTTATACATTTTTACAATAAATTACTTAGGAAGACACATGTGCTTTTGTAATACGTACATAACTGTACAATTCTCACAGATATACCTAAAATTTGGCACTGTCTCTTGCTAGTTACACTGATGATTGCATTGAATTTGCTGTTAAAAAGGGAAGCCATCCCAAAAATCTGTTATATAATTTCCAATAGTAAGTCTTTTGAAAATATGTTTCTTAGACTACTGTTTAGATACTGAGCTTTCCTAACCTACATCATTCTGTCATTGCATTGTTCTTTCACAACTGATTTTTTAATGAATATGAACTTTTCATGTATTTCTTTTGACTTTTGTGATTAAGCTCTTTCTAAGTTGTTTGTCTTTATTAAGATGCCATTATGTTTTGACACTGCTAGCTTCATCAGTATATTTTGTAGGCCATATTTCACCATATGATGTAGTTTGCTGATACAATAGAGTATTTGGCTCTTGGTTTGTTTATTCATATAATTGATTTATTTTTTTCTCAACTTAAGCATCTTTCTGATTATCTCATGATTATGGCATCTTTTTCCAGCTTCTTGAACAATTGATCAGGGCGATTTACTGGCTCAAAATATAATTTTTTACTGTTTATACCCCAGCTTTTACAAAAATATAATTACATGGTATTATTTGGATAAATTTTTTTCTCACATTCTAGTCACTTCAGGACTTGCATTATGTGCAGCTTAATTGGCTGGGATTAGTAAGAATTAGTATAAAATAGAATACTAGTATTAGAATTAGTACAGAATATTCTTCTCATTATTTTGATATTATTCTGTTTCCTTCCGCTATATATTTGTATCTGAATGCTGCAGAGGATCTTAGAGAAGCATTTCTGAATATCTTGACAGTATTTAAATCATAGAAAAAAATGAGTTTTGTATGAACTTTGGTCCCATGATATTGTCATTGTGATAATGCTGTATTCTCCATAGTGTTTAAATGGGTGCTGTTTATAAGTGATTTTCAGAACTGTGGACAGATAAATGAAATGCAGTGTGGTCTTGCGGAGCCTACTGGAAAAAAATCGAGATTTTAGTAGTTTGATACAATGTCTTATGGAATATAATGTTTCCGTCAGAGTTGGAAGACCATGTAGTAGGGTGACAATTTCAAAGCCAGTGCTTACTTTTATTCATGTAGTATAATCAGTGTATAGATATATGGTGAGTCTTCAAGAACACCTTTTTCTTGTGCTGATATTTAACATTTCATTTAGTTTTGTCTGTGCCATGGTTAAAATGCCGAACTTTATTCCATTTTTTATGGCATACAGGTAGGAAGGAACCTTTTTGGACATGCTGGGAACTGAAAATACTTGTTCTTATGGAACTGTTTCAGTGTGTCAGAATAATAAAAATTTACATAGCTTTAAACTGCTTTTTCATTCAGATCTTTTGGGGAAATGCAATACCAGCAGTGATAGGTTTGCTCCTGTGTGTCATTCAGAAAGGATTTTCTGTGCAGGTTACACCCAGAAAAAACCTCTTCATTTATTCCATCTTGGTTTTAATGTTAAATTACAAATTCCTGCCATTATCTGGAATGTAGCTGCAAAAGAGAGAGGGAATGAAGCACAGATGCAAAAATAGGAATGCGAGAAAAGTGGTGAAATATGAACTAAATGTAGAAATGCTTTGCTGGAAGGGGGGTGTTTGAGCTAGTCTGGCACCCTGACAGGCCTGCTTCTCTGTTTGGTATTTGCTGAAGCAAGTAATTTATCCTGGCTGTAACTTTGCCAGTACTGCAAGAATTATGTTTCACTAAGATTAACACTTTCTCCCTTGTTTCTAAGGACAAATATGCTTAATTTCTTGTTTCTGGATCTTCTTGTCATCTGTCTCCTCTGGGGTTTGTGTGCGTATGCTTTTGCAAGTGTTATGCATGAACTCTAGAAGTAAGATCGAGCAGCTGAGCTTTTTAGCTTTCTTAAGGTGGTGGGTTTTGTTGGTTGGTTGGTTGGTTTTTGTTTTGGTGTTTGTTTTGTTTTTTTGTTTTTTTTTTTTGGGTTTCTCTTAATACATTTTGCTGTTGCAAGATTATGAGCTCCAACCACAAGGGAAAGCAGAAGACTAAGGTTTGGGGTAGCCATTATTCCAGATGGCTTTTGGAACAGTAACATAAAATATTCATGTACTGTCTGATGAAATCTTCATGGCTTTGGCCCCTGACATTATTCAGGGCCTTCTTGCTCATCACCACTGTGGTAACAAGTTCACTCACCTACTTTCGAAGGAAAAAAATTTGAAGGCATGAATAAGGGAAGAAAAATGATATGTTTATAATTGTATAATGCACAGCATTTATTCTGACTTAGAAGGGTGCTGGTAGTGAGATTGTGAGACTTAACTTAAAACAAGTTTTTTATTCCTATATTATATAGGAATAATATAGGAATTTTATTCCTATATTATATATAGGGTTTAAGGCAGAGCTTTATTTAGAGAGGCTTCTGCCCAGGAAAAAGCATTGGTAGCTTGTAATACTGGCAGTTAAGAGAAGATTCATTGTACCCTGGATACCAGCAAAGAGGGGGCTTGTACCAAAGCACTTTTTAGTTTCATACCATGATTGGCAAACTACAGCTGAAATTATAATAATGACATTAATGAAAACAGGGCTTATTTTTTTTAAGTAAACTCAGCACAAACTATGGTTTGTGTATTTTTCTGATTTTTTATGTGGACTCATTTCAACAATTTTCATTTTTACTGAAAACAGCAAATCTGCCATGCTTTTCAGTTTCAAGTGCTGATCCTATTTAATGTCATGGTCTTGCAGCATAAGTAATCAGATAATCACTAGCACAGTTTTTGCTGTGGATGCCTGAATTCCAGTTTTCTACTTGACTCCAGTGCACAGCAGCTCAGTTGCAGCATGCTGCGCAGACCTTCAGGGAGCACATGAAGTCAGGCTGGCAGGTTGAATTTAAAATAACCACTACACAGGCACTCCTCATGCACCTACCATCCAGGCCCAGCCTGGATCAGCTGCCCAAGCTGACATGAAATAATTGGGGTGTTGCACAGTGGGCACTTCAAGGGACAAAACCTCCCAGTTCTGATCTTGTATGTAAAACCAAATGCAGGCACTAAAATTAACTTCTGGAAACAGTGACTTTTTCCTGCACAGACTCTTATCTATCTAGAAATGAATGTTTTTAAGCACATCCTTAGATTTCAGTAGCATTGAATAGTGGACTTACACTAGTGATTGTGGTGCTTCAACTTCTGTTGCAGTAGAATAAAGAAAATTATGACAGTATGATTTTACAGGTACGTTTAGGGTCTAGAGAGGAAGCTGTATGAGGAGAGGTTGAGGTCACTTGTTTTGTTCAGCCTGGAGGAGACTGAGGGGGGAGATCTCATAATGGTCTACTTGGGTCTGTTCACTCTCGAGACCCAGGGGAGCAGCATGAAGCTGTGTCAGGGGAGGTTTAGTTGGAATTTTCAGGATAAGGTTCTTCACCCAGAAGCTGGTTGGGCACAGGGCACCCAGAGAAGTGGTCACAGCACCAAGCTTGACAGAGTTCAAGAAGCATTTGGACAATGTTCTCAGATACATGGTGTGATTCCTGGGGATGGTCCTGTGCAGGGCCAGGAGTTGGGCTTGAATGATCCTTGTAGGTCCCTTACAATTCAGTTATTCTAGGATTCTATGATTTAGCTCTTCTCCTGCTAAATGTTTCCTTCCCTCCTCAAAAGTATTAAAAAAAAAAATTAAAAAAGGTTAAAAAAAAGGCACTGAAGGCCTAGTTTAAATTTTGAGAGCCAGGGATCTCAACAGCTTGACAGAGTTTTCACATACAAGGCCTTTGTGGGTACCAAGAAGCTTCTGTGTCTCTGTGCAGCACAGATGTATTCTGATCGGTGCTAGTTTTATAACTCCGTTCTTCTGCATACTAATATGGAATTGTGCAGTCATCAGTTTTATTTTTAAAGTCTGCCTATTGCAGGTGTTTTGTCTTTGACTAGACAGGGGAAAGATCCTTGGCCATGGAAATTAAAAAAGCTTTGTTGTTATTGTCATTTGATTGATTACAGCACAGAAGAGTTACAGTACAGGTTAGTGCAGGCTAATTCTGTTTACAAAACAAGTCTTTACATGTAACTACAATAAGTATTGTCACGCTTTAATGTAATCTTTAGACTTTCTCAAGCCAAATCAATTTCAGAAGTTAGGTGTTTGCCAAGGGTATGTTTATGATTGTCTCGCCTGTACCTGGAGTGCATCACTGCATTCCAGATGGGACTTGGACAAAAGGCTCTTCACGCCTACTTTTAGAGAACAGGGATGATGCTGTTCTTGATATGCATTTGTCACTTGTATTTTAAGCATTTATAAGTGTCTCATGAATGTTACAAGATACCAATATCTCCCTTGTATCTTACTACATGCAGGAGTTGATAAATTCATAGCAAATATCTGCTGCTTTGTCACCGGCCTCTTGCTCCGCACATTCATACCGCTTTTTGTAATACCCATCTTTCAGTGACCATCTGACATATAAAAGGTCAATAGGAGCCAATTGAGAAGATACTCCAAGTCTTTCCATATCCTTTTAAATAAATTTTACAGGGTTTGATGTGAAAAGATAAGTGTTTGTTAAGGGGGTTTTTATCTATCCTCTAAAAACGAATAGATTACTGTACAGTTACTATAGAATTTTGTAGGACCCAAAAGACGTATTAAAAAATGTAGCATTTTCTGTGGAACCCTGTACATTGTCTTTGTTGTGTTTTCACCTGTATTTGTTAAAAGACAAACCTCAATCCCTATGGTCATACAGTTCTCTGTGCAGGGCACATACATGCTTGTATTCCTAATAGTGCTACATCCTGTACAATATTTATGAATTTTAGATTTTGCTAGCCCTGTTGCTGAAATGTTCGCATACTTTTGTCATACAAATGTTAGTGTTGATGGCTTTCAGAAAAGGAACTGAAGTGATTTTGAAGTGCATGCACATATATATAGAAAGAGGGAGTTTCAGAGAAAGAGAATGGCTTTTGGAAGTAAAAACAAGGTCATCCTAAGTTCCAGTAAAAGCAGGATAAAAACTTGTGATTATATTCTGAATTAATATATAGTTTCAAATGAAATCATGCCCTTAAGCTCAGTCTTCAAGAATTTTAGTACTGCCTGAAAAATCTGTAGTTGTTTTTTGTCTTTGTGTGCTGGTAATGTTTTGGAGTTTTTTTATAAATAAGGTGGCCTAATCAGATGATCAGAAGCAATAGACCTGAGGAGAAAGGGCAAACACAGCTTTGGAAAGAAGAATTTAAGACTGATGGCATGCAGAGGAAAGGCTCTTCAGGATACCTGAGATTACCTCTGAACTATTTCTTGGTGGGAATAGATTTTTTTTTTTTAATGAAGTATGTTTGTGTGGAAGATGAACAGGTGTGTAAGAATTCCAAGAAACTTTTTAAAGTAGATAATTTTACATGCTTAGCAGCTGTTAGGCTGTGACCACTGTTAAGTGCCTTCAGGGAGTAAAACCAGTTGTTTTTAGTAACAGTGTATGGAATGGCAAGAACTTGGTGATGTGTTCTGCTAAACTGCTGCTTCTTTTCATTTCAAAACCTCCAGCAAATGCTTCCAGTAGTCTTAGTTTTGCATTCTGAAAAATGTTACAGAAACCTGGGAGATTTTAATCTGGTGCTTTCTCATTCTCTCATATGGACTACATCTTGCTTTATACCAAGACTACAGCACATGGATTGAGATAGCATCAGTGTTGCAGCACATGTCAACACCAGGAGCAGCTGGTAACTGCTGCTCTTAGAGGAAGCCAGAGAAGAAATGATGTTTCGTATCCTGCCTTGCTGCTCTTTTGGGCAAGTTTAGGAAAGAAAAGGGAACTAGTACAGCTCTTCCGAGAGGGCGTCTCATGTCCTTCCTTGTGCCTGCTCTGCTGGGCTGACTGCAGCTCAGGACAACTAAACCTCTGTGTTCTTTTGATGTATAGCTTCAACACCTCCGTGGCAGGAAGGGAGAATCCACTGGGCAGTCATCAAGGGAGTCATTAGACCAGAGCAGTTTCTGGGTAGGAGAAGTAAGGTTGGAGGAGGAGGCAGTTTATTCTTCTGTGTGGCTGAGAGCACACCGGCAAATTCTGACCTCCTTCTGCAGTTTTCATGTACCAAAAAAACTGCCTTTATATTCAAGTTAGGCAACATTTACTACTGAACACATAGAGCAAGAAACAAGTTGTTTTTTGTAGTTTACCTTTGAATGTGTAACATAAACATGCATGTGCATTTTACAGTGCCTCTGAATGTTCTCATATTTGTCACATGCAGGTTTACCTTTAAATATTGAAGAATAAATGAGCTTGAACAGACAGCTAACGAGACATTTCTTTCTACAAGGAAGGCTTGCATTTATGAGCCACATATGTCCTACTTGTGTTTTCAAATGACAAGCCTTTTCAAATGGTGAACTTGTTTTCTGCCTGATGCTCACAGAGACGTTTTTTGGTGTTTAGAAGTACATTTGCAGATTGCACATCCAAGCCAGTTTCGCAGAATGACAGACCAAACTCTAAACACTGTTGCTGAATGTAAGAAAAGATGAAATGATCCTTTTTAAAATTTCTGTCAGTCATTATAAGTGATAGCAAGCTTCAATTTTAAATTGGAATGCAGTGGAATAAAAATAGCTGGGAATAAAATTAAAAGAGAGTGCAGTGAATCTAACCCCTTTGCATGGAATGCTGCTTTTTAAAACTTCAAGGTAAAACCCTGAAGTGGCAAAACATATAATTTTCAGTCTGGAAAAAGATTGATAGCCTTAAAATGCGTCTTATTTTGCCAAAAATAATCTTTATGCTAATGGACATTCCTTATAGTATTACCTATAGGTAATTAGAAATTGTGGAAGGGGGCAGGAGACCTTGAGTTCTCATTAATAAAGTAGTACAGTGAGGGGGAGGGAAGATAGCTAATGTGTGCTGCTGTCTGCAAGACGATATGAAAGATCATTGAAAGAATATTTGATTTTGATACTAAATCAAAGTTGTAATAGGAAATGGAAGATTATCTTTTTCCTAAAAACACTCCAAATATGTAAAATTAGATCTTCATTGGCTATTTTTAATGGTCAAGACGTTCAAGAATAGTAGAATAAATAAGCAGTTTGCTAGTGTGTACATAGAAGGAAATGAGAATGCAAGAATGGAAAGAGATGTCTTTAAAGCAGTGTAAAGGTGTAATAGGAACAGTGGAAATGTTTGTTTATATTCAGATGTACTACACTTAATTCTGAGAAGGGCAACATTAGGGGTGTGCCTTGACATTTTCTCATGTTATTTCTGTAAGTGGAAAATAACATCTTATAGGACTGAGTTACAATGGCATTTGAGCTCATTGGTGAGAAATGTTGTGCTAGTGCTGCTTTCAGTCTGTGGTCGTGCTGGGACTCAGGTTTGGGTGGAATTATCTTGGTTTACTGTAAACAAAACTATATAAACTTGAACAAACACCATGGTGGTTCAGCCATGGTGGTTCATCAGGAACCTTCAATTTCTTCCAGAAATCCAGAGAGCCTTCAGTGGCTTCTGGAGCATAATGTGAGCCTTGCTTGAGCCAGGTTAGATTTTTCATAATTTCATACATAGCAAGAAGTAAAAAAGGAACAGGCGAAGACAAATAATAGATAAATAATTTTAATATAAACCTCAGTTAAGATTATTCTTTTGGATTAACTATTCTTAAGGTTCCTCTTGAAGATCAGCAGTTTTGATAAGAGCTTCAAAAGTTGCACCTCCTGAGGTAGCAAAACCTCATTTCATATTCAGGGTGTTTTAATGGGAAGAATCCAGTCTTACTACAGATGTTCTTACAGACTTCTACCTTATTATAAACTGCACTCTTCAAAGTTATGTACACTATCAAGGTATAAGGTAAATATTTTTAAGTATTAAGGGCTTATTTCAGTTCCCTTACTGTAAATTTTGAGTGCCATTTAATAGGCTTTATGGTAATTTCATTTAGCTTTGAGCTCCAGCTCTCAGAAGGGTCTCCTCTATGTCCTGTGTCACGTCATATCTTCTGGTCTCTCTATGACTTAAATACCTTAGGATATCTCAGAGATACTTATATTTAGGCAACTGACCTGCTCCCAGAGTCTCAAATCAGAAACTAAGCAGGTCAAAACAACTGCAGCCTACTGGAAGAAATTTTTTTACAGTGAAGGTGATGAAACATTGGAACAGGTTGTCCAGAGAGGTGGTAGATGCCTCAGCCTTGAAAACATTCCAGGTCAGGTTGGATGGGGCTCTGAGCAACCTGATCTGGTTGCAGAAGTCCCTGGTCATTGCAGGGGATTGGACAAGATGACTTAAAAGGTTCCTTCCAACTCAAACCATCCTATGATTCTATTGTTGCATTTTTGTTATACTGTAGAGAACAATGGACTATAAAGCTGGAGTCATGTTGTTCTAAATGTATCTGCTATGCTAGAGCTACTCATGTGAGGGTGAGCATTCTCTTTTCCCTTAAAAAAAAACAAAACGAAAGATAAGCTACTTTAATTCTTGTAGCATGTCTTTTTAAGGAAAAGATCTTGAACAGGTTTTAAAAAAAGCCAACAAAACCCCCAAAACAAAACAAGAAGAAACCAATCCACAAGCAAAAACATTAAATTCAGTTTATGTGGAAGTCTCCTTGCCTTTTAGACAAGAAAACATAGATCTCCATTTTTCAGCATTGCTAAGCATGCAGTAAAATAATGCTGTTACAAGACTTAATAGCAGTATCAAGCCCACACAGCTTGGCTCTATCTTTCAGAAGAAACTTTTCATGTGAGGAAAGAATGACACTAAAATAGCACATCTAAGAGCACCATCAGTGCTTTTCTGCTAGGTTTAATTTCTGAAGTTATGGGCTGTTGCTTTTGAAGCTCACATTTCAGCTGGAGTGTGTATTAGATTTAGTGAGCTGTTTGATTTCATTACAAGGCAGAGGTCTGCTGCGTTTCTCTGATGGCACAATCCACCTGCCTTTGCCGAGAGCGCTCCCGTGGGAATCAGAGTGTTCGTATGATGATGAAAAATTAAACCTTCTGTTTGATGCTCCTTTTATTGAGGCTCTGCTAGAGGATGTTGAAATGCATTCTGTGTAATAGGCAGCTGGAGTAAAGTATTATCCGTCAGTGTGGGCATAATGATTTATGTGAATACATATTTGTCGCTGTATGTGGTGACAAACTCCAGTGAAGCTCAGAGCATTCCTCATGGTTACCCAAGGAGAGTTGTTATTACATTTCCTGTTAGACTTTGATGCTTTTTTTTTTTTTTGGTTGGTTTATTTTATTTATTTTTTGTCTAACACTTGTTTTTATCAGTTTCTCTGTATGCAAGAGGAGCACTACTCTGAGCCAGTTGATCTTCCTTTCTGTAAAGGAGACATAACCTCCTCAGAGCAGCTCTCTACCCACCCAGGAAATACAAACCTGTGTAAAGGAACTGTCAGCACTGAGCTGTAAAGGAGCAGGCACAGCAAATATCTGCACTGCAGTGACTGCAGCTTGTATGGATAGACTTGGACTAACGTGATGTAGCTGCCACACCACTAAGCGCAACATGAGCTTCAAAAGCCACCAGTGTCTTTGAATAGGCTCTAAAGCAACCTTAGTGCCAATGTGAACTCCAGGCTGCTCCAGCCTCATTGCTGGCAGTGCCCAGGTTAGATGGTAGAATTCTGGGGGTGGAGGTGTCCTGCTGAGCAGCAGTGGTTTTGGTACATCCTTCGCTATGGCTTCAATGCTGCATTGACTTAAGGAACCTCCCTTTTAAATTCTGGAAAGAAATATGAAGGCAAATCGTACAAATTCATTGCAGTGGCTTCAGTTCTGTTATTTCTGTGTGTTTTGGATGGTGTTACTTGGAAGGCAGCAGGTGCTCCCCACCTCACTTTGGTCTGTGATTCTGCAGAATGTTGTTACTTCTTCTTTTATTAAAAAGACTTTTATTTATTTATTTATCCAAAGAACATTAAGTATACCAGGTTTTAACTTGAACAGACTTCTATTAAACATTTCCTATGTAGTGGTACTTTTTAGTGATCTTGTTCATAAACTCTTTAGCCTCTGAAACTGTTATTTCTTTAATTAGTAAATTACCTCATCATTTCTTTCTGAGGCAACAGCCTTGTCCCAGCTGTGTGATCTTTTCAGGGTATTCCCAAAGAAGAAAAAAAAAAAATTAGCAACAAGGTCAAAAGCCCTGAAGGATTTCCAACTAGCAATTACATTCATCACGTGCAGCTCTCCAGTGGCTTCTTGGCCTCACTAATTGTCTGTAGTGTGAAGTAATTTTATGTCTAAAATAGCTTATGTGCCTCTAGCTTGGGTGAAGGCCAGAAACCAGGCCAAAAGTTACAGCTGGTAAGTCGAAATAAAATCCAAGCTATTGAAGAAGTAAATTGGCTTGTCCCATCCTCTGTCATATCTGAGCTCAGGTCTTTCTTCCTTTGTTTTCTTACGATGAATTAATGGTTTTAAACCCACCAGTTGGCATTCTGCAAAGGCATGTGGTTTGCCAGCTGCTCTCTGTGAGCTGGGATGGAGTTCTGTTCCTGAGTCCGGGTGCCATCCAGGGGGCTCCAGGGGACCTTCCCTCCTCCCAGTACTGCATCTTAGCAAGGAAACATCAGACTGGGCTGTAGGCCACACTGACGTGTTATCGGTAAGAGTCTGAAGACTGGAACATTTCCTGACAAAGCTCTCTTTTCCAGAATGCTCTGCTTCCCACCTGGATAGGCAGGCTAGATTGCCACCTAACTAGGCTATCAGGCAGTGGGAATCCACATCCTACCTTCTGTGGGTACATCCATGCAAATGCCCACAGGACATACTCTGCCACCCCTCTTCCATAGGCAATATGGGAACCATAACTGCTTTTTGGCAGTGATTTTTCACACTGTTTAAAGTATTACAAGAATTTGTGTCCTGGTTTTCATTCTATTTTATTAATAAAGAAACAAGTGCAGACCACCAACAAACAATCTTCCTTTCTAATTTCCTCTTTTCCCTTCTCTTTCCCATTGCCTGTTAGGTACTTGGGAAGAATTAACAATCTGAGGAATAACACTTCTTGGAGTGACGCAGATCATTGGTTTTCCCTTAACTCAGTTCAGACCCCCTCCCCTCCCCCTGCAGTGGTTTTGCTGCTTGCCTTTTTTTTTTTTTTTTCCCTCCATTCTTGTAAACTAAGTCCATCTCACAGCTCATACTATCCATATAGGCAAGATAGATATCCTGAACACTTTATTTTTTAATGTTTCAGGATAGCAGATCCTGGAAGATAATTGTGTTTCCCCATAAATCAAGTTAAATTGGAAGCATTTGGCAACAGCATTTTCCTGTGTATGTGTATAGAAAAGCTTTTAATCCTCCATCTGGATGTTATGGGTAGAAATTACTATAAACTAGAAGGTGCTGTGTTTCAGTGATGGCACCTTTTATTCTTGATCTCAAAAAATCAGAATAATTTTCATTCATTTCTGGTGTTATGTTAGGATAGCACATTTTCTTGACTAAATAAGGTTTGTTTGCTGAAATGAAGGATGTGTTTTATGTTCAGCATGCCAGAATGCCCTTTGCTATAATTCAATGTGACATAATAATAGCTTGGGTGTCTTTTGCTTTGCCTATATCATTTGCAGTATGGGAAAATTAAGAAATCATGGTTTTAGTGTCTTGTCAGGAAGCCCTGAAACTGTCTCTTACTTTGTACCTTCACTTTTCATCTTGTGCAGTTTACTGAAAGAGAGCAAAAGTGGTTTACATTTTGAGTGACAGTGTGGCATCAAATAGCATATAGAAAAATGCCAGCAAATCTTCTCAAATAGAAAAATTGTGAAATAATATATACGGTTTTCATGCTAAAGAAGGTTTCAGTCTCAGTTGTCTCCTTAATTATAATTTAGGAATCTCCAGCAATGTAGGAGTCTTAAAATTTGGATTCTGAAACAACAAACGTGGTTCGGTGGTGGTTTATATTTACTGACCAGGAGGAGGTGCTAACTTTTTTCTGGCTGTATGGAACATGTAGATGTAGATTCTCAGCATCTGTCCATAAACTCACACTGATTGCCTACGGCTCCCTAGGTACCTCTCCTCTTGCTTTGTCTTTTAAATCTCTCTGCTTACTTACTCTTTCTTAATACTGCTCAGAATTGTGAATTCTGGCTCTTCTGTTGAAAATATAGTCTATGTAATAGGGATTTAAGTCCCAAAGAGCCTTTTAGTTTGCTTCCTGAGTTACTGACAGAGCTGAATGTCATACTGAATTTAACTTAGAACAATCTATTTCATTGTCTTTTTGAGATGAGAGAATGAAAAGTCAAAGCACCAGTGGAAGAGCGAGCTAGTCTTGGAATAACTACTCAAACACGGGTTTATTCACATGTTCCTTCTCTGGAATTCATGGAGTTACATAGAGCATGATCTAAACACTAGAAAAGTCAATTAAATGTCCTTTACCAGATATATGACCACATGTATATTCCATGCAATTCTCAAAAAAAAAAAGCTTTTGTTCAAAGTAGCAGCTGACCACATTTTAAAATATTTTGGAAATCCCTGGAATGCAAACACTTGCGTAGATTGAATGTATTTGTCTAAAGAGGAAGCAATGTTAGTGATTATTTTCACTCTTATTCTGAAACAGGGCCTCAGTTCCTGATTTTGTGCAGGAAAGGCCTGCCTAGTAACCAAGAGTCTGTTTATGTGAACATCAATACTGTGAGCATCTTGCTTTAGTTTCAACCTGTAAGGATCACTATAACACAAGGAAGAGAGGAAGGACTGCTTATTGGTCTAATTATCTGTCTAGAGTCTTGTATTTTCTTTTTCCCTTCTTAACGTTCAGAAAGTCAGTAGTGAAGTATCTTTTGTGAGAAAGCATTATTTGAAATTGAGATAAATGTGTTAACACAGGCAAATCTGCCCATCTCCTAAAATTTAGAGTGCTGTCTGAAGATGTCAAAATATGACATTGCAGTTACACCAGTGACTGCATTTTGCTATTAAGAATTTGTAAGTATGGCATATGAAGAAGTACCTGTTAAGTACTGACGCAAAATTGATCTGCTTGGAAGTGGAAGGAGTTACATGTGCATTGTGAAATCCCCCAGAGAGTCAGGACAAATTTGTACTAGCTGGTCACTCTTTACAACAATATATACAAGAAAGAAATCAAACCCTATCTTGTCTACCTTGCGGTTAATCTTTGAAGGCAATTAAAAGTATTTGTTAATTGTGATGCTAATATTCAGGCTAAAAGTGACCCTTTTTTAGCCCTGAAATGCTTCTCATTCCTGCGTCTTAAGTAATTATTAGTTATGTCATGGATTAATGACTGTTAAGTAACTCCCCTGCAGAAAAGGGGGCAGATTTGGAGGCCTTTCTCTTTTGCCAGAAGTGTCTAAAAGTGATCTTTGCAGCCTTGTTCTCTGCAGACCTTGACACATCACTCTGTTAATCCAGCCTGGAGAACGCCTTGGGCTTGTTGTAGACTACCCTGTGCCCTAGGAGTGCTCGCTTCCTTCTGAATAACCCTGCCAAAATATTGACATTTCGAAAACCTGGGCTTTCAAACAAGCCAAGCTGAGCTTCCAACAGCTCACAACCAGGTCTCCATACATCATGGTACCCTGCGGTGACATGGAGATGGAAGTTACCTTGACATGGCCCTCCGGGAGCGTGTGATTTTTATGAAGTTAGTTTTACCTGTGGTGTGTGTGAATGATAGGAACATGATGTAGTGATCCACTATTATTATTAGAAAGAAGACTTATCTTCATTTCTGGTTTTGTTTTAAGGGATATAGTGTTCAGATCCATCCAGGCTATTGACCAGTGATAAACAAAAGAGTAAAGTCAGAATGTGTTTGCAAAAAGTAACAGAGAAATTTGATGCAGATGTATAAGTAGGTAGTTACTTTTTTAAAGGAATATCTACTGGCCTGCCAATAAATTATTTTATTCTAAACTTCTTTCCATCAAATTAAATGCAAAGCACGAAATCTGTCTCTTGATATAACTGAATAAGATTCAAAGGAGTTTAATTACATAATTATTGTTGACAATAAGAAAAACCAGATGTATTCAAAGTTATCAGATCTAACTTCAAGAATTATTTAAAGTTTCTGAATTGTGTTAAATAAAGGAACGTGTATTTTTGGTCTGTCTGTGGAATATATGTTGAAGTATGCAAAACGTGGTTAAAACATGTATGTCCGTTAGTGTGTGTAAATGTGTGTATTAACATGCATTATCTATAGGTGTGTATATGCAAAATTATTTATGTTCTTATGGTAAAGAGCACTGTGGTGATGTTGATATTGCTTGTACAGTGGGTATATTAGAAAATCCCATTTTGGCTCTAAGTGTATTATCCATTTTAAGAGGGTAACTTTGCAACTGGGAATATTACTAAATTTATTTTTATTGCATACTTGTGTTTGGATTATGTAGGCATATTTTGAATCAAGCATGTGCCCTGCCAAATGGCTGGTGCGGTTTGCCAGTCATGTGGAAAAGCAAAAATCTCTATTTGATTAGGTGTTGACAGATATTTACATATATATTTCAACATTTCCAAATATGTTCATACAGTTGTAAGCACTTCTATTTTTATGAAGCTAACTCCTACTGATCGTGCAGAACTGTTAATGGTCCAGATTCAAAGAAACTTCAATCATTTAAAGAGTGACTTGGGAATGCTGTTGCTGAAGTCTAGCAAATGTTGTCTATTATGAGGTTGCCAGAATGCTGCCCTTGCTCACACAGGGTCTTGCTCAAGGTTGGGAACTGTTTCTTCATCTGCCTGCACCCAAGGGTCTCGTGTTTTTCTGGTTATGTTTGCCAAACATCAGTAAAACCAGGTCTCCTCAACAGTCCCGCCGATTTTTAGCAAGCAGCCATGGAAAGTGGGAGCAGCAGCACCTCCTTTTTCACAACAGCAGGGTGGGAGGGATGTGGGATTATGTTAGGGAGGGATTACGTTCTTCTTGCACCCGAGTAAATTCAGACCCACTCCTGGCGATTGGGCAAGCAGCTCACGAAGGCAGAAGGTGAATGGTCTGCATTTCTTCCTTCAACACTGTGCCTCTGTGCAGAAATGTATCTAAGATTCATTGTCTCAGGGAGAGAGGAAAAAACCAACAAGCATTATGTGAGTATCAGTGAGTGTGATTTTGCGTTGGTCTTTGTTCAACACTTGTCTAGGCAGGAAATGTATTTTTTTTTTTTTAATTCCCCAGGATCCTGGGACTATCTCTGTATTTAATGCAGTGCTTTTTATGAAAATTATGTTCTTGGGAATGACTGACATATCAAGAAGAGTTACCATAAAAATGCTGAAGTAATTTAAAGCATTGCAGAAATTATTTTGGATCACTGTGCTAGTCTAATGTGGAAAGCAGACAGCTAGCTTTAAGTAAAACATTAATATATTGGTATTGGAAGGTAACAAGACCTCTTCAGTAAGCTGATTAACAAAAAAGCAAAAAATACCACAGAAATCAAATTCTTTGAAGAGCAATTGTAAGTTCTCTGTCTCCTAAGTAAGGATCTTAGAAAATATTATTTTGGTCTGCCTCGCCTTTCGGTTTTTCCCTTGGCACTTAGCAAACTGCAGGTCATGTATTATGAACATAGTCTAATACCAAAGTCAGGATCTTGGCTTCATTAACTTCTACCTAAGGAGAGATGCCTCTAGCTGATATGCTCATTCGTTTGGCAGTTTCATCAATTCTGGGAGAATTACTGCTTTTTCTTCTGGCCTGAAGCATTAAATTGGTCACTGAAATTGAATCTCAGGTTTCTAAAGAAGTGAAAAATATCACATAACATGCAGTTTCTATATTAACCAGCAGAAATCTTGTCGTAGCCTTTATTTTGATGTAATAGTGATGTACAGGTTTTAGGAAATGGGCAGCCTACAGGACTAAAGATTTCAAGCCAATTTGAAGTACGAAGATAAAGTAATGTATGCATACAAATTTATTCAAGAGTCTCTTCATTTCCCCTCACAAGGAAAAGGGAGAATGTCTTAACTATGGGCAACTTGGCATTTTCATTCAGTTCTCCCCTTCTTTGTAATCCACATAAGCTTCTCCATGATCAAATGTCGATCTCCACAGTGCTTTCTCTCTGTTCCCCAAATACACACTGCTTTTCTGGGCAGGTTATCTGAAACCCACAAGCACTGTCTGGAAACCATCTTGCAATGCATTAACTACAAATGTAGAGAATGCCAGTTGAATTTCTAGGAGTGCTTGGCATCAAGCAGAACTGAAAAGAAACAGAAAGCTTCCCTTTATAGTCTGCCTCCTGTGCTAAACCCTGTGATTTGAAGTTCATGGTTCCTCTTACTAAGCTGATCTGTTCTACCAAGGGAACCTTTATAGTCCACAATTCCTAGGAGTGCTTTTTGTGGAAGTATTTGTTCCTATTTTTATTGATTTCCCCCTCCTGTTATAAAGCAGATCAGTTTTAAGATTGTTTTTTGAATTTTTATATGTCCCTCAAAGCCACTGGCAGCTGCTTGACTCTTCCCTTCCTTCCTTCCCACCCTCTCTCCCTCCCTCACACCCTCCCTCTTTTGTTCCCATAACCTAGAGACATTTTTCTTTTCTAATGTATTGTTTTCCCCTCTTCTATCAGTCTTTGATTATGTTATTGATCATGGTTATTAAGGTCACTCTCCTTCACCAAATATTGACTTGAATAGGTGGGTTTAGATATCCGCTGGAAAAAAACCCTTATGTTGCAGAAAGAACATTTCCTTTTACTCTGTTGGAAAACTGTCTTTCCTCTGAGTAAGTTTCTGATGAAGAAATAAGGTGTTTTCTTGAAGTGAGTTAAGGACTGTTTTGGGCATTTGCACAATTAATATTGCTCCACAGTTACAACGTATTTGGATGTCTTAAAAAAAGTGGATTAATTATAATTACATAATTCACTTGACAATCTTCTTTACAGGACATAAGGCTTTAGTATTGACAGTTTAAGAGTCACAGGGAGTGAAAGCTGACCTGCCTAGGACTTGGGGTGTATTGCTCTAACTTGTAAATACTGGGAAGTCTTCCAGGTCTATTGTTCTTTTACAGAACAATTAAAAATAATATCCATAAGCTGCATACCCTAAGATGTACAATATGTAGCAGAAGTGTGGCAGTAACAGATTAATGTGTAGAAGCTGGATTATAAATGCGCTGTGAATGTGCTTACGTAACAGGAAAATGAACTGGAATGTTCTTCCATTTTCTTTTAAGGCAGAGTTGAGGCAATGTCACATTATACATTACCTTGGTCCTGTTATTTGTTGGTATGTAACCTGTGGAAGTTACACTTTGCCATGCATTTTGATGATGTAGTTTTTTAATGTTTGTATGTGATGTATATATTCTATAAATTCTGTGTAAGATGCAGTTGTCTGAGAACACTTACCTGGGCTTGCACTAAGCTAAAATTTAGACAAAAATAGTTGCTAATAAAGTTGAGGTGGAAAGTACAGGATTATTTTAGTCATTATTAAAACAATGAATTTGCAAAATAAGACAGAATTTAAAAGCCTCATTCCTTTTATACCTTTGTGTGCACAATGTTTTAGTTAACTACTTGAGGGCCTGATCTTTTCATTCTGTTATTACAGACTCCTGTAGTAATGTTGTGGTTCACAATGGTCAGTCCTTGTGGCCTCTCCAGTGTCTATAACAAAGGAGTCTTGTGAAGATGCATTTGAGGTCCTGAGTTCTAAAAGTGGTTTTCAAGACTGGTGTCCTGAAGTATGCTGGTGGAAATGAGTTCTGAATCAGTTGATGAGTTATGAAGGTACACATTTGCACTTTGATTTAAACTTCTTCATTTTAATGTTTGGTTTTCACACATTATGCATCTTAAATAGTGCCTTTAATTTTCATTTTTCATGGGGAACAGTATCTCAAGTCTTTGGAATTTTATCTGTATTATTTTTATGTTCCTCTTTGCTATATCAAGTTGTCAGTCCATTTCACTCATACACAATCGACCATCTGTCCAGATACTCTCCCTTGGAATGATGCTCAATATTGCATCCACTTTGGTCATAGTTCCTTTCAAATATTATTTTGTTTTTATCTACTGTGTAGCTGATGGTGAAAGCAGACACCTGTCATTCGTAGCTTTGTCGAAGAGCTTTCCAAATAAAGAGGGGCTCTTCTAATCTTTTCACAGCAAATCAGAATTTCTTCAGCTCTGCAGGTTCTTAGTACTGATTTTTTTGGTGTGGTGCCACATTCTTGTGTCTTAATCCTGGCTGGCTGCCAGTTGTACACCAAGCCACTCGTGGTCGCTCTCCATGGACATGACAAGGGGAGAAATATGCATTGAAAAGCTCATGGATACAACTAAGGGCAGGGAGATCTCTTACTAATTACTGTAAGGGTCGAAACAGGCTTGACTTGAGAAAATTATTTTAATTCCTTTTATTTCATTGCCAACTAATTGTAACAGAGTCGAATAGTGAGAAACATTGAAAAACTAAGAATTCCTTCCCCCTACCCCTCCCTTCTTCACAGGCTCAGAGTCCTCTCACCTCTTCTAGCTTCCCCCCCTCACCAGCCCTGAGCAGTGCAGGGGCTGGGGGACAGGGGTCGTGGGCAGTTCATAATGCTTCATCTCTGCTGCTCCTTTCTCCCCATGCTCTTTCCTTTCTCCAGCATGGGGTCCCTCCTATAGGATACAATCTTTCACCAAGTTCTCCATCCTGGGTCCTTCTCAGTAGCTGCAGTACTTTAATAATTGCTCCAGCATGGGTTCTGGCCATAGGGTTCAGTCCTGCAAGAGTGGGCTGCTCCGTGTGGACTCTGCACAGCCTTCATCTTCTTCAGGGAACTTCCACATAGTCCAGTGGGGGCTGCAGGTGCAAGTCTGCTCTGATGTGAACCTCCATGGGCTCCAGGGGCACAGCTGCTTTGCCAAGGACTTCCCCACAGGCTGCAGGGGAATCTCTGCTCCTGCACGTGGAGCACCTCCTGTCCCTCCTTATGCACTGATGTTGGTGTCTGCAGAGCTGTTTCTCTCAGATATTCTCAATCCTCTTTCCAGATGCTGCACAGCCTTTTTTACCCTTTCCTAAATCTGTTGTCCTGGAGGTGCCACCACCATTGCTGAAGGGTTCAGATGTGGGCAGCAGTGGGTCTGTCTTGGAGCTGGCTGGCATTGGCTCTGTTTGACACGGGGACAGCTTCTCACAGAACTGAACTGCTCCTCCCTGCCACCAAAACCTTGCCATGTAATCCCGGTAAAAATATTAAAAATGGGCATGTATGATGTAGGGAAATGAAGTCTTAATATTAACAGCTACAAGTAGTTGAGAGCAAAGCTGTTTAATTAAAAGAATCAATGGTCTGCTTCCTTCTGGAAGCCTGTGTTTTCATAAGGAAATTTGCTGCAAGGTAGTAAATTTTTGGAACTTGCTTTCCTTTCTTCTATTCTTCCTTTCTCTCCAGGCCTTTCTCCTCTTCCTTAGGAATTTATTGTAAAGTTTTGCATTTAAGGACTTCATTCACACCATTTCTCCTGAGCTTGTATCATGAGTACCCCTAAACATGAGACAGGGATGGAATGGCTTGTGTAAATCATCAGACTAAGTACTCCCAACTGTGGGGTTTTACTGAATTTGATATGGCACTCCTTGTGCATACATGTATGCTGAATTTTATTGCATTTATTCCTGATAAACTAGTGTTGCATGTTGAGCAGGAAATTTTGATGAATGAGAAATTTATAAATGGCTTGAACATCACCGAGAAAGGAATTTTTTTATGAGATATAATTGTTAAAAATCTCTGAGCAAAAGTGTCTGTCCCAACTAAAATATTTGTGCTTTTGGTTTGCGTCAAAGACACCTAAAGCCTAAATTCATGTGCCTCTTGGGCCATCCTTGAAATCCAAAACAATTCTAATAAAGGCTCAAGACCAACGTCAGCAATTGAAAGTCTAGAGAGAGAGCCTCTAGGGCATCAGAACTTCCCATATTGAAAGCTATTTGCTTTTATTTTTTCCGCTTTGTGTCCTTACATTTTTTCTGTCTTGGCAAGTCGCATCAAGTCGCATCAAGAAGAGAGTACATGGTTTTTATATATTGTACTATGTTTGTATAAGTCTTTGTCTGGGCTCTTTGGATTGGTTCTGCTCTAATGGTTAAGTACTGTTAGTGTCTAAACAAAGAGGGATTTTTAAAAAATCAGAACTGCTTGTGAATTAAGAACAGAGTATGTGAAAAGGCTCTGCTACATCCGTGACACAGAATGCTGGGAACAGGGCTCTGACTGTCCTCAGAGAGAGGAGAACAGGAGTTTTGAAATTTACAAGAAACAGGTGCTGGAGAAGAGACTGCCAAGCCCTGAGAGGAATCATGCAGAATGTCGTGCCAAAGCCTGACAAAATCAGTGTGATTGTGATATTGTGCAATATTAATTTGGAAAGAGCTTAGGCTAACTCATCCCCCTTTTCAAGTTAAGGCTGCACTCTTCATGTTAGCATTACAAGTATCTGGATTTGCTGAGTGTAGAATCAGCATGGTCCTCCTTTACTGCTTGTAGGGTTATATCTTTGAGCTTGGGAGCTCAAAATTTGTCACTCTTTAAAACTTCTTCACCATATGTGGTGCAGAAAAATGCAACATATCCTTCCCTAACTGCTTGTTGAGCAAGCTGCTTTGTGAGCTGAGCAGGAGATGAAGGGGTTATAGTGCTTTACAGTCTCTTCCTTCTGCTTCTTTTTGCTCCATGACAATTTTGGGGTATATATCAGTGATTTAGCTTTTCCATTCAGAGAGTGCCAACAATTATTTTAGTTATCCCTTTAAAATTTTGGAAGTTCAGTACAAAGCATCCCAGTATCTTACAGAAGACTCTAATGCCCTGTGGAGATAGGAGGATATGAAAGTATATTATCATCATAGTGCCTAGTTAACATGTACTGCTGTTGTATTTCTCATTTTTCCCGCCCAGCCTTACAGAGTTTGCTGTAATTCTCTTTTATGGTTTCTTAATTTAGCCTGTAACCTCTGTGAAATAAGTTGTTTGCAGGAAGAAAGTGTTTATATTACAATGATGTATTTGCATTGCTCTTATGGTTCATTTCACTTCATAAGCTCTTTGTGGTGTGCGACCAAGTGATTAAAGCCAGTAAAGGTGAAAAACGATTGTGTGGGTGAAGCTCTGATTTGAGTCACTGACAGATACAATATTAGTAGCTGCATCAGCAGTGGGGCCTTTGATTTTTGGACCTTTTATTTACTCCTTGCCTCATGGACCATTGTCAAAATGAATTTATTGGTATTGGGTTTAATTATCACTGTGATATAACAAAATACATGTCTATGTCACTGTCTTTATCCATAGCAGAGCAAGCGGCGTAGGGGCTGTTGGTTTTGAGTCTGAAAGGCTCGTCAACAAGCATCAGTAACTGCTGGTTAGCTAAGCAGCAGAATGAAGGTGTTTTCTCAATCAGTTTCAGCAGAAGCAGCTATTATTTGGTTTATTTGAGTTGATCTGCATTGATGAGGATAATAATAAGTCTGGCATACTCTGTTTCCTTGGCACTAGCTAAAAGTGCTTGAATAACGTAATTTATTCTTGAGCCTAAATCTTATTTTAGCAAATCTGAAGTGCTGCTAGACATCCTGGAGGAATCAGTCAAAGCAGAAGGACTTGCAGGTCTTTGGGCTCTGTTTGCTTCTAAACTTGCCCGCTTTACAATTAATTGTTCCCTGCAAGTTGCATAGGGTAAAAATATTAGAGCATCAAAACCTCTTCTGAAACTTGTGATTGTGCTGGTTCACTTGAGACTGCTTGCTTTGAAGGCTTACTGTACTAACTTGGATGCTTTTCCCCTTGACCTCTTTTGGTTCTGAAGAAATCCCCATAACTTCTGAGAAGCATGCAAAAAATACAGAAAAAGTTACACGTTACACATACTTTAATTTTGATTGCAGACTGCTGTCAATGCTTTCACAATTTCTTTCATTCCCTGTAGTTACCACTAAGGGTCAGTTCATCTGCAATGCTTTTTCCTTAAGTAGAATTGTAATTTCAAGGCAGTGAACTATAAACTTTAAAAAAATCAGCTTAAAAACTGTTGATTAGTATCCTGCACATCTGTTATATAGTTCAGCTTACAGACATGTGCACTTAAAAATACATCTGCATGAAGGGTGTATGTTCTAGCCGGATCATCACGGATTCAAGGATGATGGTTAGAGTAGGCAGTGTGCAGTATTTATCACATGGAATGCCGTTGCCGTGACTGTACTGCTGCCAATAACCAACCATTTCTAGCCTCCTTTGCTGTAAGTGAAGCCATGGCTGTAGCATACCTTACACACAGACTGAATGTTTACACATTGCTGAGTCTGCCCATGCAAACAAGCACGTAGACCACCTCGAGCTGTGTGGTCTGTCTGTAGCAGCCTCCATCCATCTCCATCACTTTGCTGGTGCAGGCTTCCTTCCTGTGCTCCTGCATCTTGCCCTCTTCTCACTGATGCTTCCAGAAAGCTGGTCACTTGGGAATGAAAAATCACTGTATCAGGTGAAGCTTTGCTTTTCAGCCAGCACAGAGCTGAGGTACTGAGCCTGCGATATCACTCTCTGGCTTCAGATCAACAGACAAGGCTTGGTAGGAACCCCTTTCATCTTGAAAAGGAGTCATAGTAATCTCTTTAGTGTAATAGAACAGCAAGGGAAGAACATTCATGGTGCTGAACAAACAAGCCTGCTAATGACTGCTGACTAATGTTAAACTGTAATAAGAAAGCTTTCGTGGTTGGTTTTTTTTTGTTTTCGCAACATTAATCTATGTTTTGTGAGATCTCTTGAGTCTTTATTTATTTTGCCCACATTTTGAGACTGAATAACATTATCAGATAGTTGAGGTGTCTAACTTTCAAACACTTTTTTTATTTGGGAAAGGGCGGCCTTTTAGGAAAAGAGCAGGGGCATTAGGACAAAACTGCTCTGTTTGCTGCTGTTGATCTGAGGGTCACCAGTATTAAGGCACAGGGGAACCTCAGTGCACAACTGCCTTTTCCTGGGCTGCCCTTCAAACTGAAAGGAACTTTGGTGTCTTTCCATGCCAACCCACAAGGAACTGCTGTAGCACTTCGTCTTCAGAGAATTTCCTCCCAAGTTCCCAGATGTGCATCAGAAAATATATATCCCAGCAGATAAGGACTGATAACTCTGCTGCCAGATACCGTGGGCACATTTTGCATCTGACCTCCTGTACATGTCATGTGCAATTCCCAGAAATTTCCTGCATCTCCTGCCTGCTCTCACAGCAGCTGCCCACACGTCTGTGATTGTCAGCTACATCAGCAGTCAGGAAGCACAGCTGAAACGTAAACAGTTTGACAGCTTGAACCTGATGGAATGACTGTCCTGAATATTTTCCTTGTAAGTAGGTGTTGCATCTGGTATGTGCTACTACAGTTCTAGGTGATAAAGATCACATGTCAGACCATATATTTTAGGTGTGGTGTCTTGAAATTTCATTTTAAGGAATTTTTTGTGTGTGTGTGTGTTCATAGATTTCATTTTATGGTTCAATTCAAGTGGGAAATTCTTTATTTCCTGGTATAAATTGGTTTGTATGATACAGCAAATGGACAGTTTCCTCCCACTGACAGCTCACAGCTATTCCCTTATGGATTCAGTAGCACACAAGAGTATTTCAGTAGTGCGATGAGCTAAGTGTTTTGGGTTTGGCTTTGATGGGCTAGTGTTTTAGGTAGACTGCCAACGTTCTCCTAAGGAATGTGAAAAAAGTGTAGTGAAATTGTACTTTAAAGTGGTTTATACCTCAGCAAGATTTCTTGAGACAAAGAAAAGTCACTTCTTCAGTTCAAGACTGTTTTCTGAACTAAATAGAAAAGACCTGCAGAGAAGAGGGTGTGCATGAAAGCTTTGAAGAAAAGGTCAGAGGAATTCTTTAAAATGAAAAACATTTGGCAGGCTGCCTGTAGGTGTCATTTCAAGCTGTCTTGTGTGTACCCGGAGGCCTAATCTTGGAAACAATTAAGTGCAAACATCTTTAATTTTAAAACTTTAATTGTGTGCCTGCCAAATCAGTAAGACAAACTGAAATCTTTCAGCATTTGTAAGATCTGTAGTTTACATGTTTCCCCTTCAGGTGTTAGAACAAAACCATGTAAATGAAACATGGGAACTTGGCTAATGGAAGTTGAGTATTACATTGCAAGACAATGAAGAACTCTTTTGCATGATACTTGTGGGTGTTTTTCTGTTTTGTGCTCTTGCTGGGTTTGTTCTGTTAAATACATAAATAACTATCATGGTTTCTGCTTTCCATTTCCTTCTCTGATAGACTTTCTGATCTTAAGTTGACATTTCACTTCCTTTTGGGGTTTAGAGAAAATACTGTCTTCCATGCCCGTATGTATTACAAACTAGGTGGTTTGCATAGAACATCAATGCATTATCTGAGAGTAAAAAAACAAGCAGTGAGTTCTGCTGGGAAAAGAAATCAGTCTAATTACCTGGTTAATTGCATTTGTATTGCACTGGGCACTGTAAAGTATCTCACAAGACGACATATCTCTCTTTTCATCTGTCTTACAGGTGCTCCTGAAGGAAAGTGAAAACACTTCTTTTGCTTTGTTTAAACATCAGTGGAGAGTGAGGCCGAAGAACTTGAGTATATATATTGAGGATGGATAGATAGATAAAAACACAGTCAGGGTTTCTTTTTCCTTAGTCAAAAAAATTGTTGATCAAGGCACAGAACACTTGCATTAATGCAGTCTGTTGTAATTTCGTTTGGTTTGGCTTTTTTTGTATTAATTTGTAAGCACATGAAATGATTTTATCCTTTATACTGGCTAGTGTCTCAGACTGATTTTAGTGCTTCATTTTTATTTTGTCACTTTTTTGTTATTATATTTTTATTTTATTTTCAGATCTAGCAGACTATGGTTACATGCAAAAGCTGCATTAGAACACACACATGAAATTGTACAAGAAATCTGTTATCAGGATAGGAATAGCAAGACTTTTTAGAAAAAAAAACCTTTCTTTTTTGGCCTCAGGGTGTATTTTGTGTAGCACACTGTGAAACTGAAGAAGTCTATTCCTGGAAGAAACCAAGTAGTACTGAGGGTGCTGTGTTGATTTATTTCTTCATGTTCTTTTCCCCCTTCAGAGAGAAGAAATTGTGCAATACCTTCTTCTACTTCCCTCTTCTATAGAATTCCTTTCCTTTGTAACTTCCATCCGGCTAGATGTTTAGGCCATATCAAGATCCTCACTTGTTCTTATTCTCCAGTCTCTCTACTTGCCTCAGTCAGCCCCTTGTATTCTGATTAGCTTTCTGCAGAAAACATAATGTAAATACTTCCTCCTACTTGTTCTCCCCAGCCTCTTCCATGCCTTACTTGTCACAACACAAGTGTCTTATAGTGTCTTCTGTAATAGCTGCAGATAACCTTGGGACTGCTTCAATGGCTTCTTTCAGATTTACGGAGAATCCTATGCTTAGACTTCTGCTTCTCCAATCAGCCTTTCCTCAAGTCCATCCTTCATCTCCTTCACTTAAAAACCTTTGCTCCATTTCCCCCGTTTCAGACCTGCCAACCACTTATGTCCGGGCATTCTTCTTCAAGTCTTGTCCTTTTTGGCATCACTGGGTGTTTGTCTCTCCCGCTTCTGGCTCTTGAGTGGTTTCTGCAGTACAGAGTGGCCTGGCTCTCTCACCCAGCACACTGCCGCATGCCATCAATCACGCCGGTGTCCTTTTCTGCTTCATTCACACCTCACTGAATTATCTCATCTGACTACATTAATCTGTCAAATAAAAGGTTAACTTGGAGATTTCATAGTCTTCTACAGCCAATTCTTGTTTTGTTGAAACTGAAGCTCAGTGGACTCAGAGATAAACCCCCTGTATTGCCACAAGTAATGTTGTTTATTGTCCTGATATCAATCCATCCTAACTTTACCTTGCAATGTACTTCTGAAATTATTTATGTGCACTGCTCTGGAATCAATTTTACACCATTAGGATGCCACTGTATTTGGCTTCTGGATTTTTTGCCCTCTTATGAAAATGTGCCAGTAAAATGCTTTAGTTCTAAGTCCTTCTGAGTGATTCTTCATATCAGGAGCACATCACAGCAAGCAGTTCAGGCATCAGCTGAACTGATAAAGATCTAGTAAACACTTTCCTATTAAGTTTTTCATACTAAAATGTATTATTTATCTTTCTTAAAATAAAATACCTAAAATCTACAATTACCAATGAAAGTCAGATACAAAAATTGTTGTTTATGTTGCACCACTGAGATGTTTTTCAGGAGCTGTCTTATTTACAATCCTTTAGTAAGCTGCAAAGTTTATTTTTGGTGTAAAATAGTTCTTTTCATGTCAGAGAAATTATCTTTTGAAGGCTTCCCTTCCCTCCTCCAAGTTTCTGTTGCTCAATGGAAATTAACTTTGCTTTGTATGGAAGCCCCCATATGTGGTGTGCAAGTGGATTTGCACAAAACCTACACGTCAGAATGCTGACTGAAACCACTGGAGTAAATTATCAGATACTACTGTCACATTGTTTGTAAAGTCTTCTGCTGTCATTTAACTGGGTGAGAATCATGTCATTTGAGACTTTAGTCACACCAAATGTTACTCTGCATGTATACATTATTATAGAATTGAATAGGTAGTGAATTACACAACTTCTTGTTCCAAAGAAGGGTTTCAGCCCTTGTGCGTAATCATGCTTCTACATTTTGGATGTACTAGTGGCAATATAATCTTTGTAAAGGCCATAGGGATTGATAATTTATTGAAAATTAAAAACCCCCAAGTATCTCATCCTACACCAGGACTGTAGATGACTGCAGGATCACTGAAGGTGAGAAAGACACATCCACACATCGGTGAAATTCCCGCTAATGCCATTTTTCAAATGCAGTGATGATTCACTGTGTGAAAACGGTCTTCTGTATCCCCTGGCAACCAGAAACAAAATGTCTCTGTTCTTGTCTGCTGGCCTTCAAAAACACATCTGAGAAGTGATTCGTTTTCACGAGACAATCATGCAACATTAGAAGCCCTCTCTCACCCGTTCTTCATAAAGAATAAACAAAAAGTAGACAATTCATTCTAGCTCTTGATTGAGTTGTAGGGAAATTATTTGTGGAGAGATGTGTGTATTTTCATATTTGTTCTGTGACTTTTTA
Organism: Machaerirhynchus nigripectus; assembly: GCA_013397975.1. Lineage (NCBI taxonomy): Eukaryota > Metazoa > Chordata > Aves > Passeriformes > Dicruridae > Machaerirhynchus > Machaerirhynchus nigripectus. The sequence goes on along the minus strand of VZRQ01000114.1, from coordinate 1,354,554 downwards.
ATGTCTGAAAAATGCTGTATCTTATGCAAATTACTGTTAGTATTTAATATACTCTTGAAATCAGAGAGATGTGACTTTTGTCCTCAATTTCTGAGACTTCTATAGCAACACAGTATTTTATTATTTTTTACTCAGCATGCTGTTGAATTTTATTCTTTAGTATGCTTAGAATAAAGAAAACTGAGACTCCGTATTTCACAAAACGTGAAAATAAGGAACATTTTCTTTAAACATAATGTATCAAATGGGTGGCATACCTTTGTGTAGGCAGCTGAAATTCAGCAAGTCAAATGCTTAAAAGCTTGTGTCAAAATAAGCACAAAAGGCATAAGTTCTCTTTTTCAGCAGTCACACCCTTTTCTCTTTCCTCGCAGCATCTAGCAATTGATGCTATTTTTAGAAATTATTCTGATAATAATCACTCAGCAAACCTTAGGCTGAATTGTTGAGAATACTGTACTCTTAGCTGGAGAATTGCATGATGATGTACAAAAGGCTTTGCCCTTTTCAAATCTCTAGTTTTCCTGTTTTGCTTTATAAATGTAAATTTTGAGGGGGGAAAAAAAAACTGGGTTTTATCCAGAGGAGGTGCTTACTGCACAGTTACAATTTGCATTTACAGAGCAGTGGGTTTCTTCCAGTTTTAAAATAGAGTTTAGTTATATTTCACAATTGAAACTGTGTGAAGAGTTTTCTTGTGGGAAGTTAGATCAGAACAGGTCATTCTCTGTGTATGTTCATGTCCCAACTAACTGTGCAGTAGTAGCTCCCTGCCTGCACAGTCCGCAGGGGAGAAGGTACTTTAGTCCTGGAAGAACTGGCTGGCTTTGGCTCACAGATTAATTTAGCTTTGCTTATACAAATGGTGTGAGATAAAGGTTAAATTTGTGCACCTGAGGCACAGATTCAAATGAGAAGCAGCTGAAGAAAAGCATGTTTCTCTTGAAAAGTATTTAAATTATCATAAGAATTGAAATTTGAATTTATTTTATGCTATAAAGCATTAATCAGCTTTATTTATAAATAAATTCAAATTAGACTGCAGAAGCGATCATACTGCTCAAAATAGAAAATAAAGTTATCAATGCTATTTTGATGTTCATGCCTTTTTGCATTTTTACATTTTTTCCCTGCATAATTTTTCCTTGTATTTTTCCATAGCTGTAGAGTCCATAAATTGAACTTTATTATTCACTATTTCAGGCCCCATTTATACTTGACACTCCATGCAGGCAGTGCCCTTCATCTGCTTGAAATGGTTTGCAAAACAGGAACATCAGTAACTCAAATTTGTGACTGTTGGGTATAAGTCACTGCTGCATAAATCTGTTGAAGGCCCGTGCTCGTCTTTTTGAAGATTTGGATTTCTGTGATATCCTGTGTTCAAGGATAGAAACAAACCCTTTAAAGGTCATCTAGTCCAATCTCCTGCAATGAGTTGAAGGGACATCTTCCACTAGATCAGGTTGCTCAGAGCCCCATCCAACCTGACCTTGAATGTTTCCAGGGATGGGGCACCACCTCTCCGTGCAGCCTGTTCCAGTGGTTCACCACCTGCACAGTAAGAAACTTCTTCCTTACATCTGAGCTAAATCAACTCTTTTAGTTTAAAACCATTACCCCTTGTCCTGTTGCAACAGCCCCTGCTTAAGTCTGTCCCCATTTTTCTTACAGGCCCCCTTCAAGTACTGAAAGGCTGCAGTAAGGTCTCTCTGGAGCCTTTTCTAGGCTAAACAATCCCACTTCTCTCATCCTTTCCGTTTTCTAACACTTCATCCCTCAGCCCGTGTTGGCATCAGGGGTTGTCCCAGTCCAGGTGCAGCACCTGGCACTTGGCCTTCCTGAATGGCATGAGGTTACCATGGGCCCACTGCTCGAGCTTGTCCAGGTCCCTTTGGATGGCATCCCATCCTTCCAACATGTCGATCACCCCTTGCAACTTGGAGCCTTGTGGCATTTAGAAAGCACTTACTTGTGACATTTTGGAAACAAACTACTTCTGTTTTTAGGTAACTTGTGGTAAACAGATGGAAATGATAGTATTTTTTTTTATTTTGTGTGATTTTGTAGAAATCCTCTGAGAAATATATACCTGCAAGTAGCTTCTTTGAACGTAGCATTTTTACTTCAGTTCAGGTATCTGCCTAAAACCTTTTTAAAGCATTCAGTGAGAATCCTATGAGAATTTTCATTTTTCCTTCAGGAAAACCATACTTAAATGATGAGGATTTTCTGCTGGATTTTTACTTGCATCTATTAAAAAGCTACAACATGTCTTTATTTTTTTGCTGCATACTAGCTATGTACACACTCTAATTTGCAGAAAACAAGCAAATGAAAAGTGACTTAAAAGTCACTTGTATTCACTGTTACCTTGTTTTTAAGAGCCATCAGTAAAAGTTGCAAATTCTCCTTTTTAAAAAATGTGTATTAATGGGGTTTTGTTTAATGTAAGATTTTCCAGAGCTCCTGGTACTGAACTCTGTGTCTCTGCTTAGGGCAAGGATTAAAACTGCTTCTGGGCAGCTGTCCATTTCCCTTTAACACAGAAACCATTTAGACTTTATACTGCTGAAGAGTAATCAGAACTGAGTGAAAGAAATGGAGGCATTAGACTAGAAAAGATTGAAACCTGGCAGGAGAATTTTTGTCTGATCATATGTGGGCAGCTTCCAGACCCTTTACACTATCCTAATGTTGCAATATGAGTACTGTATATTAAAAAAAAATACTGAGAAGTTTTTAAAGGCCATCATCATGTGCTGTGATTGATGCAGGACTTAGGGCAAAAAAGGTCCGTGGCCATTAACTGAAAGCTACAATAAAATACATAGGCATGGGCGATATTGATTTTAGTATTTCCTCAATATTGATTTCTTCTGTTGAAAATGCAGTGTTCCACAAGTATGTTTTTGCTTCTTCAGCGTATGCACTAAAATTTTCTTATATTTTATCTGTTTGTTTCCTGTATTCCAGTGCAAAAAGCATTTGCCTCTATTCTCAGAGCAACCTCCTTTTTGCGATCCTACTTTGTATGCAATATCTGATGCAGACATAGTAAATTGCCCCAACCTTAAGAGGCATGAAAAAGCAGACTGGTGAAATTCTTGTATTGAACTTGCCACTCCTGAAATGTTGGGAGCAGCGGTAGGGTAAGAGCTAGAGTTCGACAGGAATAATTGTGATCCAGGCTTTTCAGGCCACCTCTGCTGGTGGACATCATTTAAACCCAGGGTATTTCTGCTACTTATGATTTCTCAGGGGATTGTTTTATATGCTTTTGGGATGTCAGTTTCTTTTGAAGTTCTTGAGGGTTTCAGGAAGAAGACAGGGGACCAGCTTATGCTTAGAAGTGGGATTGCAGCAGTGACAACCACAGGGCCCCCGTGCAGCAGCCAGGAGGTGTTAGCACCTGCCATCACCTCTGTGGTGCTGAGAAGGGAAAGATGCAACAACTCTGCCAAGGGAAGCTTCTGTTTTTACCGTAACTGAGCCTATGGAGATTCTTGTAAGCAGTGGCAGCTGCTGAGAGCTAAAATCATAGTAGTGGATTTGAGGGGAAAGAGCAGATAAAAGTAACTCGCTGGAGCCATGCAGAGAGGTTGCCATCAGATAAGCCAGAGTGCCAACTGCTCCATGGCATAATGGAAGTATGGATAAACTCCTAGCCTGTGGCATGAGCCTAGGAGTTTGTTAACATCTCCTCATTTCCTTTGACCCTTGCTGATTTAATTTTGTAGTTTTTACCAAAGCCGTTTCAAGGAATACTGATTTATCACATGGTGACTGAGCCAGTACCTTAACCTTGCTTTGTGGAATTACAAAACTAGACAAAAAGAATAAAATCTATAAATACAGTAGGGGAGATGCCTGTAACAATACGTCCAAAGAAAACAGAATTATTATTTTAAAATTGTTTTTCATTTGAAAGGCTCTTTATATTTTGTTGTAGTTAAATGAATGTGAAAGGTGTGTTCAATTTTTCTCCCTGGTTTCCCTATTAATGTTGAAGGGTAGGAAGAAATTATGCTCATTTGTATTCCTGGACATAATATAAATGAAAAATGAATATTTTATTGCTAATGGCTTTATAAAAGGCTATTCAGACATCTCAGCAAATTTAGTATATAATTCTATTGCTAAACATAATGAAAATTAAAAAAAACCCTCAGCTGAGGGCTCTAAAAATAACAATAATGCAATGCCTAAGTACTAGTAGAGCAGCTTTTAAACTCCTCTATTCCTTTGCAAATGGTATCAGTTTCTTAAACAGTGTAGCTTGGCCTCCCCAGACTTCACAGAGCTTGAGGCTGAGAAGTTGTGTCAAAATTAAGGTTCACTGTAGCAAAACCCTACATATTTTTCACACATTAATTATTTGACCAGCTTCACTGTGTATGTATCTTCTCAGTAGCAAACTAGTTGCATGGCAGCTACATCACAGCAGCTACAGAAAGATTCCTTCAGTCAATTTCGTGTGTATTTTTGTATCTAAGTATATATATGCACTATATGTATGCTGTACATACTTTAGATTTTAATATAAGTATTAGCTTCTATACAGACTGGAAGGGGTGGATGTTGACCAGAGGAAGGGAGAAAAAAAAGGTGGGAATACTTTCAGGTTTAGATGGATGCCACAACAGGGCTAGTGTTGGTGATGGAATGAGTGCAGGAGCGGGAGAAACGGGAACAGGAGATGCTGTGGAAGTAAATTAAGAGGTAAGAAAGAGCAGACAGTCCTGAAGACAGTCTTGGGGGTGCTGGTGGATGGGAAGCTGGATATGACACAGCAATGTGCACTCACAGCCCAGGAAACCAAACACATCCTGAGCTGTATCCAAAGCAGTGTGGGCAGCAGGGCCAGGGAGGGGATTCTGCCCCTCAGCTCTGCTCTGGTGAGACCCCACCTGCAGTGCTGCATCAGCTCTGGGGTCCCAGCACAGGAAGATCTTGATTTACACTGGTGGGAAGAGCAGTAAGGATTAAAATAGAAAAGCAAAGTAGAACAAGTAGAGCTGGAAGGACTGTGGAGAGTTTACTGCAGTTGGGGTAGTTTCTACTGAACCCTCTGACAGGGTGGGAGTTGAAGTTCCTGTTGTGCCTTACCCTTAATCCTTCCCTTAAGAATGAAAGCTAATCTGTGAAGGTCAAAGCTCAGCATACCATGTATTTACAAAATCAAGGAATTTTTGTTCTGCCTTGACCAACTCTATTGTGGAATCTGCTTCTTAAACTAAAAAGTGGGCTTAGCATTCTAGAAACTATCTGTGGTAATCAGAATTTCTGCATTTCAGAAGATGAAATATTGTCTTATATATATGTGCCACATAGATTCAACTTTCAAAAGTCGTTAAAGAACATTACTATTGAAAACACTGTGAAGCAAATAGCATAGCAAAACTTTTAATTTTTTTAGCTTTTAAAAAAAAAACTTTTAGCTTTTACTTCTATCAGCATTATACAGAAGAAGTGCTGCAGCCAGGAAAAATGTATTTCAAATTGTAAAATGTCACTTGTTTCTTTTCTTGTAGTGTGAAAAAAACACCCAGCCTGTCTTCCTTGATTTAGTAGCAGATACATACAGATGTTTAAAATGTTTCCTTTAAGCTGTTATTGGGTAATTCAAGTCAGTTTTGAGAATGAAGCCACTGCATCTAAATAAGTTAAAATACCCTGTCAGGAGTGGTTCCATATTGAAATTGTAAAAACCCTTCTGAGAACTGATGAAGAAGTGAGAATAATTGCAATCACAACATTTAGGAAGTGCAAAATAGCTTGTTAAAACCTCAATGAAATGCATAGCAGTTGAAGGCATCTGAATATTTTTTGGGAATCACAGAAAAATAAAACGTAGCCTCAGATTAAAACACTGTTGTGAAACTCTAGCAGAGTTGTCCATGGTGTTTACAAAGTAAAATAAACTTAAGAAACAACTGGACACTTTAGCAGCAAATTATTAATGAAAGTCAGGTTAGCTTCATCATGTTCAGATTTAAAAAATAAGTTTTGTCAATATTATGAAACATTGTCCTCATTTAGATGAAAGCACTGCAAGTCAGGGAAACTGTAGTCAGGTAGCTGACCACAATACTGGAGGAGATACTGCCTATATTCCTAGTACTTAAGGCCAGAGGGATATACTGAACAGTAAAACGTGTATTTTTTGGATATGAGTTTAGTGTATGTTAAAATGTGTACCTTAAAGAAAGATAGTAATTAATAGCAAGTACAAATCAATTTTTATCTTGAAGGAATCATGTTTTTTGTGGCCTAAGAAAAGACATTGCACTGGCTGTAAGGAGATCACAAACATCTTTCAGAGCTTCATGGAGAACAGTGAATTGTGACCATAGGAACTGCTGTGCTGAAACTGGCATCTAAATCCACGTCTGGCTTCAATGGTGGCTGTCTGTGGATACTTCAGAGGAATTTAGAGAACAGCCTGGTTTGGGGAGTATTTTTTTCCCTAACCCAACAAGGTAGTTGCTTCCCGATATTCAGCAGCAAATAAATGCATGTTCTGTATATATGTTTGTCCTCTTTAATGAATTTGTAGGTGCATTTATTGTTTGTATTGGTATCTCATCCTTTAAAATTTCACCTTGTATCTTGGTCACAGTATGTTATGCTATGTAATGATGAATAACATGCATTTGTGTGTAAGGGAGGGAGAGGAGTAAATTCTGTTTTCTGATTTACCCTCTCAGTTTGATTAATTGCTTAGGTCTGTTCTAAGTGTTTTATTTGGAGGTGCAGAAAAACTATGGATCTCTATGCAGGGAAGATGTAGAACTTTGAGAGACCCCAGAGGTTCTCTGCTGATAGACTCTTCTTCGAGTGGATGCAGACGTTTTTGTCCAGGTTCAGATTATGGCAGTGCTGTGGAGTATCAGGTAGTTACTGTGAGTGCTGTGATACAGGCTTTGGAGAAAGAAAGTGTCTTTGTGACTAGAGTTAAAAAAACCACCAAACCTACTGTGCGAGACAACCATCATATTTGCTACGAAGCTGAAAGCAGTTTGAGAAAAAAAAAGTGTACATTTGAACCTGAAAGATCTCCTGCAAGGAAAGAAAAGCAATTGAAATAGGCAGCCTGCAGATTAAAATCCCGGGAGAGCACTTGGTTCTCTCAATTGCCTGCTGAAAGAGCAGGAAAAGCTGATTTTGTATGATATTATTAGGGAGGAATATACAATAACAAAATGTCAAGGCTGGATAGTATAGTCAATGAAGTATGAAAGAAACAATAGAAACAGAAGAGGGAGTAGAGTTTTGCTCAAGGAAATCAGTTCTCCACTGTGTTGTCAACAAAGCATTTGCATCTGTGAAAGCAACCCCCTGGTTTTCATTAGGATAAAAATATGACTGGAGTTGCATTTAATATGATGTGTCGTGGTAGCAGTCCCAGCGGAGAGAGTGACAGTCACTGATGATCCCGCGGGTCTCCTCTCAAAGAGGTGTTAACCCCAAAGTCATTGTCCAAATTAGTTTTGAAATTAGATTCTGCTTGCAGTAGAAGTGAGGGGGATTTTTAGAGATTAACTTGAGGTGAATTTGCTGTTGGGAAGGTAAAAATGGTTTTCTCCTACATATTAATGGACCCTTCATGTAACCTCTCCGTGGCAGGAAGTTGTCTGACAAGGAAACTTGTGTCTTTGTTTATTACGAGTTTTGTGGAGGAAAGCAGGGAGAAAAGACAAACTGGGAGGATGAGCAAGATAAAGTCCAGGTGAAAATAAAGAGCAGAAAGGAAGAGATATTTGCTGGTAAATAAATGTATTAGTTATGTAATGATATATATGTCATTGTCTATTATAAGAAATGTGATATTCCTGTATAAACAGACTATATATTCCTATATATTCCTATAAAAACAGACTCTTTTTTTCCCCTCTATATGTGCTCAGTTGTAAGCCAGCAACCTCCAGTTCTCAATAGTTCAGCTTTCTACTTTGTTTACAAATTGCTAAATGTTTATTAAGGTGTTGTCCTTGTCCTAGCTACTTTTTTTTTATGGTAAGGAATTTCATATTGCCATTTTAGAAACTGAAAAACAGATAGTAATTTGTGCCTTGTGCTTTGGTGTTCTTACACTTTCGAATTTACTGTAAGGAGAGGAGAGATAGCTAACTTGGAAAATTTAAATATTTGAGTAAATTAAGTTTATATTAAATATAAAACAGTGTGAAAATATAGTCTGAGTCTAAACTATTTCAAACACAGTAGCACTTTAACAATCCGTGGAGTGGCTATGTACACTTCATTTTACTTGCTGGTTGTGGGCTTTATAATTGATTTAGCCTAATTAGAAGGTTAAAAGAGCATCTTTTCAGCTATTTTTCCAAGTGGAAACAAATAACAGTCAACAAAATTATCTTCATACTAACCCCTCCTTGGTGGAAAAAAAAAATATAGTGCAAAGTATTAGATTTAAGACACTTCCTGAAAACTCAGAGTCTTCTAAAATAAACAGTGCTGGACATACAAATGCAGCTAAGTGACAGATCAGTATCTTACCTTTTATGAGGTGAAATTTCCCACTGGCATTTCCCAGCTTCCCTGGGTGATTAGCTTTGCTTAGATTGTAAGAGGAATCAGGACTAATCTGTATGCCTGTATACTAATTGCTGATTGAGAATCAGTGGGTAATTGAACCACTGAAAACTTACTCAGCTTTCTGTGCCTCATGTAGATAAAAAGAGGTTGCAAGACAAAATTGGAGCTGTAATTTATGCTTCACCCCTGCGATGGGAGCTACGATAACTCAGGTCAGATGCGAGACCCATGCAGCCTTCTGAGCTATGGGAGCAGCAAGCTCCAGGCAAATACTGGAAAATAATACTTAAATGTCTCAGCTGTTAATTGCATGCATTAGTAATTAGTAAGAATATTTAAATATATCTCCTAAGGAAGGAGACATGGCATGGATTTATAAATAACCATCTGAATTGTATTCATAAATATTAGAAAACACATTTAAAGGATGTGCTCACTCCATTCTTAGTGAGAGAGATTGGAGATGTTGGAGAAAGTTACTGAAACATGATACAGGATGGGGGGTGAAAGCTTGTATTGTGTGTCTACTATTTTTTTATCTAAACTAAGTTTCATTTCTTTGGCCTCAATTGTTTATAGAAAACTTCTTTGCAGGAAGTATATGTATGAGCAAAATCTCTTCATGAGATTGAATAATACAGAAATTACAGAAATCAGCACTGAAAGTCTGTAGGAGAGCACTGCACACCCTGGATGAATAACTGGGTTTCTGATTTTAATTTCTGATGCTGGGATTCTTTGTTTTTAAAAGCTCCCTTCATAGCTTTGAGAAAATCACTTTCCCTTCTTTTCACTTCCATGGATAAAATGGGATAATGATATTTAAGTACAGTATTTCATAAAGGTGCTGTGCAGACCCATTAATAAATCCATTTGCAGGTCTTTTGATACACCATCAGTATATCAAAATGTCACTACTGAGCTTGCTGACTGCACTTATTTAATTTCCTAGCTCTGTTCAACTTCTAGATTATAAAATGATATTTTTTGACATAACTTATGATACAACTAAAACTATCACTCTGAAAGTCAGTTCAGCACTCATCCACTACCCCTTAGAAAAAGCTATAAAGTACACAGATTGTCTTTTCTTCGGTTATTATAAAGATTTATTGGATCTCTAGCTCTAACATCCACTGAAGGTTTTCTCTGTCAGTATTAACTTCTTAGATCAATAAATTGCAATACTGATCTCCCGAGAAGTCAGTGTCTGCCAGCTACCATTGCAGTGTTTACCCCTGTTGAAAAGCAGTTGTCGCCAATTAAATTGGCTTCTGTCGATGAATGGTCCTTATTTTATGGCACAATTAACGAAGGTTGATAGATAGGCCACTTCCTAAAGAACATAAGATTAAAGGCAAGGGTTTGTAGCAAGAAAAATCTGAATTTATGAGGTGAATCTGCTTTCATTTAAAGAGCATTTGCTGAAGACTGGAAGATGACTCTTCAAAAGGAACAGCCTTTTTCAAAGGAGCGTGCTTTTAACAGTGTGCACATACCTGATCTTCTGCGTTGCTGGAGAACCACTGACTACCTTCTTTAATCTGCTGTTTGACAATTTACGTTGTTATGTAGGTTTGTGAAACATTCTGCTTTGAGGAAGGTAGAGACAAGTGGAATAAAACAAAACCAAGCCTGTAACTACTTTAAAACAGCTCCAGAAACAGATGCTTTCACTTTCATCTAGCTCAAATGATGGGAATTTTTCCTCAAACAGGATCCTGACCTTGGATCTCCAAAATAGACGTAGAAATGGGAAAAGTTTTTTCTCTTAGACTTATTTTCTTCCTTTGCCTCATTATCAGGCAACTTCCTGATCACAGTTTTAACATTGGTCTCCAAGGGTAAATGGTGAGCATGGCCTAGCAGTGACTCCAAGGTACCTGTTCAATTGCACAATAAGGATGATGTATATTTAGAGTGATTCTAGAAATTAGAATAAAAGTTGAGCATTGACCTTCATAGTCATGGAAGAATTATTGATGAAATTCTAATAATGTCAGTTTTCTGGAAATTAGCAGCCTGCTCCAAACGCAAAAAAGGCCTAAAAGCACTGAGAGGAATGCTCACAGGGGTTTGTTTGGCATGGGCAAGATGGTATTTTTCTAAACTGTTGTTCTGAGAAGTACTTAAATTTCTTGGTATTCAGATATTTTGAAAATGTAGTTTAGGTGATTAAAGCTGTGCAAATTTTCTGCCCTCTGGTAAACTCAGAGGTTTCCAGTGACATGTGGAAAAGGCTCAGTCAACAAAACCCAGCTGTGCATTTTGTGCATAAAAAATACAGATTTAAATGATAGTTGCACAGCACAGTACTGCAAAATTAGATGTCCTAATTTTGCCTAATATTTAGAATTAAGATACAAATTATGTTTATTTAGCATTTGTGATGACTTACAAGATATAATTATAGCCTAATGGTATAGCATCTTCTGGTTCATTTATAACTAAAACCTGTCAAGTTTATGCTGGACTTAAAGTGAGTAGCTGCTTTTATGAGAACACAATTGGTTTAGACAACATCAAATAAAAAGTCTTGAGTCAATTCCTCACAATGATTTTTTTTAATATGTATGGGTAGCTTTAGACTGCAAAGTGTGATTATGATAAACACACCACGGAGAGTAAATTTAAGTGGGGAATGTGGTGTTGTTTGAAATTCTTAGTATATTGCTTCAGGAGGGCAAGCTATCAACATCTTTCATAGCAGTGATTAGTTTGTAAGGGTTTGGGTTTTTTAATAGCTTGACAAACAACCCTTTTGGTACTGTCTCACTCAGTTCTCCATTACAAGAGACTCTGTTAGTGCCACTGGGTTTAATTAATTTACACAGGCACAGATATGCTCTGCTTTCCTTAGAGAGGAAAATTCCTGGAGGTGTTGGAGGGGCTGCTGAGTGTATGTGGAGAGCTCTAGGCAGACACAGGCTCTTCTGCCAGTGCTCCTGTCTGGCCAGACTCAAACTGTTTTCAGTCCAGAAGCCACGTAGTCCTGGTGCCCGTCCTAACGCACCCCCTTCTCCACAGCCTTTTTGGTTCAGGCATGGTGCCACTTTGGTGTGACATCAGACCTGGGCTGGCTCCTGTCCAGCCATCATGGAAGCGAAGATATTTTTCTGAGGCCATCCTGTGGACGTGCCCTGAGACATTTTGTGACAGCAACAGCGTCAGCCTCCTTAGTTCCAGCTATCCCTGAACAACTTGCAGCTCCTGCTTTGCAGATTTTCATAGTGGTGCTGTTTCAGTGCTTAAAGATGGGACTGCCCTCCTGCACACTTCTAATTACAAATTAGGGCATTTGATTTGGTTTGGAACGCAGCTGCTTGATATTTTTTTTTCCCACCTTGTAGTTTTTTTTTTCTATTCTATATAAATTAAAAGTTGAATTGTCTTGAGCTGAGCTGCTGGCATTTGAGGCAAAGCATTCTCACAGAAGTGACCAGTTTTGTCTGCACTCCATGTTTAATGTAGAACAGCTAAGTTTCACTTCATTTTGTAAATATTATCAGCCAGTTTTCTTGATGATCAGGTGCAGGAATCTGAGTTAAAATTTGTAATGTTTCTGCATACAATGGATTCTACAAAGATCCTGGCTTTCGGACATGCTGTAATCTCGCTTTATTCCTCAATATCATCCCTGTGTTCCATGGATAGAAATTACCTGTCTTTCTCTTAGGTTATAATTACCATGCCCCCTTTCTTTCTCATTTACTTGCATCCCTTTTATTTAGCAAGTAATTGTTGTATTTTCTTTCAGCTATGGTGTAACTGATACGTATCGTATTAAGCTCAAATTTTCTCACTAGGTGTTAACTTTGAAGTCTCTGTGCCCTGTTGTAACACAGGGATTTCGTGCCCAATATTTTGTCTTTTTTCATCCCCTACCACTTGGCTGAGTAAAATGCAGAGTCTCTCCATAAACACCTTCTGATTAATGAAGTGTTAGAACTTAGTGGTTGGAGTGGTGTGCTTCACTTGCAGAATTTGGCTTTATCAAGGGACTTAAAGCAGATTCATAGTGATGCAGACCCAGGTATCGGATTAGTCAAGTGCACGGGTTGCATTTATTAAATCGTTCTGCACTGCATTGCTGCGTTGTGAAAAGGAATGCACTACTAGGGCATGCAAAGTTGTTGATTTTTTTTATATTCTTCATTTCTGTTTTATTGGTGGTCATGGTGGGTTTTTTTTCATTTTAGCACATAGAGACTTTTTTCCCAAGAAGTATCATTTTTCTAGTTTTCTGCAGAACAGTTCTGATATAGTTTATACATGTTTTTAAACTCCAGGTTTTGTTCTTCTATTTGTATTATTACCATTCAATATTGTTAAGAGTCAGACACTTGTTTTAATATCTGTCACATCTGTAAAAATAATGACCATGCTAACCAATGAATTAATGAAATATTATCTGAAGAGGGTGGGGTTCTAGGTCGGTCTTTCAAGCATTTTGACTTGATAGGTCCATTGAAGTGTACTGAATTATTTTCATTAATAACTTTGGTCTTCACTGTTTCTTTTAATGTATTAGTGCTTATTTGTAAGGTGTATTGACTCATGTGGATGTGATATTTTTTTAAGCTTTGAACGAAGTACTTTCCTGCAATGTATTGCTTTCCTGTTAATTTTTCCTTCTAAATATGCTATTGGGCCATCCTAAAAATAATTTAAAATTTTATGTCATAGTTTTTTTCAAGATGAATACATTTTTCAATATGAACAAATATGAACAGAATGTTTGTGTACTTGTGCATGTGTTTCAGTCTTTGAATGGGGAGTTCATTCAAAATAAAATGCAGAGTACTTACCCATTAGTGAAATACTTCAGCTAATTACAAGCAAATAAAGTACAGGTTGCAGTTGTCAGTTTAATTCTGTTGGATTTTCAGTGTTGTTTTCAAGCTCTTTCTCCCCTCCCCTCCCCCCAGCCTCTGAAAAGTTGTCCATAGAACTTGATTGGAAATGCAAACTCCTGTGTGCTTTTTTTTCAGAGTACGGACATGAGTCCAGCTAGTAGCACAACCTCCCTCCCTGTTAGCCCCCTTCCTGAGGAGCCGTTATTTTTCAAGGTACGGTTAATTAATTTAATCATAAATATTGTCTGTTAATCTTGCCTTATCATGTTATCTGGTGTACTGTGCTCTTCTTACTTCTTACTTTTCTTCAAATTACTGTGATATCAGCAGATGTTCTGTGTATATACCATGCAATTTTCAAGAAATACCTAGAATACAATGTTGTTGGTTTTGAGAGGAATATTTTTCCAGCAGACTACAGCTGTAAACTGTTATTTTTAAGACTGGGTTTTTATCCATCATCCGATTTGGATATGTGCATTCGTGTATAAGTGTGTATCATCAATAGATATCTCTTTATTTTGTATTTCAAGAATATCTTTTAATAAAACAATGATTAGTTTCTCCAAGGATACAGGAGACATTAAAGATCTGTCAAAGAAGAGTTTTAGCATAGGTACAGTATAAGCAACGGGCCTGGCATTTTAGTCAATAATAAATGTTGGGACAGTGTCAACAACTTCATGAGGTTTAAGCTGTGAGGAGTGAGTTGCCATATGTCACTTTTTCAGCTAACTCTGTGGTATCCATCCCTGGGACACAGAATAGCCTTAGGCAGAGCCTGACTCTTGGAAGAGGTCTCCCGAGGCCACCCAGGTACTCAGAGGAGTGCTGCATCATCTAGCAAAGAAGTCACTTAGTCAGTTGTTTGCTTAGATAAGGAAGAGGGAACTTGGGTTTTCCTCACCATTGACTCAACTGTGTGTCATAACATGGACTAAGTTTCAAGCACAGGAATATCCCTTTTAAAATTTTCCCTCTCTCAAGTAAGTTTCCACCTTCTGTGTGTGTACAATCAGTTGACTGGGTTGTGTTTTAGTCGCTTTGTGACGATGCTAAATTAAAGCTGAGTAACTGGAATTAGAGAAGTTTGGTGATGTAAAGTTCGTGTCTCTCCTGGACGTTCTTCCAGCACAAGAATATAACAGTGTCCTTCAGACCTGGCCAAGCCCAGAAAGAAACTTTTTTGTTTGCGTTTGTTTTTGTTTTTGCTTTTCCCCCTGTATTTTCTGTGTCTGTGCAACAGTTGTACAACCAGCCAGCTAATTCCTGCTATTAGAAGGGTCGAGGATTGTGCTTGCTCAGTTGTTTCATCAGTGGAGGTACAGATGGGATATCAGTGCTCATCTAATCACTGATTCTCGTTCTTCTTTTGGGATTTAACGCTTTTAAGACCCATCTCTCAGTCAGATTTGGCTGAAATTGAGCTATGTTTTGCCGAGATACCAGGGTACATGTCTTTATTTCCTTGGAACACCACTTTCAGAGCACATTGAAGTCTGCTGAACATTCTAAGTCAGAAAACAACTAAGATATGACATACAAAGAAATGGGCTGCTCAGCTCAGATAAAGGTTTAAAAGGCAAGGAAATTTTACCTTTAAATATTTTGATAAAGTCTTATGCTGGGGTAGTCAAACATTGCTGTATTTGCATCAGGGGCACTGACAAGTACACTGTAGTGCCTTTATTTTTGAAGGAAATGGTGTTCGTATAACCCAAAATGTGTTGTAAATTACTTACTTGAAGGGAACGGTTGCTCTAAAAAAACAATAAAGTTGTTCTTAATATTAAAAGTCTAGTAGAAAATGGTAAAAGAAACTGAAATATAGGGCAGAGAGCATTACTTAATCTTTCATTTTCAGTCAGTTTTTAAACCAGGAAACATTTTCCTTTGCAATTCAAGTAAAATTGAGGTCAGGCCAGGAAAAAGTTAAGTACATTTCACAGCATTTAGTAGAAATAAAAATAATATAAAATGTAACAGTTTGTTATTTCTCCTTGACTCACTCCAAGAGAGAGCACTATTGTTCCAGTTGTAATGTGAGTGACTGGTTTTACAAGCCATAACCCTCTCTGAATACTGTCAGTCAATAATATTGGCTTTTGATGATGGGATGGTGCATTTCCCTTAGCAACATGATAATAACCTTTCCCACATCCTTGCTGTAGAGATGGAGATTGAAAAAGAAATTCCATTCTGTGGTTCTGAAAACACAGGTGTAACGAAGCAGGGCCCTATAAACTGCCTCTCTTTGGGACAGTTGAAGATCTCTGAGCTAATGAGCTTTTATATTAGACTGTGAAATGAAACCAAGCCTGTGTTCTCAATCATACCTGGTTTTATACCAAGAAAGAGAACTGTCCTTCCTTGGATTTTAACAATTTGCTTTCCAAAAAGAGTCTGCATTTCTGCATAAAAAAAGAATTCAAATCCTGTCATCATACTCTTCTTGTACATCCAACTTCACCAAAGCAGAGGCCTGTCATTTTTACTCCCACAGTGTATGTGCTGTATAAATATGGAGAACCTAAGCTTGTTCAAAACCATTTTAGGATTTTGAATCTATTATAATGAAAATTAGAAATCAGATTTCCCTGGAAGTGCTTGCAAGTTGCATCTCAGCTCTGCTAACACCAACCTCAGCTACCATTCCCCCCATATAGTGCGCATGCTGTGACTTTTAGCAGAAGGATCCAAATCATATAAGGCCCTGCTCAGGAGTGTTTGGAGGAAGATGTTTTCCACTGCAGCAAGAGATACTCCATCGGAGTCCATCGTATACCATTACTTTGAGTCATTGTGCTTTACTTACATTAAGACAGTACCTTTAAAAGGGTGTCACTGGTGTTACTGATACCCCGTAAAATGAGTAGAAAACAACTGGGTAAGAAATAAAGGTAGCCAACTCCAGAGCTGTTGAATCTTAAAGCAACCATGAGAAAATGAAAAGATAAATGTATAGCTAATGCCATTCAGCAACCTTTGCTTCGTAAGTGTTGTAAATAGTAGATTTGGTTTTGTTTGAGGAAGGAGCAACTTTGCACAGCAGCCAGTACAGCCAATCTTTTGTGTGGCTTTGGCTTCCTTCTCTTTCCTCTGTGGAGTCAGCAACACACAGATGTTCAGAGAAGTCTTCCTTAGCTGTGCTCTTCAAAAATCTTAGAAAAACATGCAGTTCAGCCATGTACTTCCGCGAAATTTTCTAAAGCCATTTTTGATAGAGCAATCATAGGCATTTCTTTTTTGTGAGGCTTATTTTTGTGTCAAATTCTAGCTTTCAATGCTCTGCTGTTTTCCATGGCTGAAAGTATTTAGAAAAGGAAGGTCTTTGCCTATATTGTGGAAAAAGTTTATTTCTCCTCTCAGAAAAGAACATCGTCTTTGTTGGTGGTTTTGCATTTCAACTTTTATTTAGGTAGGATCTACTTTTGAACAGAAGTTTATTCTTCTGTCAGTTTGTAACATTTCATGAAGAATTAGGTCCTTTTTTTGTGGGAAAAAGTTATGTCAGCTGAAAAATTTCAGAACTAAGAATTTGGAATATAATGGAGCAGAATGGTATTTGTCATGCAACCTTAAGTCAAGTGTTATTCTATGTTATAATAGCAAAACTGTAGCTGGCTCAAATGTGAGTGACTTTTAATTATGCGTACTTTTATCCGCTCTCATTAGCTGGAATTAAAAATAATCCTGCCTTTCGTTTAGAAGATAAGTGAAGGAGTGGGTATTTCTAAAAGGTCAACTTACCAAGCAATGTCTCATCCATTTTTTAGAACCTGTTCTTTTCTCCTACTCATTATGCTGTGCTTTATTTTAATAGTATTTTAGTATTTTTACATTATTTTAAAATATAGTGACAGCCTTTTTAGAAGAGATCTATGACAGCCATTTAGTACATCAAATATCTAATATTAGCTAATTGTACATTATCTGTTGTAATAAGCATCAGTCTCACTGGTTATTAGCCACAGCCAAGTTGTAAATAATAACCATAATAGTAATTTATTGTAGCGATGTTTAATTGTGTTTTAATTCTATGATTAATCTCAACCATGCTTTACTAATTGGCATTAAATGAAAGAAAAGAATTCTTCCATTATTTCCTTTCTCCTTTGAGGGAGCTGAGAATTTCCTTCAGTATTTAATATCTTACTGTGTTCTGATTTCTGTAATTAATACCCTTGGTGCAAATTCCTTGAGTAAGAAAACAGAAGTGCCAGGTCAAGTAGCAAAAGCTGACAGTCCTCAGTAGTGTTACCACTGCTGTAGGTCTACTAAAGTGTAATCTATACCAAATTATGTCTATACTTCGAGTCTTGCCATTCATTCTGCAGCTTTACAGGCTCTGGAAATGCAAATCATTGCAGTCACGAATGGGCATGACTCCGGCAGCTCATGACATTTGTGCCCACAATTAGCAAGAGATAAGTCTTCCATTTGGTCTGTGATCACAGTTTAATTTTACTGCAGATATTTGGAATAATCAATGTGAAAGTCACGGTAATGATTGCTGGTTAGCCCAGGCAACTTCTCTTTGAGAGCGTGACTTTGTATTTCGAGGTGTAGAATGAGGTCTTCTCCTCGCTTACTCGGCAATGCTGACAGCAAGCTGGGCCTGTACTTCAAAAAGCTTCCTATGCTAGTTGACACAGCTTTTTTACCCTTTCTACCTTAAATGCCCTATTTCCAACATTTTAAGTAATTGCTGACACTTCTTTGAATAAGAAGATTTTAATGTTTTGCTTTGTTTTCAAAACAGACTCTGAAATAATCATATAGGCATTATGACCCCTGAGCAGATACAGGTTAGGGTTCAGTGATCCTCTTTAGTGGGCTGGAGACCTCATTAGCTCTCATCCCTCTCATTGCACCCTCCAGCTGAATTTCTGCTTCTGTTGAGAAGCATCTGAAGCCTCTGAGGTTTTGGTGGTTTTTTTATTTGTTTTGGAGATGTTTTTGGTATTTCTAGTAAAGTGAGTAGAGTTACAGAAGAATGACTTACACAACCCTACCTTTACTATTCTGCTGCCTCAATCTTCACCCTGTTTTAAACCAGTCTGTCACCGTTTTTCAGTGGTTTAATCTATTCCTCCCACTCTTAATTTTTATTTCCCATGTCAGTATTTCCTTTCTTTATGACTCCGCACGTCTTCCTGGTGTAGCACAGACCTTCAAAAGTCATGTAATCACAGCAACTTTCTGCCTTTGATGCAGGCCTTCCATTTTGTCATTTCTCAAAAAGATTTATACATCTGATTTGTTTCACAGTCTTAACCATCATAGGAGATGAGATTTTGAAAAGCACTGAATTTATTTTGAAGGGAGGAGTGTGAAGTGGTATTATGGACCCTGTTACAAGAAGCTTCTGTGCATTTATTCACTGTCTTTTCCTTTTTCTCAGTAACTCTCTGCACACTATTCCTAAGAAAAAGGGCTTTGCCAGCAAGTCTCTCTAAATAGAACCTATCACCTGTTTAATGAGTAAATTAAAAGTTATTTTTATTGTGCGGAGTGTAGGAACAACATCTGTAATTTCCCAATGTCCCCATTTCCCAACTGATATATTTAATAAATACTAAAATATTTAATAATATTTACTAATGACTTAAAGAATCAGGAATGGGACTGGGAACTACACATGTACTGTCTGCTTTCTTTCTGCCTCTATGCCTTGATCATAGTTTCCTTTCTTTCCAAATTTTATGTACATGCATTTTTTAGTGTGTTCTCCTTCGTTTTATTGAAGCTTTCATCATAGGTTGACCGTTAGTTCAGTATTTCAAAATTACAACCCCTATCTTAGGCAAAATTGATGCTCTGAATGCTATAAATTGTTATTTACTCAGTGAGCCACGTATAGGAAAATGATTAATGAATGTCTTATTAAAATCTCCAAAAGCAACCAGAAACACAAGTGATGCTTCAACATAGGCATGCAGAAGGATCATCATTACTTCTTTTTTTATTCAGTTAACAGGGTTTCCAGCATAACTTAAAATTTTATATAATCAGTACTGCAAGGGTAAATCCTGGGTTCATTCAGGTTCCTTCCCTCAGGCAGACACATGCTCACACAATGAATTCTGATGCATACCTACAAAGTAAGCTTTTCCTGCTGAGTACTCTAAATCCAAGATTTAAAAGTCATAAAACTTGTAACATTATAGGTTGCTGACAAGATTTTATCACTAGGACTATGAAAAAAGATTTTCTTGAAACTCCATGGGAGGATTCTGATACACCCAGGAACAGCACTTAAAGTGCTAATCTAATCATCTCAGTACAGGCAGTAAATCCTCCTAATTTCCCTTGTCTAGGGACTGATAGGCATAAGTAAATCTGAGGGAATACGTTGGTGTGTTGAGGAGTCCATTCAGTGCAGGTAGCTCAGGGTGCAGCTGCAGGTTCAGCTCTGGGGACCGGAGCCCGAGCCCCAGGCAGGAGGCCATGAAGTGCTGACCCTTTGCAGAACAAAGGGCACAGGGACCTGCGGCGCAGCCAGGGGACCGGACACTCAGGGACACAGCAGGAGCTGATGGTTCCGGACTTTCCCACCCTTAGACTGTGAGGGTGTGAAAGCCCAGGGGCTCTTTTGTTCTGGGTCCCTCCTCAGAGGCACCAGCTTGAGCTGTAATTTTATTACTGCACCATGATTAAGTGATATTAAGGATCTGGACGTGTGAGACTTCTCAGACAGAAACCTGGTGTGACTCCATGAGTGTGGAGGATGTAGCTGCAAAAAGTCCTAAATTCCCAGCTCAAGTGGTGCCAGAGTGGCTGCCAGAGGGGCTCCTGGATGGTTGGACAGGGAAGTTTCCTTATCAGGCGTTTGGAAAATATGATGAGAGGTTTTTTTTTGATTGTTTTTTTCTTTTTTTTTTTTTTTTTTTTTTTTTTTTTTTTTTTTTTTTTTTTTTTTTTTTTTTTTGCTTTCATTTTTCTTTTA
>VZRQ01000114.1:1196191-1334185 GCA_013397975.1 Machaerirhynchus nigripectus | reverse complement strand
TTTGTTTTTGTTTTTGGTTTTTTTTTTAAGTGACCAGAGTCATTGTAAAGAGTTTGGAGTAAAATTTTGTCTAAATCAATGGCACAGTGCCCATTGGCTATAGTGGCACGTGCCATCAGGTCATGGACGACATGGATTATGTCAGAGGCATCAATTGCTTTAGAAGTGAAAATATTCACCTGTAATGACCATTTTAACCCCAGCAATTATTTTAAAGGTAAAAATGTAAAACCATTTTGACCATTCCAACCCAAGAATATTTTCAGTGGTTGTTGTGAATGAGATAAAATTCAAGTGTTTTCATAAATTATGTTCAGTTTAGTGAAAATGTAGAACTGTCTGCAATGCAGGAGTTTGTTTAATAATAATTATTCGCTTTCCGGTAGTGTAAGAGCAATTTCTTCCTGGGATAAATTAAACAAACTGGGGAATTGGAAATGGGTTTTCTACATCTCAGATGTGTATTCTCACTGTAGCAGGTCCTCTCTCTCCCTTTCTAGCCAAGGCCTGCTGTTTTTTCATCCAGAAAGCCTCTGAAAATCGTATGCATGGACACTTGACATGCTTTTGACAAAAAGTTTTGACTTAGTCAAATTAATGATTTTAAATGGAAAACATCTGATCCTTGACTCTTGTATTAGAACATGTGTAAACAACTTTCCCAGTACTGAGTAATGTTAATGACCCAGCCACATGTTTTCAAACATAATCCATTACAGTAGGAAATTAAGGGTTGGCATTTTGAAATCCTTATCAAGTTAAATGTCTCAAAAGTACGACACTAAAAATAACTGACTGATTTTGATAAAGTTCACTGAGAGTTTAAAGAGACATGTTTTTCTGAGCAATTTAGACAGCCATTAACTGAAATTAAAGGCAAGATTTAATTGCTGACACACAGACACCTTGTGTCTCTTCTGAAAGCTATATCCTGCCTTTTCTCTAGCTAACTTTCTAGCAGAGGCAAGTATTGAGAGGTGATGAAAGTTGTGCTGTAGTTCGATATTTGTTGTGTTTCTGGTTTCATTTCCATTTGAGTTTGTCACCTGGTCATGCTCTATCTCTTGGCAAATTATAAACTCCTTTGTGAACCACTTGTTTATAATAAGCTGTTCAGTTTTACTGCAGAATGTGGCTTGTCTGGGAGGCTTTGATTGCATGATACAATGGTGACTTACAGTGTTGGGTAGGGACTTCTGAAGTGCTGTTCCTGTTTCCACCAACCTTTTTGTTGTTGTACAACATTGAAGCTAATTCTTTGTGGGAAAAAAAAATCCCCTCTATTTAAAGAATGTAACATGGTGATGGTAGTACTGGAGTAAATTTCTTGTTTCTGAAAGGTGAAATGTGCTCTGATTTTAAGCCATAGCATGAGCATTCCATTTACTCTCTGTCCTTCTCCTTGCTCCTGGCATAGTTCAGTGCTTTGATTATTGATAGTAAAATATATTTGTATGCTTAAGGTGACCTTATAGTGCCTTACCATTTTTTTAAGAGCCATAAAGTTTCTTTTACCTTTTTGACACATTAAAAAAAAACAAAACAAAAAACCCCAAAAAAACAAAACAAACAAACAAAAAAAAAACAAACCAAAAAACAAACAAACAAAAAAAAAAACAAACCAAAAAACAAAAAAAAACCCACAAAAACCACCCAACAACAACAAAAAAAACCCCAAACCAGTACAGGTGAAAGGATATCTTTGTTTATCGAAGCGTTCTTAAATGTGGCTGTATGAACTGGCTCTTAATACTAGTCCAGAAAAGTTATGTCTCTTCATGTGTGTAGAATAAGAAATCTATTTTTTCAGGCTTCTTCATTTATCAGAGATTTTAATAAGAGTCCTGAAAGGCATCGGGGATGGAGACAATGGAAAGTGTCAGTTTTAATTCTTTTCAAAATGTTGAAAACCTAGTCTCAAGGCTGTGGGTTTGTTGGATTGTTGTCATGGGGATCACCTATAAGAAAATGCCATTCCTACTGTGAGTCTCTCACAGATAACTCTGACAGTTTAAGAAAAACTTGTAATTTTTGGACAATAATCTTCTAAATCATTGCTTAATAAATGGATGATGATATGATTCATTTAAAAATTTCTGGTTTAAAAAAAGTGGACTAAAGGAAAAAGCATGACCTATGTGGTTGCAGGAATTGATAATGGGAGGGGGGAAAAGCCCATAAACAGACTTACTTGGTTTTGTCCTAGGGAATAATGAACTAAATATGTAGCAGATTTTTTTAGATTTTGTATTTTCAAGCAGGGCTGAATGCTATAGATGAGAGAGAATAGCAAATTTTTAATTTAGATAATATTTTCTAAGCATTTTAAACTTTTACAGCTATGCGGTTCTCTCTTCTGGGTAGCTTTGTGATAATTGTGTCATTAGAGTTATCATCTGTGGTTAGAGTTCTGAAAGATTAAATTAAGATTAATGAGGGCATAGTGGAAAAAAATTTTCTTCAGGTGCATATCTGATTACCATTTGTTGTAGTCATTACATTTCTGGATGTTGTCAGTAACCAAGAAAGGAATGAACAAGCATAACTGATTGTTGTTTATTTTGGGTTTTTCTGCACAGTTTCATATTTAAGTGAAAGGGAGAAGCACATAATGCTCCACATGACGGTACAAAGTAATATTTATTTCTGGTTCTTCTAAGAAGTTGCTAGTTTATTTCAATAAGTCAGTGAAAAGAGGTAAAGTTCAGAGGGGGGAAGAATGTTTATCTGCAGCTGAACCAACAGAAAATTCAGAAATGAGGATGAAATTGTTTTTACAAACAACATGAAACAAAGCTGTTTCTTGAAGTTTTTTGATTAGTGTTCACTAAAATACCTAAAGCCTCACCACTTTCACAGACGGGTATGTCTGCATCAAATTTAAAATGCTTAGGAAACATAGACTAACTGGAAATCTGCAGGGTATAATTATGTATAATAGAAAAACAAATGCAGTGAAAAACAAGAAAAAAAGAAATAAGAAGAAAACTGGTGGCAGTGAAGTTTAAAATAAAGTTGTTATTTTGCCAGTGTTAGAGAATTTAGGAGATTCACACATAAATTATCAATTTTTTAGTACTATGAAAGATGAAGTTTAAAGATATTAAATATTGCAGATGTGAAGTAGGCTGAAGTTGGGATATTGTTTGAGGGGGGAACTTGGACCATAAAGTTGACTTACTAATATTTCCCAGTGATTGTTTGGATTCCTCTAGGTCAGTTTTCTTTGATCAAAATTTCAGTCTCTTGGGGTTAGAAGTGTTCCTGCAGTTGCAAGCTTAATAGGCTGCTACCTTTGTGCAGGCAGTTCTGCGTTTGCTGCTTTGTCCATAGTGAGCTCTGCTCACTGAGCAGCACTGAGAGGAGGGATTTGTCCAACCTGACCACTTAAATGAGAGTTGTCGTATCAATGCAGAACTAAATTTGGATAAGAAACAATTTTCCTGTACCATGGAAATTTCAAACATTTCAGGACACTCTTGTGATCACAAGCAGATCATAATCTGTCACTCGGTCACCCCAGCTCTAAGGAGCAAAGCCTTTAGCTGTGATAGTGAGGTATTTGTCAGAATTAGAAATGGCCAGAATAGTACTTGTGACTTCTGGTATCTTCATTATTTTGCTTTATGCTTTGCTGTATTCTTGGGGATGATCCTTCAGATGCAAGTTTGTGTATTTGATGTTTATTGCCATGTTTATAAACATTTTAAATGAATAATGTATATAGGCTTTTAAGTTATTAATTCTTTAAGCCTTTGCTTCAGTCTGATCTTTTGAATATCTTTATCCTCTTTCCTTCTACAGCCACAGAATGGTACTGATTCCAGTACTCTTCATTTCCATAATTATCCTTAGTGATGTGTGAGGATGAATGCAAATTTGTTAGCAAAATGATAATTCCTTATCATAACAAGAAAAAAACCCCACAGAAATATCTGTCCATGAATTAAGTCAGCATTATATTGGGTTTAATCTATTTCATAAAGCATTGCACACCTCTTAGACACAAAGAGGTCCTTAGAGTAAATTAAATTAATTGGGGGAAAATTAACAAATGTTATGAAGCTGTCATTTTTTTTATGTATCAGTACCCCAATCATATAAATGCTACTCACATGTTAACTAGATATCTTCAGCATGCAAATTTGATGGGACTGATCATCATAAATATTAATTAACTCTGAGGTGCAGAGGCTTCTGCAAACACTAATCCTTGTAACACTCCTATAGGGTGAAGAGGTGTTATCTTCCTTTCACAGAAAGAGGCGTGAGGTATTTGTACTGGTGATCCTGCATGCTGTCTTGGTCTTGAACTGGGGAACTGATTCTGCTTTTCTTGGCTTCAGTTTCCAGATGTTAGTAATTCCTCACTGACCTGTGTCTTACTCAAAGAGCTAATATTCCCACTCAGAAGAAGAACTCTGCAAGTCCTTCGCTGCCCACGCTGAGAAGCGAAGCCCACTCTGCAAACAGATTTCCCCATTCACAGTCTGGTGTAGGAAAAGATAATTTCTCTTTAAATAAAGAAGTGGCATCTGAGGAATATTTATAATATTTTAAGATAGCTTTCATTTCATTACAGCATTAAACAGAGATGTCACTGGTACTGTGTGATGCTTCAGTTCTCTGTATAATACTGAAATATTTTTGCTTATAGGAATGGAAGGATAACATGAAAAATAGTTTGTATATACAAATGTACAAACACACAAATACACACCATATTGCTTGATGAGAAATGTAGAGTGTTAAATACTCTGGTGTATAGTTCTTTATTTTCTATTTACAGAGTCCTTTTCATCTCATAAGGAAGTGAGTTTCTTTTTTATTTCCATTTTATGTCTTTTTTTCCCACTGGATGTCTGTCTGTACACCAGGGGCTTTAAGTGTGGAAACATAAATGGCAGACTAAGAAAATGTCGTGGCTCTTCTGCCACAAGGAGATGAGGTCTAAGTGTCCATCATTATTCAATCCCTCCTGTCATGTACTCATACATTTATTTTGTGGCTTGTGGAAATCATAATTACCTCTACATAGGAATGTCCTGCACACCTCTGTGAATCATTCAAAGCCACAGTGCAAGCAGGCTTTGTGATGCAGTTACCTTGAAAGAGTATTCTCAGAAGGGTCCAAAAAGGCAAAACTGAATCTAAGCAAGTGTTTCCCTCACCAGGGAAGAGTTTTAATTTAAATTGGCTTATGATTCTGATTTAGAGGACATCAAATATTCTTCTGTGGTACATCTATATTTGGCTGCCCAATTGCAGCGGCTTCATCCCTTCATCCCAGGCTCTATTGGCAGTGTGAAAAAAAATAAGTAAACATGAGGATGTGAACTGGAGTGCAGCTGATCACTTTGTGAGGTGCCTTTGTGCCTCTGACTGTGGATAGTTTGTGAGGAGAAAGGTAAGAAAGATGTGACTCTAAGCAAAGGTGGCATTTAATGGCAGCACGAGCCTAATGGCAGAGGAAGGTGTAGTCAAAAAGTCACTTGACTTAAAGAAAACGTCAGAAGCAAATGAAGCACCTGCTCTGTGTGTCTGGTGATTCTGTAGGTTCTTGCTGGCCAGGGGTTTGGGGCTTGTTATTTCACCCAGCAAGAGTGAAAAAGAGCCTGAGCTCTGCAGTTCCAGGCTGTCTGAGCAATCCGTTGTGCCAGATATGTCCAGTTAAAGATGGGTGAATGTCTGGACAGATAGATGGATAATGTCAGATGGACCATGCCACTTCTCCTCCCTGTAATGAAGGACTGACTTCTCCTCTGCTCCATTCCAAAGCATCCGGTGTGCACATAGAGGACTGACCTGAGTCCAGTGACTGAAGTATTAATTGAAATTACTATCCTAATCAAGGTGACTAATATTCTTCTTTGTACCTGCATTCGTCTAACGGCAGATTAATGTAGAAGAGATTCTTGTCACTTGACTTTTCTACATTCCAAAATTTAAAGTGCGGCCAGGGAAATTCATCAAAGTGTTCATCTGTAAAAATATCCCTGCAGGTATATATTATGCATAAGCTGTGCTGTGCTATTTTTTGTACTTTTCGGCCATACCAGCCTTATCAGTTTGTTTTTTGGTTTTTTTTTTAGTTGAGATGTAGTTTTCATAAGATAAAATTAGGCTTAAGAATGGCTAAAGGAAGTTTGGTTTAAGAAGTACTATTTCTTTAAATGAGTCAAGTAATACTTTCATTTCTTGCTATGTGGCTGTCATGAGGGTGGAAGAAACCCACCTGACTGTCACATTGTGGTTAATGCAGCATTAGGCTGTGGAGCAAAACTGAGCACTTGGCAGCACAACCAAAAGGTTTGAAACAAAGATGTTTAAGGAATTGGCCAGTTATGGTCAATCGACAGGAGCCATCTTTCTTTGCCCTGCGTGAGTTCAGTTTATCAAGCAGCTCTTTCCATCTGTTTGCATGATGCTTTGGGGCTTTTTTGTTGTTCGTTTCCTTTCTTAAATAACAGCATGTTCATAATTTTGTCTTCTTGACTCAGTTTTGTCTCTGTGATATGAACTACAGAACAAAGTTACTGCACAGAATATCACATGGCTAACACTGGAAAAATCTCTCCTCTATAAATATTTTACCTAAGAGAGGGTTCAAATAGAGTCTCTGATGTGACAGTTAATGTTAATCCTGTTTTTAAATAAAAGTCCTTCTGTGGCACATGATGAGAAACCCTGCTAATATGAACAGAGGATTCCTCTTGTGCCACTGCAAAAAGATGTGAAAAACATGAGCTTCTTGGGAAATTTTACTGTGTCAAACAAGCTTCTCGTAGATTGACTCTTACTCCTTCACAGTCCTTTAGGCAATTGAATTTTTAAAAGTAAGGATTTGGAGGCTTGTTGGGATTTTTATAGTGAGCTGATTGTATTTCCTACTGTGATTAGGAAATACAGCAGCACAGCTTTGTCCCCAGTGATGTTATTAGCAGTCTTTTGCGGATTAGGTTGATCACCACTTGTTACACTACTGATCAAAAAAGAACTCTCTCAATGCTCTTGACAAATGGTGATAACGATTTCTGATATTAAATCCATTTGGCATGAAAATTAGTATTTACAGGTATCATGGTGATATAAACAAACACAATTCAAAGAAACAAAGGAATTGCTGGCACTTACTTAAGCTGCAACTTTAACTGTAAATTTTTTTAAAAGCACTGTAAGAGTCTAATTGGTAAAATGACTACAAAAGAAGATTTAAAAAGATCCAAACTCCTTGTCACTTACCTAGGAATATGACCATGTTGCAGCCTTAGCAGAATGATTTACTTGTAAGGTTAATATTGTTTGCATGACAGCTGTCGTCTCACTGAATCGTGTAACACCAGATTCTTGGCATTTGAACAAGGATCCAGAGTTTTGTAAAAGGCCTGTGCAGTCTTCCCACAGAGGTGGAATATGGCTGCTTTCTTTGTTTAATTTTAGAGTTGTGTGAAAAATGCTGTGAACACATAAATAGATGTGAGGATCATGGATCGATTATAATTTCAACTGAGAAGATTTGGTAATCCAGACTAGAAATTGATAATCCAAAATGACCTTGTTTTAACAAAAGAAAGTTGTTCAGAGAAGGGATGGAAAATACATCTCTGTAGCAGATGACCTACAGAATGAATTGTATGCTTGTCAATCTTTATTACATGTGTGAAATTCTTAAAGAGTATTTTAAAAAATCACTGCAACAATGTATTTACAGTACAGATTGGCTGCCACTCACTGTTGTGCAGACATGAAGTTGTTGGGTGGCTTTCTCAAGGTCATAAACCCCCCAGGAGGTGTGAACCTCCTTGGTTCTTTTTATAACAAGTTCACAATTATTTTTCAATTTAAAAAAAAAGTTTGAGATTTTTCTAATTTAAACTAAGAATAATGAGAAGGGAAAAGTACAGCATGGAGTTGTGACTTTAATAAAAAGCTTGTTAGTGACAGATCCAGATTTCATGATTTCCACTTTTCTACCTGGTGCTTCTCTGGCTTAATCTCTTTTCAAACTTCGTGTAGTGTTAGGCTTCTGAAAAAAATGGTCACATTCCAGCCTTGCTTCTCCTTTGTCATCACATTTGTATATGAGATCTCTGTTTTGGTTTTACTCTGCTTGCTTGCATACAGATGGGAAATGAGCTGACATTGAGGAAAGGGCAGAGAGACCTGGTCTCTTAGCACAGAACCTGCTGATTCTGATTAATTATTAATTGTACTGTAAGATCAAGTTGCAGTAAGTTCTATAAATAGTTTAATAAAAACAGAACCAAAAAGCCAACCAAACCCAGAAACCATGACAACTTTTTTCCTTGTGTGACAAGCTAGAGCAAAATTATCTGGATGAAACAGCTTTCAGTAAATCTATGGGTGACCAGGATCTGGTCTGATCAAGAACACATAAGCATACTGCTTCAGATAGAATATGCTCCCTCTGGAAGGGTAATCAATTGAAACCAAAGGTGCCTGGAATGAGGGTGTAGTTTCTCAGATGGTGGTGGTTTGGTACATAGAGAAGCTCCACAAGACCTACCCAAGACATGTTACAGGTAACAAACAGGAGTGGAATAGGCAGAGAGAGTTCGGTTTTGCATGATTGTGTGCTGGTTTTGGCTGGGGTAGAGTTAACTTTCTTCCCAGGGGCTGGTATGGGNAATTGTACTGTAAGATCAAGTTGCAGTAAGTTCTATAAATAGTTTAATAAAAACAGAACCAAAAAGCCAACCAAACCCAGAAACCATGACAACTTTTTTTCCTTGTGTGACAAGCTAGAGCAAAATTATCTGGATGAAACAGCTTTCAGTAAATCTATGGGTGACCAGGATCTGGTCTGATCAAGAACACATAAGCATACTGCTTCAGATAGAATATGCTCCCTCTGGAAGGGTAATCAATTGAAACCAAAGGTGCCTGGAATGAGGGTGTAGTTTCTCAGATGGTGGTGGTTTGGTACATAGAGAAGCTCCACAAGACCTACCCAAGACATGTTACAGGTAACAAACAGGAGTGGAATAGGCAGAGAGAGTTCGGTTTTGCATGATTGTGTGCTGGTTTTGGCTGGGGTAGAGTTAACTTTCTTCCCAGGGGCTGGTATGGGGCTGTGTTTTGGCTTTGTGCTGATAGATTGTGTTTGATATTATCAACCCTGTTGATTGATATCAACAGGGTTGATAATATAGAGATGTTTTTGTTATTGCTGAGCAGGGCTCACACAGAGTCAAGGCCTTTTTTGGATTTGTAGTGGCAGGGGATTTAGGGGTGCATGGGAGGGTGGGAGGGGGCACAGCCAGGCCAGGTGACCCAAACGGACCACAGGGATATTCCATACCACATGGCATCATGCTCAGTATATAAAGTGGGGGGGGAAAAGGAGAACAGGAAGAAAAATGGAGTGTTGGCATTTGTCTTCCCAAATAACTGCTATCTGTGATGGGGCCGTGCTCTCCTGGAGACGAACACCTGCATGGGAAGCACTGAATTAATTCCTTGTTTTGCTTTGCTTGTGTTCATGGCTTTTGCTTTCCCTATTAAACTGGTGTTTTTTTCAGCCCATGAGTTTTATAGATTTTACCCTTCTGATCCTCTCTTTGATCCTGCTGGTGAGGGAGTGAGTGAGTGGCTGTGTGGTGTTTGGTTACTGGCTGGGATAAAACCAGCAACACACGCGTTGCTCTTGTCACAGAGCAAATTCAATTTAATAATAAGTTGTAGAAGGTAGTGGAGTGTTGTGGGAGATGCTCAAGCCAGGCCAGCAGAGCGAGACAACTCCTATGGTACAGGGGCAGCTGAGAAGTGACTGTGGTTCTCTTCAGTTATCCCTAGAAAACTCAATGGTTTCTTCTACTTGAAAAGTTACTTTTTGTGGTTTTTTTTGTTTGTTTTGTTTTTAAACAAATGTTTTTGTTTCAATCCTAGCAGACCTTTTGAGCTATGTGAGTTAAAGACCATTCAAACTTTATGGAGTTTTAAGAAGGTTTAATATAAAAAATGTATTTTACTGTAAGGTTTACTAGCAGGCTTCCTGGGGAACTGATTTCACCCTGATATCTACCCACCCACAGATACAGGTATACATTTCTTACAGACATACTGTAAACATGCTGTCAATTTCTAGGTTGCTTTTCTTTTTAAAACTACACCTCCTCTTGTTCAGAGCTGCATCTGTGTAGCTCTCGACAACAGCCTACTCATCCTCTCTTTCTCCTTTGTTTCATAAAGAAAAAGAGCATCAAAAAAAGATGGGAGGAAAAGTAAATCAGATGCCAATCAAGGTTCTTATCAAGAGCCCCAGAAGAAGAAAGGGTTGCATCTACCTGTGATTGTCCAAAAGCAGTCCTGGATTTCTCTTTCTGGGTGTACAAAAGGCAGTAGATTGCAGGGGTGGGAATTTCCATTTGTGAATTACAAAAATGTGTTTAAATTGCAACTAGTGCAAGCTTTGTGGTATTTTAGTAGTTAATGTATAGAGGAAGATGGCCTTGGGTTTAAGGTACAAAATTGAAAATCAGAGGATACAGAACTTCTGGCCCAGAAACAGCATATCTTCCTGGGGGAAATACTGTAGGTGATTTAAATTCTATCTGCAGAACTGCCAGAGTACATTTATTCTTTTTAGTGGCATAATGAGGCTAATTTTATTAATCCTTTATAAGTGCTCAGAAGGCAGCCACGGTATATGTGCAAAATACTGGTTCTTGCAAGTGTTCTAGGGGCCAAAATATGTAAGAATAGGGCAGTGAACGTGATCCTGGCGGCTGCATTCTGAAAACCTGGGAGAGCTAATCGGTAATAAGAATATTAATTCACATAAATAGTCCACACTGGCATCTGACTACTTGACCTTTATGAATGCTATCATTCAATTACTGCTTTTTGGCATGTCTGAGGATGTTTCATTGAACTAGTAAGATTAGATCTGGTATTCATGAAAGGAATGGGCAAGATCTTGCCTATTACAGCTGTGTGTTATGCTATGTCTTAATTTTTTTTTCTGTTATGAACATAACAGCGCTTCAGAAGGGTTGACACCTTACATTACAGGAAACATGTTAAAATCACCTTGCTCTAGTGTTTTTTTATCTCATGCATATGATGAGATTTAAAAAAATCATATTTGACAGTTTCAGTGAAAGTCAGGCTCCCGTCTAAGTCACATTGTCCCTAATAAATAAGTTTGGATCAAGAGAGCTGCTGTAAAAACCATAAGACTGAATACATTTTGCAAATGGCTGCTGGTCTTAAAAGCTTGTTTATCAAGTCCCAAGTAGTCATCTATTTCATTATGTACATAATGTCTGAAAGTTTAGGATAAGAGTCTTTACCATTGAATTCTAAGCAATATTTCATTACCGATTACTTTTAAAGTCTCTTTCCCCTTCCCTAATATCACAAGAGAAACCAAACATTTCTTTCATGTTTAACAGATAATGAAATTGAAATTCAAATAATAATGAAAATTCCATTAAAGAAATAACTGGCTTTATCTCTCCGTTTCCTGCCATGCAGGTGGATGAGAGGCTAGGAACAGGTAGAGCAGTAAAAATGCCATGGAATTATAACCGTGACATATGTTTCATCTTCCCAAATTTTCAATTTAAAACAAAAAACTACTCAAAGCCATACGATTTGGTCCTATTTGTTTTTGTAGAAAGTAAGCTCAGAGATGATTTTTCACTCATAAGGAAAAGGAATATATAATTTCTGAATGAAAAACAAGAATACCATTTCAGTAGACACTGCCTACGAAGACAGATACATACATATTCAAATACTGTTATGGCACTGATTTCTTACTCCTAAATATATCCTTAAAATTTTTGTAGCTATTAGACTATGATAGCAATGTTTCAATTAGTTGAAATTAAATTTTAGCAAAGCAATTAACAGAATGGAGATAAAAGAAAACCTTAAATGTCTCATAATGGAAAGATTATAGGTGTGATGTGATCATACACCTCAGAAAGCACAAATGTTTTTTGGGAGCAGCAGAAACATAAGTAGTAGGAAAGCCATGTGGCAAAGAGTAATGGAAGATACCTAAATTAGGGATTAGCCACCAAATGGCAGATGGGCCAGGAAGAAAATCAAGGGGCTTGATGCTTCTCTACCTCGTTGACCAATCTGTAAGAAAATGGCATGGCTTAGCAGTTCCCTAATTCCAGCTTGTCTGACATGATGGACTCATGGTAGCAAGGTTAATTTTCTGATAAAAAGGTTATGCTGAAAAGTAGATGGCTTTCTGCTGCTGAATTCCCATCTGTCCAGACTGTTGTGTAGGGGCTGGAAGAGGCTGGTCAGGGCTGGGAGCCCCTGCCAAGGACTAGATTTGGAGAAGGGAGCTAGTATGAGACTGCTGGATGGATTGGAGTACAGCATCTCTCACAGTGGTGGAGGCAGTTTTAGTCTGGTTATTTCTGTGGAAAAGGCCGTGGCTGTGTAAGAGGATCATTCCAGATGTGCTAGCATGAGAAATTACTCATGGGCAGAGGGTTGAGCATGGTTCCTGTGATCTCACTGAGGTGCAGGTACTCTCATTGATGGGCCTTGTAGTTGCCACTACTTTCTCCATTATTTGGAGTATGCCACCTACGTTCTAGTTTTGGAAATGATACATTGTCCAAAATCCACCTGAACAGAAGTTGCCAACCCTGTTTGCAGCAATGAAGGTTAAAGGACAAAGATCATTTGAAGTGAGTGTTTCAGCTTTTCCTGGATAAGTCAACTGCATACTGCAGCTGTCTTCTCTGTTCTACGTGGTGATGGAAAGGGAGGAAAAATTCTGTCTCTCCATTATGGTCACACCAGCCATCTTCTATTAAATCCTTCCAACAGAGCGTGATGCCGAATAATCTCTCCTCAACTTTTTGTCCAGTCCCGCTCATATTGCTTGAAATATTTTTTCTGTACTAGGAAGGCAAAGATCTTTCTGAAACTATCCTATGTATTCAAAAACCCCAAAGAATTCAGTGTCCCTTTCAGGAGTTTTTACAGGAAGCTTCTGCAGAAACATTTTTCTCTTGCTCTTGCGAAAGCATTGTATTTGATTTGTGAAATTCTGCCTGTGCAAAAAAAGGATGCATCAGCAATGTTGAAGAAAAAAATTGTTCTGCTTGATCAAATGAAAATCACTAATTTTTTTTTTCTAACCTGAAAATGTACTTTTCCATCACTGAGGTTTCCATGGGGGAGGAAGGGGCAGAGAGACAGGAGATTAATTGCATGTTTGGAGTCAAGTGTGCAGTTCAGTGCTAAAATAAATCAGGACAATACAGCTGCGGCTGAAGTTTCAAGGTTGTCAGAAGTAAACAAAATAGTTATTTTTCTCATTGTTTGGTTCTTCCTCCTCCCTCATCTGTCCCTGTTTCTAAGCGTCTGTAAGAAGAAAAAGCCTAGGCATAAATGGTGTGGTTTCAGGAAAGACATTCTTTCTTAAATGTAGCCCTTACAGATGAAATTATGTTGTTACTCAAAACTGGCTGAAGTTCTCAGGAGTGCCTAATGATGTAAGCTCCTTAGGTTTTATGCTTAGCATAAGACCTGAAAATGAATGGTATTTTGCACTCAAATACCCAGTGGTTTTTTCAAGGCAAGTCTCTGAATTTACAGTTGCTCTCACCTAAAGTTAAAGATTCGTAAGAGGCACCAGTAAACATCATCTGTACAAAAAGGAAATGCTGCTCTTCAGAGCAGCTAATGCCTGCTCTGGTATGTCACAAAGCTTTGGGGGGAAGTTTAATGTTTGGAAACTGCAAATAGAGCACTCATCTGTGGTGCTGAAGATTAAACTGCCAAGAGTTTATGTTTTAGGTAGCTGCTGACTTTATCTTTGAGGGCTGGTCTGCAAACGCATTCTCAAAGGCTCCCAAAATATTTCTAGTAGTTACTATAAAATCTATTACTGATTCGATTATGCAAAAGTGCTTAATATCAGTTAAGAGCATTCATTGAGTGATGTCACTGACGACAACTAAAATAGAGGAAATCTCACTCTACTCATGGTAGGTAATTACCTAAGTGAAGTCTTCTAAAAAGTAGTTGCATCATTTACACAGCATGTGGAGAAATAAGGTTGTCGGAAAATAGAATTTGCGAACTGTACACTGTTTGTAAAGGGCACACCCAGACATACATCCAAAATGGTGTACAAGGCACCTACTTGTTTTAGTACTTTAAATATATTTCTAAAGAAGTAAGGTCATAAAACTCTCCCTTCTGTTTGGAAAACTTGTTCAAGTCCATATTCACTGTAGTACAAGTACATATATTTTTTCTGTTGTTTAAAGCCACCACAATCTATAAATTGCTCCCAGCTTTTTACTTAAGAAATTTATCAACTGAATTTTAAGATGCTGCTAGAAATCTCCATATAACTTTGATGCCTCTGTCAATATATTGATTTTACAGTAGTTTTCCCAAAAGTATCTTTCAGTTTTCATGAGAAGTTATTTCTATACCTCTGATGTCTTGCTTAAAACGTAAGATTACTGCACATGGTCTTTCAAGACACTTTACCATACTGTACTCCTTGAATTGAAAAATATTTTGAAAAATGCAACTAACTGCAACAGCTTTCTTAGAAGAAGGTGAAATAGCCTATATTTTTCTTTGCATGTGTGCTTGGGTCATTAATGCACATCTCTGGCATTTTCAGTGCTGGAGAAATAAAATCCAAGAGTCATTAAAACTCATTTCATTTCATTAAAACTCAATTTCATTTCAAAATGAAAGCAGTCATACTGAACAGGAAGGTTTTCTTAAGCAATGGTCCCAATTATTGGAACTCAATGTATAAAACCACCAGCATTCAAGCAATTGAACTAAAAATCTTTTGCATATCCATAATGCAACAATATTTTGATTTTGAGTGGTGTTGTGATAGCAATTCTTTTCCTTTAAAAAAGTCCCAGGATTTCTCTAGCATTCCTTTATTATGTGACCATGTCAAACTCAGAATAAAATGTGGCAGTCTGCCACCTTTACTGCCAATGCCTTAACGTGGGAGTGCTATTGTACAAACAGCTTAAAAATACAAGAGCAGAAGTGGTGTCATGCCCTCAGATGTTTAGGGAAATCATTCCAGCAAACTTGATGTTGGGGATGAATAGCCATCACATGGCAGCGAGGCAGTTTGGATATTGTGCGTCTGCCAAGCGAGTGCACAGTAATGAATGCCTGCTGAAAGCAAGCACGGACCTGTGATCCCACAAGGAATGTTTGAGCAGTCTCAAGACCATCCTATCTGTACTTGAAAGATAAATCTCTTTAACCTTTCTGATAGGGATACAGCTGCAACCTGATATTTCAAAAAAGATGCATGTTACTTTTTGTTTGGTGAAAAGTTACACAATTAATGGATTGCTGGGTTATCCATTTATCAAATCATATTATGTGTTTCATACCTTGAAAACATAGTTGTACAGATATTAAGTCTGTCAAATCATTATTAATTTTGAAAGATTTCCAAAACTGAAAATTATATTCAGAAAGTGCTTGGAATAACAGTCTAAATGAGCACAATTTCTTTTCATTAGTTACCTGATGAGAGTCGGATAACTTTGACTAAGTAAATATTCTGATTTTTACTAAGCCATTTGAAAAGAGATGAATTCCTGTTGTATTTGCCAGCATACTAGCATCTCCTTGGTTTGATCCTATGTTTATTACAGCTTTATTAGCCAAGGTTGCATAGCATTAGCACTTTTTGGGAAATTGAAATTGCATATTGAAATGATATATTTTAATCTAATTTTAATTTAAAATGTTTTATTGAGCAGCTGAATTAGACGGTGTTTTTTACATGTACTTGAGCTATAGCTCGAGTAATGAAAGATCCAAGTTTTATGCCTGATCATAAACTTGTAAATTTCAGAAATTATTTGACATATTTTATGTCTGACTGTGGCCGGATATAACCCAGAGCATCCCTCACTTTGAAATGGTGCTGTACTTAATCTGATCTGTGTAATATTCTCCCTCAGAAGTTTAAAGAAAGCCACTCCACCTTCAGTTTGACTCCGTCCATACATCTTCCTGACCTCCTCTCAAGGGGTTCCTTCCTGAGATGGTGTGCTTTATGAGGTAAAAGTCTCATCTTGGCTTTCAGATCCATGCTGAAACAGTCAAACTTCCGTCTTGTCTTTCTGGACCCAAATTCCATGTATTTGTAAATCTCTTATCCTTTTAATTACAGTAAAAGTCACCACATTTTTAGTGTGAGTCTCTCACACTTTCTGTATTTGGAGTTATTTCTGGTTTTGAAGCCTGAATTCACATTGGGTTTCTTTCTGCGCAGAGTAGTAATAACCATTTTAGCCAGTTCTCTCATGAAAGAGGAAGTCACTCCTTGGATTAATATCTTCTCCCACCTCAGTCTTAGTTGCTGTACATTTTTATGACTGTGCACCATTTCCTTGCCCTCCCTGTAGGCTGTGCTCTGGACTGCGGTATTCCCTTTACTGGCTCTCCTCTCCCTGCAACAAGCTCTTCCTGAGCTTTCCAGTCATGATTCTCAGCTCTGATATATGCAATTTGAGTTCAGCAGCCTAAGTGGGATCTCTTCTAGCCCATAAATGCAATGAGATTAATCTCACCATCCTCCCCAGAAGCCTGGATGAAACCCCATGAACCACACAAGGAACATGTTGCATTTTGTTGCAGGCGGGAGTGCTTTGTTC
This sequence comes from Machaerirhynchus nigripectus, assembly GCA_013397975.1. Lineage (NCBI taxonomy): Eukaryota > Metazoa > Chordata > Aves > Passeriformes > Dicruridae > Machaerirhynchus > Machaerirhynchus nigripectus. Next base: position 1,317,518 of record VZRQ01000114.1, on the reverse strand, counting down.
TCAATATATAAATTAACCAGTTTTACAAAGTGCCCTTGTCCTCTTACACTTATCCTTGAGTAAATTACAGATATAAGTTATTGATTGGTCCGTTTAGAAGACCTCTGTAATGAACACGCTTTTAGTTAATTTTTTTTTCTACTTTGCTTTTAAAAATGTCAGAAGTGTTTTTGAACACTAAGACAATTGCTATCCTGGCTTTCAGCAGTGGAAAGCTTGAGAAGGGAATTAAATGAGGTATAGTTTCTTTCTTGGTTCTTAAGCTGTGGATCTTGGCACTATCCTGTGATTAGTTAGATGGCTCTTTGGTTATTCTGTATTTAAAAATAAACCAAATACCTTCTTATGATAGTTTACCCTGCATTAAAGGGGGGGTGGAGTAATCAATATGTTAACTCATTTTCTATCACAAAGATTATTGCAGTGACTATAAAGCACAGAGAGAATGTTTCTGTCAGTGCAAAAACAATACCATCTGGTATTTAATTTTGATTATTGTGTGAAGCTTAGAGTAAATTTGTATGATTTTCTGTCAATTCTGTCTAGTGATATACACATTCCTCCATTAAATCACATTCATTGTGATTGCCGTTCTGTTGATACTGAAATAGGTACTATATAAAGTCATAAAACATTTATGAAATCTTAACTAGTGAAGCTTGGATGAGTTGGTGATCCATCCTTTCTGTCTGAGGAGAATGAGCCCAACACGTGGCTATTTTAAGACACAGGTTGAATTGAAGAGGCAGAGATCAAGTGCTCTGCCTGACACATGTGAGCTGGCTTTTATCTGACTCCAGAGACTGAAAATTATACCAAAACAATATGTAGTTACCATAGCATTGCCCAGGGAACAGAAGAAAGGAAAAGACTGGAAAATATGGGGCATATTTGCCTTTCTGCCAAGCCCCACATTTTCACCCAGCATCCAGAGGTATGGTCTCCTGTCCTCCTCATGCCACATCATTTCTTCTGGCCCTTGATTTTCTGTCTGTAATTCTCATCTTCCCCTGATGGGAAATGATCCTTAGCTTATGTTCCTGTCCAGATGCACTGTCTGCTCAAGGTCTTTGTGGGTTTTTTCCTAACTCTAAAATGTTGCCTCTTATGGTCTGTAACATCAAACTCTTCTCTCTATCCTTTGCTCCCTTTCCATTGATTTGAGACTCTTTTTCTGCTGGAACAGCAATTTTTCAATGGGGCTGCCTCTAAGAATTATTGAATACATAGAATTTTTCAACTGTTGGCATTTTTTCATGTAACCCTGACTTCCTTCCTTAAACCATTATTTCTTCTAGATGATTTCTGCAGGATTGCAGGCCTTTTCAAGGCAAGAATGAAAGATGAATACTGCACCAAGTCTTTCAGCAAATTACTTTCTTAGACATCAAAAGTTCAGACATTTCATAAAACATTCATTTTAGATTATTGTGCAAGAAAATTAAATTCTGCTTATACATAATATGACATTATTTACATTACTGAATCCATTCTGTTTTTGATTATTGTAAATTTTAGCAGAAAAGAAACATTTGAGGTGTTCTGTAGCATTTATTCTGCTTATCTTCCATTTTAATCGTCTTTTGTTATCAAAAGCTGTAAATGTTTCTTCCATTATTTTTCCTAACTTCCTCTAGCTTATTTTCTCTTTCATGATTTTCTTTATTTGTTCTTTCATACAGTTCTCTTTTCTCTGTGTCTTCTTTAATCCATTCTTTTATTACATTACTCATTTGTCCTTCTTTCACAGCTCCTTCCCTCACAGATTGGAGGGTTTGTTTTTGCCACCACATACACAAACCCGGGTACTTAATTAGGATTTCTGGTGAGTTGGGTCTGGTAAGCAGGGGAGAAAGCATCATTTTGAAAATAAGATTAATCCTTTCCTATCCCATTTTCAACCAGCAGGTTTTCTGGATAGAAACTGTGTCTGAACTGGGACTGAGCTTTATGTGTACGTAGCCTTTAGCAGCTGTTCATGGAGCTGGTTATAGGGGTATAAGAATAAGTTTAAAGGTTAATCCTTGCTTGCTGTATAATTTGTCCCCTATATCAAATAGGGAACTGCAGAGGTGCACGTTTTTTAGAAGAATTGTGAGTTTTTGGTTACAGCCACTGGACAGGTTTCTACACCTCATGTCAGCATCCTGTTCCGTGAATTTCTATTCATGCATAACAGGCTGCTCTCTCTAGAAATTAGCTGGTTTATAAACATTCTCCTTTTCAGTTGTGTCATGTGTGTGTATTGGATTTTAGCATTGAGAAAGGTGATTCAGCCAGCAAACTTCTTGTGCAGCAAATGATAAGCAAATAGCTGTTTTTCTAATTAGAATTTTACTTACTTCTAGTGCCTAGTTTAATGCCTTTTGATATCATTCATAGTTAATGCATACAGACTACTTTGCTTTTAATGGACTGGATTACAAAGGCTAATAGCATTTCTAAAGATTATAAAATCGCTGATTAGTACCTGTGCAAAAGGATTTTCATTGTGTGGTTGGGTAGAACGCTGAAAATAGGGTTAAACAGTAAATAATTCATCTGATATTATATGAAGAGTGAGATAATTTCATCATTTTGTCAACAGATTTGACTACATACCAACAATGTTGAAAGTTGTAGGAATTTAGCCGGGCAGTAAGATATCTAACAGAACACACATTGCTCTTGTAGAGAGCAAAATGGGGCTTGCCCAGACTGATCTTCATGGTACCATAAAGCATTGTGTTTCTCCCATAAGCTGTTTCTTTCCACTGAATCAAGAAAATCTATGCCTGTGTTTTACTGAAAAAAATGGTCCTCAGTGGTTTTTGTTCTGTTTGACACCTCTGTGAAATCAGTCTGGGTTTTTCAGGTTTCTGAAAACTATACTCATCTCTCTGCAGGATATAAAAAGTTGCTGTTCACTCCTGTAGGTGTATAACACAGGCTTTCTAATTTTCATAGTTCCATTAATTTTCCTAACGCCCAGTAGTAAGTGTGAAGCCTATTCTTACAAGGTTGGGAAAATATGTAGGGCAGACCATCATCTGTCTCCATCCAACGGTGGAGATACGTAGAGGATGAGAATCTGATTACATGAATATTGTGGCAACAGCTTTTTGGTGAAGAGGCAGAGGGTGAATTTTGTGCAAAAGTAATTGTTTTGTTAGTGCTAATGTTTGCAGCAGCGTTCGCCTGGGCACGATCTGCTTCCGTGTTCATGGAAGGAAGGCTGTGCTGCAGCTTTAGTGGTGTTATGTCTGGATACTAGATTTGTATCTGTTAAATATACAGGCAAACTTGTTTAACCTTAAAAATTCTCAAGTTTTAAACAACAAAAGATTAAGTTCATGACTTTTGCTTGGTTCTGTTTTACTTAAGCCTGTAAAAATGACAGTAAGTTTTCTAATGTCTTGCAGTTTGCTTCAAGGTATGAGCATGCCCTGCACTGGATGTGACTGGCTTTTTTGTTATAGGTCACAGGTGTGGTGTTAAGGTTTTCATAGCCTTTTTCATGAGTTCTTGTTTTATAGATGGCAGACAGAAGAAACAAAGCAGTGTCTCAGTACAGCATAAAGGAGATTTCTTTGGAGATACCTTTTAATGGGATGAAAACTTCCTGTGAAAATGAGTCATTCAATCAACAAGGAAAGTAAATTCTAATATTTGCTTCAGAGATTTAACCTATGAGATAGAAAATGCTTAATACCATCTTTAAAGATCAGGACCTCACTGGGACAGATGTTTAATCATATATAGATATGGAAGTCATCTCTCTCTCTAGTTTATAGCCTTAATTAAACTACTCATCCACAGTGTGAAAGGTTCTGAAGGACAGTCTCCAGGACTAACATACTTCTCTAAGTCATTCTGTTACTGTTGTTGTACATTCTGTTGTTGTAGGATTTTCACACATCTAAATTCTGGGGTGGGGGTGAAGGCAGTCAGATGAAACCATGGGTATTATTACCACAGCAAATCTCACACTTTAATGATTTCTCTCTATTAATTTTAGCAAAAACTTCTGCTCTTTTACTGCAAGATCAGCCATTTTATACTTCCAGGGATAGCATTTGATTTTTCTAGGACAAAGTTACTACAAATGGTGTATAAATTTGGCAGCAGCTGAGGACTACTAGTTGGGTCTAAATTCCAGTTGTTTTTCTGTCAGACTGGGAGTCTTTGAATGGCAAGTGTTCAAAGCATTGACAAAGGCACACTCTCACTGAGAGCCTACCAGTACTCTGTGTCCCCCAGCTAGAGTGAGAGCCATCAGCTTCTTTCATTGAGATTTTCATTTCATCTCCAATCAAGAAATGTAACTGAGAAGAAAATAACCCTTTCTTCTTCTGACTTTCTGACATAAGCTTATTGTTTTGTGTAATTTGAATTGAGCAAGAGGGCAAAGAACTTTGAAACATGAAAACAGACAATTAGCTAAATGAGAGGGAATGTACTCAATGCTAACAATTATTAAATGTATATGTACTAAGAAAATCAGGGTCCAGGTTAATAGGCAGAATCTGCTTTTCATTTTAGGCACATAAACACGTGGTCTTTAATATTCTAGCCTTGTTTTGCTGATAGTTTTTAATTAGTTCCCTTAATTTTGTCTCTACCTCATTATTTCTTTTTATGGGTGGGGCTGATGCTTGGGTTCAAGCTTTTTTAAAAATGTATGTAGGAAGAGTATGAACTATAGGACAGTAAGTACTTTTAAAAAAATTGAATAAAGCTGAATGACAGATCTTGTACATTTTTGAAGTGTGAGTCCTAAAGACTGAATTGTAATATAGATTGATACACGTCAGTGATGTTATTTGGAGAAGTCATTTGTCATGAACAGGTTATACTGATGAAAAATTTAGATAGTATTCTAAAGAAGTATTTTCTTCACGCATAATCTAATTATTTTTCTACTATGTCTTTATTGTGTACAGCATAGTAATTTACAAAACATCTAAACAACAGGTTTGTCATAAGAATTTTATACATTAGCTGTACGAATGGTTTTGTTGTGTAGCCTCATAAAAATAAAATGTGTACGAATGGTTTTGTTGTGTAGCCTCATAAAAATAAAATGTGTACAATTGTCAGATGACAGTGCCAAGGTCAGCTCAAATCGTCCCACCTGGATGTGAAAGGGGGTGGTATGGTACAGTGGGGTTGTTTTGTTTCTATTTTCACGTTTCACATCTTAAACTGCTGAAAATGTTTCTCCTTACTTTGGACTATTAAAATATAAAATATTTCCCAGTTCACATGTTGGACTAGATACTCATAGTATAGTTGTCAAGGATACTGTTGACCCTCAAAAAGGTTATGTACAAGAGGGAGAAGCATTAGAAGAATTCTAACTAGTTGGGAAATCAGCATTAATCAATCCTGAAATAAGACCTGCAAAAACTCCTCCATCTGTTTCAATGATTGAAAGTACACCCAGGAATCCTATAGTAAATATTTTCAGTTTTAGGTTCACCCTATCCACTCTCAAGTATCTGGAAAACTTCTGGGAGTATAAAGTCCTGGGCTCCAAACCAGCATTGGCTTAGAAAAACTATAAAGTCCTTAATTATGCCTGATGCAGGTGTAATACAGGATAAAGAGGATTAAGAGGTCTGAGAGCCATAACAAGCAGAAGAGAATTGAGTTATGGTCATGGCAAGAACTAGAAAATAAAACCCTGAGGTTTATTCTGAGATCTTTTCATTGTCCTTTTTGTTCAGCTTCCTCTTCTCTAAGTTCACAACAATGACCTATGTTGGAAGGCTTTTGTAAGGCTTATTTCAGTAGTGTTGTGAGCCACAGTGCAATAGCAACAACTGCATGAAAAGTCATCCCCAAAGTCTCTGTGTTTGCTTTCTTAATATGTTTTTGTCAGCCCTCCATTTGTGTCACTTACATGCACCGTGTTTTCGACAGGAGTTTGAAAATATCTGAGAGTCACGTGCTGCTGCTCTGTCAGTCCAAATAGTATCATACTCAACTAGTAGCTGGTGGAGCCACTTCCTGAGGGGAATGCTTCAAAGGACCGAGGTGCTAGGGACACCAGTTTCCATACAAGAGGCAGAATAACAATGGACAGTTGCTCTGTTGTGAAGTCAGGAAGGATAACATGCTCTTTTGCACGAGAAAATTGAAGAGTAACTAGTGTTATGCTTGTGAAAACTTGAGAAGAAAGAATTGCTCTGAGGTGGTAGGTGTTTGGAGTGGCTCAACAGCACAAGGCATGAAAATAAAATGTTATGTTTGAGAGCTGGGAAGTAGTTTTCTTGTACATTCTTTAATTACCTTGCATGGTGGAGGGTTGGGGGGGGGATCTTCCAATATGCCACTCTAAAACCACCCTAAAATTATCTTAAAATGGAAAGAATTCCTATCACTAAAGGTATGCTCAGCCATAATTTGCCATACTTCATTATTACATACTATTGAGAAATTTGATAATCTACAATCTTATTAATTTATGCTGTAGTCTCAAGACTTGCTCTGATCATGAATAGAACAGGGCTACTTATAGGTATTTCCTTAACATTTGTATTAAAACAAAATGCCAAACTCTTGATTAGTTACAGAACTTGATAATACCAAGCAATTTATTCAGAATACAACTAATCAGGAAGGTAGGGCTTAGGAATGTTTACTGTTGCTTAGAGTGAAAGAGACTGTAATTAAAATGATAAGGTAGTCATGATTGGAATAAATTATTGAGGTTGCAGGGATTACTCCTTAAACCATTTGGTTAATGTTGGGAGACCTTGATTGTGAATATGTTCTAGGCCTTTAAACATTAGAAAAGTGGATCCTAGAACGTAATCCTTTCTTCAGTGTGACCTTTGCAGACTGAACCAAGCTCTTATGCTAATTTTCTATTTCTCTCTTCCCAAATCCTCTACAATTTTATCTCCATATTTTTATCTGGTTTTGTCTACAAATATTTTTTACCTGTTGTTTACCTGCAACTTAAAATTATAAAAAAATGTGTGGAAATGTGTTTGCTAATCTGAGGGGTGACTGGGAAAAGAGGCTCATGTATTCCTGAAGAAAATCCAGTTACCAATTAAGATATTCATTAAAATATTTGAGTCATAGTTAATTTGCATTAGGATTTATTATCTGAGCAAACCTGACCTATTAAACCTTCTAAATCTATTACTGTCAGTTAATGTCATGATTACAGGAAGAGCACATGGTGTGCCATGGAAACACAGCTGTTCCACCAAATTTTTAACTTGAAATCACCATTGTGCAGTTTATCACTGAATTATTAGGGACAATAAATTGTTTTATGATAGCCACTCTCATGTCCATCTTTTTAATATTTTCCTTGTCATTGTAAGTGCCTTTAGCCTTACAGGCTAATGAAAGGTTCTCGTATCAAGTCTGATTACCATTCTAATGTTTTCCAGGCATGCTTGGTGATGAGCTTGGCATATGAAACAATTTCCTACAGTAATAAAGCTAATTAAAGTGGGCAGTCATCCCCACATCACTCTTTAATGAATTATAATGAGCTCATTAATCTATCCAGTCTTGCTCACCACATCTACTGACTAAGCTTCTCTGGCAGCAGAGGATAGCGCACTTGCCCATGTAAAAAATGGACACTGAAATGCATCCATTTTCCCATTTTTGACAAAAAACCAGAAGAAAGCAGAGGTATGCTCCAAGTGGAATATGCTTTTTAATAATCAAAATTGGAAAGGGTAAACAGCTAAGTCCACATAATGGTGGTGAAGGCAGAATCATGCAGGAACTTAACGAGGTCTAGTATTGCAGTGCAAGTGACAGGATAATTAATGCTTCTGTGGCACACACATATCATGTAAAATATGACTTACAAAAAATCTTTTAGTAACTGACTCTCTGGGGAAACTGCCTAAAGAAAATAACATCAAGCTCTTAGTTGGCTGAGTTTCTTGGCATTTTTCTTTGTTTGCTCAAAATGAGCAGAGAAGAGCTTGCAAGGTTATTTTGTAACCAGTTTCATAATGACAAATATTGGAGAATTAAGTGGTGAGATTTATGAGTGGAAAGAGATGATTCATGCAAATATACATCTAGAAAAGCCACCTATTTTTCTTAGCTTCTAACCCCACAACTTTCCCCATCTGTAACAGATAAAGTCTCATAATAGCAGATCACAGCTAACCAGTGGAGCTACCTGGTGCTTACTAGCATTCAGATGCTCTTAAGTAAAATCTCACAGGCATATTTTTATATTATTTTATGCACAGAATTTTATTTCTACTTGGTTTAGTGAATTGATGTATTTCTTTACATGGTAGCTCAGAAACAGGGAGAGCAGTTCTGTATTAGCATGTTTATTATGCTGATGAGTGGTGTACTAATTAGACTGTACTGTTTTCTATACTGGCCAAACTAGGTAGGTATTTGCAGTTGGTATTGTATCATCTGTCTTAAATTTTGTAGTATCTCTGTAGTTATGCTGTCATAGGACAATTAACTTACGACAGCTGAATTTTGTTTGTCTCAGTTATCTGACAAAGCCTTTTTTGTTGCTGTTTTTTTTTTCCCTCAAAAAATCATTAAGATAAACAAGTCTTTTCTTTTGTAATGACCATAATGTTGGTCCAGAAATGAGATTTTCTGTATGTGCACAAAGTTGAAGGTATTTGAAATTCGATACAGCTGCATAAACTTTCAGCAAAATGTCCCATTGGTTGAACAGAGGTTTATTCCCAACTGAAAAATGCATTTCCATTTAAGGTCAGTAAGTAATTGAGTATGCAGTTTAGGAGGGAGTCACACTGAGTGTGTAGTCTTTTTAAGCTGGCTGACTTCACTACAGTGAAGTACGTTCACTGTAATTCAGAATGTGTTCTTGCCCACTGAAAAGTAGAGATAAAACCTCAGTGGCTCTAGAGAAATAATGTGTGTCAGAGATCAGTGTGCTAAACGGGTGTAGGTGAAAGAGGATATACAACATTTTTTAATAGAGAAAAATCTGACTCTGCTTAGCAAGCATGACAAAGGCAGGAAAGAATCTTCATGTTTTATATGTGTAAATGTTATGTAAAGTGTAGCAAGGTGTTCTGAAATTTTAAAATGATTTACAGATTTTCTCACCAGCTGTGCATAATTTTGCTATTCACTGATATTTTCTCTAAAGGTTCAGTAATATTGTATAGGATGTCTATTTGAAAGTCTTTAAGCAGTAGCAAATTACAAATATTAAATATAGAGGACATCATGTTCTCTCAATACACCTTCGTGGTATAAAAATAAACAGAGTCTATGGTACTTCTAGGGTCTTGTTTTATTTAAATCTGAAGGTCTTTTCTGTGTCACCTCTGTGGACCTAGGGAACCTTTTGGAATAAATTAGGCTGGTGTATTCAAAGATTGTCAAAGAAAAGGTATTTGTTTTTTGCACTATATCCATGCATGCAAGCATTTGTATATTTGATCCTAAAGACTTTCCTGGAATGACACGTTATTTTCATAAGTATAATCCCAAGCAGATCTGGCTGGGTCTCTTCTCCTTTCTTACTTTCTTGAGAGCATTTAATAAGATTACTTCTGTTAATTCTAATGTGCTTGGGATATCTAAAAACTTATTCATTGCCTTCTTCCCTGAATCATCCTCATCAATCAGAAATTATTTTTATATCTTTTTATTCAGATCCTAAAGAAAAACTTGATTTGGCTTTAAAAACAGTAATGGTAAAATAAAAATATATATTTTGTCCTTTTTGTGAGCAAGATGTTGTTTTGTCACATTTTTCCTCACAACTGGAAAGAGCCAAAGTCACTATTTCATAACACTCCCCTTTCCTCCTGTCTGAAATTTTCTCGTGATTCCTGGAGGCAGGAAAAAGAATATTTTAGAGCTGAAATAGTGAATTCAGCATAAACTAATGGGTATTTTGTCACATATACAAGCTGATAGTTGAAGACTGCAGTGGATTTAGGGGAGACTTGAGCTCAGTGGCCTGTGCTGTGTTGGAGCTAGAAGAAACTTCTATTGATCTTCTCAGAGGGTAACCAGGATCCAATTTGGACTTGTCTCCTTCTGTTTAGACAAATGAGGTTTTCTTTAGGACGTTATTCTCTGAATATGAAGAAATACATTTACTGGTATGGCAGTAATGACACTTTTACAAAAATGCTGCAGTTGGCAGAAATTTTTACTTTATTTTTTTGGCCTGAGCGTTTTTTGTCACGCTGCTTGGCAGAAAAAAACTGACATACAAATGAAAAAGTGGCTGCATTTCAATTGTAAATTAAATTATGTTTGCACAAAGCTATAGATTTTATGGGTATTCTTTCATGTGTCTCAGTCTATATGTAGTACATGATTAATAAGGCTGTTTGCATCTAAAAGTGTGAAGAGGTTTTGGTTTTGCTGATTTGGTATTAGGGAAAAAATTAGATATGAATAGACAGTTTTACTCCTGATGATAATGAGAGTTAATAGGACAGTATTAAATTGCTAAACATATGGTTACAAACAAACAAAGCCCCACCCTGATTATAGAAGGCTTTCGTCAAGTTAATAAGTGCAATGAGGTTTTCCAGAGACTTTGCAATGCTGAAAGAAAATTGGTGATTAAAGAAGCACTCTTGGCAAATGAGATTATTGTGAAGAAAAAGAAAAAATAGAATTAAAAAATGGGTGTTTATTTCCACATCAGTAGATACACCAGCAACATTGGGGGAGCTCATCCAAGGAATGAGTCTTGAAATACCAGTTGAAGGTATCTGAGAAAAGTAATGGAACAGCAGAGAATAAGAAGTCTCTTGCACCAGCTACTCATTCTAAGTGTGAAACTGATAGGAGAAACTGCTGAACTGCTGAGTCTTCTCTGTTATCTTTTGCTTTAATCTTCGTAGCTAAATGACAGATGGAAACAGACAACTGCTTTTTGGTTTTTTGGGTTTTTAAAAAAGTTCTTTTAATTTGAGTTTGTTACAGGTTAAAGTAGTAGAAACTGTTCTGGAAAATAGGTTTGCTTGGACTATGAATGAATATAATAAAGGGGGAAGAGCAGAACTGACTTCCTGAGATTTTAATCAGACCTCAGAAGTCTACTGGAGGAGTCACGCATGTGAATAAGGATGATCGGTTTTGTGTAGCTAACTCAATTTCCAAAAACCTTTTAACAAAGCCCTTCATCAAAGGCTTTTAAAAAATAAGAGGATGAGTAGAAAAGTCTTCTCTTGGATTATTGCGCCTTGGATTACACCTGTAGATTAGGTGTACAGTACAAAAGACATAAGTAGTCATTTACAGAAGGAAAAATTATACTTCTAGAAGGTCCAGTATAATCAGAATTAAAATGGAGTTTGAAATGTTGCAGAAAGATTTCATCACACTAACTGATATAAAGATGAAAGGCAGTTGAGATTCAATGTGAGCAGACACAATGGAGATTCAATGTCAGCAGACACAAGGGGAAGAACAATCCTATTTTTCCAAATGAGGAAAGAGAGCTTTCAGACATGGTGCTAAGTCCTTGGAAAGACCTCCTTAGTACTTACTAAAATTAAAAAAATTAATTTAGGAAAAAAGGTATGTACAGTTGAGCATTTATTTTTAGTAGAATCCTGATTACCTGGTTCAAATGAATGACACGGTCCAGCTAGGAAGGGTGGATGATAGATTTTTCTCAGAGATACAGGATGTCCTGTGTAAGGAAGGAGGTATCTGCTAGCTTCAAACAGAGATGACAGTAGTCATGCAATAAGCATGTGGACTTATAAAACAACAGAAGTCGTGGAGGGGATGAATAGGAAATACACCTGACTTTCCCTAAGGAAACAGGAACAGTGATATTGTTCCACAGCAGGTTGAAAACCACAGGAAGGTTAGGGGGTTTTTGTTTTACTTGTTTTCTCTTCAGCAATGTGGAATTCATTTAGGGTTTCCACCAAAGGAGGCATTGTACTGTGTATGTGAACTCTGGCCATAAAGGGAGAATAAGTGGATTGATTATATTGGAAAAAATGCATTCATATCTTTTGTTATGCTCTTGGCTGCTGTTCATTATCTCTACAGGTTAGATACATCTTGGGCTTCACCTGGTGTAATCGTTCAGCTTTATGTTCAGCAGTTTATTAATCAAGCTTCATTCTTTTAAACTTAATGCTTTTTATTATCACTCAGAAAGAGAGAAAATTTCATCCGGAGTGAAAAAAAAAATCCAAATTAATTTGCTCTATCTGTATTTCAGAGTGGACTATGACTCACTATGAAGAAAATATTTAGCTTTGTATTCATAAGTGTCTGAAGTCAAAGTAGCATAGCCTATATAGTCTCTTTGAGTGTTACCTTCATAGTAGAGTATCAGTTGAATTCCAGTACTTAAATGGACATCACTGCCCTAATTTGCCCAGTAAAATATTTATTGACATGTTCTGTGTAACTGAACTTAGAATATGTTATAGTATTGCATAAGTCTTTTTCAGGCTTAATCACCCTTATTTCTCAAAAAAAGGTCAGATCCCGTGCTCCCCAAAGTCCATTTGATTTCCGGATCAAGAAGTGAAATAGAGAGTTGCTCCTTTAGAAGTGTCATTTAAATACTGGAGCTGCATGGAAAGAAGATGTACAAAATGATGTCTCCTTCTGATATGATCAGGGTTTACAAAGCTGATTAAGGATTTCATCTGTTTGTGTTTTTCTTACTGGAAAGACAACTTAGAATGAGACTCTGCATGTGCTGGGTCAAGGTGGTCGTGGGAGATGGCTCTGAGCTGTCGTGTTATGCTTTAATGGGAATTTCTGAAGCATGGACTTGCTCTCACCCTTGTTCTAGGCTTCAGCAGCAGCTGGCAGGGCAGTGTGACACGAGAAGCAGGCGAGTTAAGTGTGACCATTGCCTGCAGGCAGCAGGGATGCTCTTTGGGAGCCTTGTTGGGACTCCAGCCAAGACTAACTGGACTGGCAAGGCACCAAAACAACAGATGAGCCAAAGGAACAAAATCAATGTGCCTTGCACATGTGAAGAAATGCAGCCAGCCAAATAATTTCTCTCTTGGTGTGATTGAAAGGAATTGATACAACAGATATAAAGTGATGCAGTAGGGAGAGCTGGAGTGAGCACAGAAAGGAAGGGTCACACTGTGTACGTGAGGTGCCGTGAGGTACTTACATCAGGGGCCAGACCAGTGACTTCATTTTGACACATGAAACAAACAGTGCAGACTTGGTCTCTCTGCTAATGTTAGGATCGTTAAGACTTCCATTAAAACAAGAGTAACAATGAACAGCGCAGCTACTCATGATCTGACAGAAAACTCATTTCTGAAAGCACGGTCTGTAATATCCAGCAGTCTACTCATGTAATCTCAAATAGGTAGATGCTCTTCCTTTTGCTAAAACATGTTAACACAAGTGGCATCTCAGTTTGGTGAAAGATAGTAGTGCTGCTCTGCAAATTTCCTGTTAGATCCACAAAACTACTTGGTGCTTTTCAGGTGTCAGGTGGTATAAGGTGAACCAGAGAAGATATCCAAAATCCATAGTCTAGACTCAATGATGTTTTCAAAAAAATACCGTACATGTTAAACCTTGTGTTTTCTCTGAATGTTCTAGACAGCTATCCAGAAATTTATTAATTTTTCTGTGTAGATCTGCTACATAACATAAAGGAAGCTTCAACTGTTACGGCATTTGTGTACCCTTCTGGACCTTATAATTCAATTTTAAATTTCTTAGTTTAGTTTGTTCCAGGATTATTTTCTTAAGACACTATATCTTAAGTAATTGTTGAGTTTTGCAGTAGCCTAAATTGGTAAACAATCCATTTAGCATCTGAAATTCAGCACATTTATCAAATTAGTTTTATTATATTCTAACTTTATAGTATATTTATGGAAGCATAATCTGTTTAGTATCAGAGGAAAAACATTAAATTTATCTTCCAGAATACTTGGTTAGTTCTGTTTATAGCACTTTGATTACAGTAACCACGATATGCCTATTTGTTCCAAAGTATGAAAAGGTGTAAAGTAAGTTTTCAAAATTAAGATGATTATTCTTTTTGGCACTGGTGCATAACCTGCTGCAGCTGTCTTCACACACAGCACAGTTTTTCATCTTGTGACCTGATCTGCTGAGAAACAGATTTGCTGTTATGTTTAGCATTTTCCCAAATGCGCAGAATTAAACTAAAATAGGAAAATACTGGCACTGAGACATAGCAATAGCTGACAACTGAAAATAAGTAAAAGGGTGATAATTGAAGAATATTCTGACCACAAATATATACAATAATAACAGCAGATCCGTAATGAGCTTGCACCTAAATCGTGGCTTTTTTTAAAATATCAGAGGATATAAGTGAAGAAAATGGTAGATAGCTTTTTGCACACATCTGCTTTTATATTTTATGCTTGGAATTTAGACTGCAAACCTTTTTGATTATCTATTTTTAATAAAAGAAAGTAGTTCTGTTTACAGATCATGCTGTGTCTAACAGTTCTCTTTAACAATGAGGTGTTAATTGACTTTTATCCAAGCATTTCCAGAGTCTTGTACAAGCCTGTTATGGACATGCTTACTATGATGGAGAGTAGAATTCTCATCCCTTTTTCATAATAAAATAACAAACAGCCTTCATAAAAAAATCAGAATAATAATGAGAACGTAATATGTAGTATATATAATTTATTAAGCTCAGCAAAATGGCCTCAAAACCACAATGTATACAGGTGGCTTATGAAAATGTGCCTAGAGTGTTGATTGAATTATTTGAACTGGTCGTTTCATAGCATCCATGTTCTCATTGGACTGGTAGCCTTGACAAAATATTTGTATAAACTCATTTTGCAGAAAGGTAAGGAATCAAAGTGACAAAGGGTATTGGTTTAGTAAACAGAAGAAGTAAATGTCACCTAGCAGACTTTTAAATCTATGGACATCTAGTTGATTTTGGTTGGCTTATGAACTCAACTTTACTTGTATGACAATCTCTTTTGTCTTTTACACTCTATAAATATTGTAAGGGCTGAAAAAAGCAGGAGAAATATTTTGCAAATGTGATCATGCCCACACTATAATTGGGCTTAATTTTCTAAGCATAGAAATACATGGGTCAAGTATCTACTGGAATGAGGACATAGCTAAGAGGCTGACTCTCACAGCCCCAGAGTACTCAAAGTGTACTTAAAAAGCCCTGTTTCATGAGGGAGATGGTTTTTTCCGTCTTAGTTATTGCAATAGATTTAGAATACATTGAGTGAATGCTCTACTAAAAGCAGGCCATCCTTTTCAAGTTATTTCCTCTTTAATATCTGTTGCTGTGACAATTCATTAGGAGGCAGTACTGGTTTTCTGGGCAGTTTGGCTTTGGGATTTTTTTGTTGTTGTTTTTTGTAATATAAATCCCCATCAGACTGTGCCTGCTATTTCTCATTCACCTTGAGAAGCTTTTCTCAACAAATTTTTTGGTTTTTCCACAGCAGCTTTGCCCTGTATTATAGTTTCTCAGCAGATAATGAATCATTTCAGACCTCCTAGGGAGTAGACATGATCTGTTCCTGAATTCACACTGTCAGATACACACTGCTGTTTGCCCTCAGACTAATGAATAACACAGCATTCCACCAGATTTTGCTGCCCTCCACGCCTTTCAATAACATGCGACTTCTTTGATATCATTCACAAAATCCTTCACTGAAGTATTTTGGTTCTTGCCTGAAAAAATTATTTTCGCAGCCTCTTCTGCGTTAGCTTTCAGTAGTTACTTTCTGGAGGAACTATATTCAGTGTTTTGGCAAGAGTTTTTTCTGCAACCTTTTTTTGCTGTTAGTGCGGCATTCAGACAGGTGTATGGGATATTGAAATTGCCCAAAACTTTTTTGCAGTCAACTGCATGACAGTACGTTTCCTTTCTTTTAGTCACACTCTTGCATTTGAAGAATGATTGATGGCTCTGCAGATACTGTGCAGCAAAATGAGATTACAAAATCCTACTTCTATTTTGCGTTCAACAAGAAACAGCTGTCTGCTGCTCCAGGAAACCTGGGTTCTATTGTGTGTAGCGGTGACTTTGGAAGACCAACACCATCACTCCTTCCTCATTCTGTTTCTCACTTCATGTACTCAGCATGATGCCATATTTTATGGAATATCTCTTGGATCAGTTGGGGTCAGCTGTCTTGGCTGTGTCTCCTCCCAACTCCTTATGCCATCCCCCTCTCACTGCAGGCGCAGTACAAGAAGGAGAAAAGGCCTTGATGCTGTGTAAGCGCTGCTCAGCGATAAAAACATCTCTCTATTATCAACACTGCTTCCAGACCACATCAGAACCATAGTCACATACGAGCTGCTGTGTAGAAAATTAACTCTACCTCAGCCAAAATCATCACAGAGTCAAAATCTAACAGTCTCAAGTATCCCAGAAATTGCAGGGTGCACTTCTAGTGGCCTGCACAGGAGTTGATAATGTGCGGCACTGATTTACAAGCACCATGTCCCACTGGAAGTTTTAATCATTTGCTGAAATGAGGCAATGCAAGGGAAAAACCTTAGCCCTACATGTTTTCTCTAAGGATGGTTATGGTCTAAATTTTATGAGACAATTGTTGCATGGAATACGGAAGTTAAGTCCCTGGAGAACTGTGCCAGGCAGGAGGGGTCCATTACTTGCGTGCATGAGGAAGATGCAGCTGGGTGCACAACTGCTTTTTGCCAGGACAGATGCACTGTGGGTTTTAATTCTTTGGAAGCTTTGAGGCAGAATCTTTCTTCAAGCTCTCATTAGTCTGAGGGAGTTCTGCTTTGCCTCTTGAACAAAACGCAGTGCCAAAGCGCATCTCAAAGATCTTTCCTGCTGAGGTTGAGACATGCTGTTACAGGCCTTATTGCTGTATTTGCTTGCGTATGCTTTCCAAAAGATATTTTTGCAGTAGTCTTGGCTGTGGGACCTTGATGTTTTCCTTTTTCCACTGCGTATTGTACTATATTATTTTAAGTTAAAAAGGAGAAATTCAAAAGGTAGCAACAGTGTAAAACTGTGCTGGCAAAAAGAACTCAGAATAATGTAACAAAAATTTGACGTACAATAGCTGATGCCATATTATTTTTAAAACCATTCTGTTAAATAAAGACGTTGCTTTGATAAAATAATAGTTGCTGATACTTAAAACCATATTTTCTAGGAGCAGAAATTTTTGCTGACAGTAATGTTAAATATGTACTAATATCATATTCAGTGCTGCAGGCTGTATTCTGGGATGCGCTAAAATTTTATTTCCAGCTAATGTTTCTAAACATCAATCTGCTTGTAGATAGTAAATTGCTTCTAAAGACAATTTCTGTGAGTTCTTCCCTAACAGAGATAATGCAAGTTTTGCCTTTTTTTCTAAATTTGGATCTTTCCGAAGATCTGTACATAGTACTGAAATAGTGTGTAAGCAGCCAGAAATGGTGTATTTCGATTGCAGTTGTTGTAAATATTTGCAATATTGATGTGTATGTGTCTTGTTTCTTCTTCCAATTCTATTAGAGTAGGTGATGAGCAATAGAATTACTTCGAAAGATAATAATTGTTACCTTTTATGTGAGGAAAATGGGATCACACTCTACTTTTTTTTGTCCTGTATTTCTGTGTTTATTTGGATTTACAAACACATTAATACTGATAGAGTGCAAGTTTATCACACTGGTTATACCCTTTAGAACCTCTGAACTTTACACAGTCTAAATAATTTGTGCACTCTTATACTGTTATCAGCTGATAACTAGAGGTCCAGTTTTTTTATTTTCAGAATAAGTGTCATGAATATACCACCAGATTTCCAAAAGTTTTCTTGTCATACGGCTTGTGGGTTTCTTTTTTTCCATAATAGTACTCCAGATTAGTAAACTTCCCGAACTAAATGCTTCCATGCTAAAATGATGTAAAAATAGAGTTCTCCAGTTATAGTTGTATGACCAGCCAGTTGGCTGGTTAGTTTGCTAGGTTTTTATTTTTTAACAGTTCAGTCTTTTATTTTGAGTTTCTCTTCTTGGATGTTTTTCAGAACAACACAAAACTACGTGGTTGATATTTCTTCTTTAAATATGATGAGATGAGACTTACATGAACGCATGAAATTTCCTGGGGACAGCTTGCAGCCTGCCTCCTGGACCTGGGCTTGGCTACAGCTTTAGCTATTAGAGTCACTTTCATGCAGGTCAAATTGAGTTATAGTGGTTATTTCAGTAAGTGGTAACTATATTCTTTCCTCCCCCAGTTAATACCAGAACTGCTGCTGTTTTAGCTGATGTGGTACAAAAGATCTATGGATGGGGGGAGTGTGCTTTCCTTTTCCAGCGGATGTCTGTTGTGCTTTCTTTTTCATCTCTCCAAGATCAAGAGCTCTGCAATAATGCTCTAAATTGATATTTCTCTAATGTTGTTACGTATGATTAAAATTGTAGCATTCATAGGTGTTTCTCAAATGAAAAGGAATGACCTGATAGGATCTTCAGTAAAAAGACTTGAAAGATTCAGAAAACAATGAAATGGACTTCTGTGCAGGGAGCTTTTCAAATTTCTGTGCAGTATCTTTGGATACATTAATTTGTTTATGCAGCAACTTAGAAAATGTTATTGAAAATACCACACATGACAAAGGAAAATTGAGTTTCATTATTTGATTGTAATTATCTCACACTATGTGAAACAGCCTTTTCTTGTCATGAGCAAAGTAGAAGCGTTAAGCCTATTATAACATCTCTTTGATGTTTTTGTAGGATGGAATAAAAGATGAATGCTCAGTGCTGAAGCTGCAGCTGAAGGAGAGAGACGAACTCATATCCCAGCTTCGGGAGGAGCTGGTAAGCAGCAGAAGCAGTGGGGGGGTTTTTGTGGGTGGTTTTGCGTTCATTTACCTGACAATGTCACTCCAAGATCAGAAATTGAAGAAACACAATTTCACACCTGCGACAGAATTACTAGCCTAAGGCTATGTTAATCATGCAGATAAACACTGGTAACACTGACTGTACTTTTTTAGGGACTTGTCAGCCTCTGAAGTGGCTACTGTCTAGATTCACTGCTTGTAAAAGTTTCTTTGAAAAGATTGTGTTGACAGTTGTCTTGATCAGAGGCAGATAAGCACAGCACTGTATGCATGTGCCAGAAATCTTGAAGGGCCATGCACATGCCTGATAAATTGTCATTACTTCTCCCATGAGCTGCTTTTCGCATCTATACAATTGTTCAGGAGAAAAGGAAATACCTTTTTTCTCCATAATAGATGTCTTTGCATAAAATAATAAATATTCTTATGCTTGCTGGGCCTCTACTTAGCATATGATCTACTAATGCCTCACTACTACTGCTTTAAGAATTTACAAAATACTTTCCAGTGACTGAAGTAAAATACATGATACATCAATTAAAAAAACTAAACACATGAAAACGCATTTTATTGTTTCGTTAAGGCTGTGCTTACACAATTTTAAGATTGCTTTGTTGATGGAATGTGGTTAAAGCATGGATGTCTTCAGTATTTTTAAATAAAGGAGAGGGAGTTTCCACCTCCTCTCTCACACCAGAGAACTTAAACACTCTGCAGAGAAAGCAGGTAGATTCAGGAAGATGTTTAGCACATACATTCCTGCCAAGAAAGCTGCAGGTGTGTGGGCACCTAGGATTTTGTCTAAGTACCCTTTGGGACAAGGGATTGTTTCCCTAATTAGATCTTAATTAGCTGATCTACCTCAGGGGTTTTTTGTGCCTTCCTGTCTCGTGCTTCATGGCTAGCTCAGAACTTGAAGACAATTAATTCAGGTCTAGCTATTACTGCATCTTTTATATACTCACTAAAAACACTAGTACACTTTTATACCAAATAACTGAGTTTCAAGGTGCACAGGAAAAAGTAATTTTGCCTAAGAGTGAAAGATTTCTTTGCTATATTAACATCTGCAACATAAATACACATCATCAATATTCTTTGTTTCTTGGCTACGCTAAGAAATGATGTATTGTGTAATTATTATCTAAAATTAAATGACAAAATGGGACACAGGGTGCATCAAGCTTCTCCACAGTCCTAGAGCATTAATTTTGTGTCAGTCTAGTTCAGAACATATGCTATTTAACTGGCGGACCATTTTGTCAGTGTAAAAATACCGTGTATTGATACAGGGAGCTGTAGCTCATTTGCTGTTAAGTGTTGTCAAAGTTCATCTGTTTATGTGTCAGTTGAAAAAGGCCCACAAGGAACTGTCATAATAAACAAAAAGTGCAACTTCCTAGGGCCATGAAGTAAGGATTTCTGTATGATTGAAAGTAAGTATCATGAATTTAATCCATGATTAATTGACTTCAGTTTTGATACTCTAAGACTTGTGAAAGGAATGTAGGTGGGATTCTTGAGATCCTATTTGTCATTTGAAATTAAGTTTTGAAAGGACTCATTAGATGTGATTTACTCCTAATCGAACTGAATAAAGCCAGGATGGGAGGTGAACATGATAGAAACTACTTTAGTTTCTGAAACCTAGAAAAAAAAGGAGTGGGTTCTCACTGGATTGGAAAACAAGGAGGTTTTTTTTGGGGGGGGGTGGGGGTGAGGGCTGAGTTTCTACGTACAGTCATAGGGCTAATTTTTAAATCTCTACTGCATCTTCTCTTGCAATTCTGCACACCCAGTGCCCTTTTCTGGAGGGGCCCTGGGCCCTGCCACCACAGCACATCAAGAGATTGGCTCCTGATTGTGTGAGGTGCTCTTAGGAGCTGCATGCAGGGAAAGTAAGCTCTCTTCTCAGAGCTGTTAAAAATGAATTAAATTAATTGATTGCTAGGAAATTCTGATAACGTTTTCCTTCCTTGCATAAAATGGGTCAAAAATTGATCTGAAACATGCTATAATTATTCTGCAAATGATAGTCTTATTTATGTGTTTGTAAATATTTGGAAAGTAAATGTTTACGGAAGTTAAGAGCAGTCATTTTTGGCTAATGAAACTGTATGTGTTTTTACATAGCTGCAATTTATTACAGACATAGCACTTAGTAGAAAACTAGCATTTTTGGTTTTGTATCTTGGGGCAGCCCATGTTCCATTTGTCACTCTGAATATGGAAATACAAAATTTTTAAATTCAACTTGCCTGTCTTGAATTCGTGGTGTCATGATGCTAATTCGGAAGTAGCACATAAAAATTGATTTGAGTAGGAGTCAGTTTTGTGCTTCTTGAGAAATACATGAAAATCTGTACTTTCCAGCATTTCAGTTGAATGTTTGCATGTAGATGTAAAACCCTTGGTTCAGCTGGTTTTACTTTAAAACTCTTCAACTAACTTAAAGTGAACTTCAGGTAAATTTTGGCTCTGAGGAAAGCTGGAGCTGAGGAAAATGTCAAAGGAGCGTGAGCCGGTGAAGCCTCAGAGCTTGTAATTGTTATGTAGCTTTTTAAGGGAGAAGAGGGTAAATACTTGAGGAATGAAAATAGGGGTTTAGATGCTCGGCTACAATACCCAGGTAGAAAGAATAAAGTGCAAGGAGCCATCACCTACATCCTAGTAAACAAAGAATAACATAGAATAGTCTCTTGCGGATTTTTTGTTTGTTCTCTTTTTTAGTGATTATTTTGTATTGACTCCCTCTGTCACCAGAAGTGTGTTTGTCTTTGGAGAAATGAATGTAGGTAGGTAGGGAAGTGGAATTAATTCTTCTGTGCTCTCATTATCTCCTGAAAAATGCTTGCTTCAGAAATGTCAGGTACCCAAACCTGCTCTAAAGCTACCTGGAAATGGTAAACCTCGGCAGGAACTGAAAATTTGGGTTCAAACCCTCACTTGTCTCAAAACTGTACTCATTTGTGAAAATATTATCCAGGAAATCAAATTATGCATATCCATTCTGC
The DNA here is from genome assembly GCA_013397975.1 of Machaerirhynchus nigripectus. Classification (NCBI taxonomy): domain Eukaryota; kingdom Metazoa; phylum Chordata; class Aves; order Passeriformes; family Dicruridae; genus Machaerirhynchus; species Machaerirhynchus nigripectus. The sequence continues at coordinate 1,295,704 of VZRQ01000114.1, read as the reverse complement.
AGGGAATGGGCTCTTCTTTTCTCTTTTCTTCTTTATTCTCCCTAAAATAACCAAAATAAATTAACATCTTAGTTTTCATTGGATACGAAGATGTTGAAACCTCAGCTTTCTCATACCCAGCTCTGCCTGCAACTGCATCTTTACATATATTTTCCCAAATCGATCTTTTTCCACTGCAGTGTGAGCACTTAGAATGACTTTAAGCAGAAAATATTTTCGTGCTATATTGGCAAAAATAACTGACTGCTGTTTACAGTAACATTTATTCTATTGCTGTCATTGGTACAGAGACATTCACGCTGAAAAATGAGTGTTAACAACATTATCCTTTCAGTCTTGATTCCCTGTGTGACTTAAAGTCGTGTGTTGTGCCACCAAAATAAAAAATGTGGTGAGGCAGTTTGAGTGGATTCTGAGTGGAACTGGAGTCAAAGTTAGGTCAGGAAATTAATCCCCCTTATAGCCCAGGTGTTGGGGATGTTTTTCTGCCATGGAGGTGGCTCTTTATCAAATGTTAGACTTTCTACATTTATGGAATAGCGAGGTACAGTGCCAGCTAAGTGGGCTTTACCTCAAGCTGTAGAAGTTACTGCTTTAGGACTAGATACTCTGGAATCAGCTCAACAAAACATAACTGTCCTATTTTTATTTTTTAAACTTCTTTTTCTCATCTTTGCAAATCATAAATAAGCTCTACTTCCTTGCCCAAAACTGATGTTAAATGATTTCAGAGGGCATGGGACTTGTGCTGTGGTTTGTGGGTGGTTGTTTTTGGTGAGGAGGGGTTTTCTGTATTTGTTCATTTAGTTGCTGTATCCTAAATACAGTGTATTCCTGGAGGGCAAGAATGGTGGCGAGCTTAGCTGTTTTATCTAGGTTGATTTCAGTAATGGGCAATTAGCCAATTGCTCAATTTTTGAAGTATGGTGAAGATGAGTACTTGTTATTCAGCTTTGAAGTGTAAAAGAAAACCCTAGATGCATTTGAATCCTGCTGAGGAACTGCTTATGAAAGACACTTAGGTTAAGTGTAAAAATCACCTCGAAATGTAGTTATGCCAATACAGATCCCTTGAATTTTACAGTCTTAACATCACAACTTGTTTTGACAGGCAAAGAATGAGATTTGGATAAAAATTTCATGAACACATTGGGAAGATTATTTTTCGAATTGTTGTGAAAAAGAGAAATTTTCATTAGTCTAGGCTATTTTCAAAATTTTAAAAACAGTTGTCCTTGAAATTTTAAAGAAATTAAATAGTTCCCATTTGAAAAGGATAATAGTCCTTATTTTTGGAAAAAGCAATCTAGATTAATCTTTATGCTGATTACCCATTTGCTTACATTCTGCTGGTTTGTAGTATTATTTCATGTTGGCTGTTTTTATAAGAGGGTAATACAGACCCGTGGATAATTTACATAAGAACCAGCATTTGCAAGTAGTTTCAAATCCTATTTCTTTGCCATATTTAGGGAAAATTAGGAGTAGAAAAGAAATAGATTAGGTGTACTTAAACATTATTAAAGTGTCAAGCGTCTTCCCCCTTTTTTGCAGGAGAATTAATTGCACATATTCCAGAAAAGGCTTATCTGAACAGTAATTACTCTCTAAATCAGTTCCCTAAGATGGACATGGAGTGTGAAAATGGCAATATCCTGTAACCCACAATGGGGATTAGGCTCCAATTCCTTGTCTACACCAGTCCCTTGATGAAAAGCCAGTCAGATAGGATCTTTAATATTCCTTGGCACTTGCAGAGGTGATTCTGCATATGAATTTAAGTTCCTACTAAAAAACATTGTCATATCATGGCATTTGGCATAGGTAAAAAAATATGGTAGTTGCACAGTGTATTCCTGGTCTCACTGAGGCTCTGCTCTGGGGTATTTAATAAAAATAATATTGCAGAATGAGCAGACCTGAAATACAAAATTTCTCCAAAGTCTCCCTTGAGACACAGTGCCAAGGCTTGCCCTCCTTCAATAATAATGCACTCTGTGTGCTTATCTTTGTCAGGAGTGTCACTTGTAGACAGCTGCCTTCATGAGATGTGCTGTGTTTTACTGATGGGTATATACTTCTAGTATAAGCAGGCAATTCTGATCTGGCCTTAGGCCAAAATCTTGGAAAACTTTATTTTCTGATTTATCTGAAGGACAAAATGTGTGTCTCAATGTCACCTTTTCTTTTTTCACTTAATTTTTTTAGCCAGTTTTTATTCTAGTGAATATCTAAAGATAGCTGAAAACAGGTGAATTTTAGGACAAATGGAAATGGCGTCTTGGAGGCGTGGTGGGAAGGAAGGCTGTGTGTTGCAGTTCAGCTTTGTTGATGTTTTCCTTTGTAGAATGAGAGTTGGCTAAAATGTATGGAAATTCATTGCTGCTTGACATGGCCCTGAGTTTGTGATATCAGATAAATTCTCAAAGAAGGACTCAAGTTTGAGCTGGCCTGAGAATGACTGCTGTCAGTATCATCTAATGACATACTGTGGCATATGTGTATTTATAAGAGAACAGAGAAAGGTAATGTTGCTTAAAAACAAATATACTTGTGCTGGGAAGCTTGTTTTGCTTCTGAAGATCAGCACTTCAATTTCTATGACTTAACAGCTTCAGTATCCTGCTAAAGGCATGTGTGTGGCACATTTGTGTTGTAGTCATCTGATGTGAATGACTTTCAGATTGATAAATGCATTATCCTCAGTTCTGCACTGCAGTGTTTAATGAATCAAGTGGTGATGTTTCTTCCAATAAATACTTTTATGATTGGGGAAGTATTTTTGCTTTGCACAGTTTGGGGGTATCTGTCTGTACAATTTTCCAAGGATCTGATAGAAGAATAATCTTTTGTTTGGTTTCTCCTTTCTCCCCTCAGTCTTAATTTAGTGTCTTGTCCAGTTTTCTTTGTGTAGCTGGGCATTATTCACAAAAAAGTCTGTGCATGCACATGAGTATATCAAACATCACAAATGAAGAATCATCTGCATTTTAATACCAAAATACAATTTTTGTTTGCATACTGGTGAAGTTTTTTAAGGAAGGGTATAATGCAGTTTTCATCCTCAGTGAATATTTTTTCATTCACTCTCAGTATATTCCGGAATTTAAAGACATCAAATATTTTTGTCTGTAAATAAGACATTTTTGTTCACACATGAGAATTTTTAGGAAAAGAAAAAATGAAAACACTTTGATGTAAGGACTGAGAAACTGTTCCTAAGACACAAAAAAGCTGAACTGCAGTCTCTGTCCTTTTCTAAATAAGTAACCTAACAAGAAATTAGTTGCATTAAAGTATTTCTTACATCTCACTAATATTGCTTCTCAGAAACTGACTGCATAGATCCTGTGGACAAACCATGGCAATCCTCTCCAAGTTTTGTGTATCTTTTTGTTGTTCGTTTATTACTCAATTTCAGTTTGTTATTTGAAATGCCGAAGATTTAAGAGATTCAACAAAGAATCCATTTCAAATTCTGTTTCAAAGACTGAGCACTTTCTCACTGGAAATACCTTCTGTACTTTGGCATCATGAATATTGCATGGTTCAAAGGATGCTCAAACACTTCCTCAGGTCTTCTGCCTTCTTTGAAACACATTCTTTAGTGATTTTATGTTCTGTTTAGAGCTGGGGCAGGTATGTGGAGTTTTAGTAGAACTTTCATAGAAAAGTTCTGGTTCATACCTGGTTTGTCTATGTGAAGTTTTAGCTCTGAAACTGAGACAGTTATCCCATCCAGTTCTTGGAAAGCAAAAAAGCCCTTTGCCATAGCTGTTTCCCATGGTTTAGGGAAGTGAATTAAATAGAATAAAGTACTACTCATCTTCTAGATTTGAGTGGCTAATCATTATACTGCATGCCCTCTCTTATCTCTGTTATTCACCCTGGGATGGGTGTGACTGAAGCTGAGGCTGGAGAGCTACTGGAGTGGCCATTTATTTCAGAGATGTTAGAGAGATGGCTTTTCTTTGTTTTCCTTTTCTCTCTTCTTTTTTTTAAAATCAGAATAGCAATCTCACAACTAGAGGTAGTTTTTGGTCACAGTGTCAAGCCTCTTTCTACCATCCAGGCCTTTAATGCTCCCTTTGGATTCTTTCTTCTGCTGTTTTGATTTCCTGCATCTTTCTTCATCTTTTGAAATACTGTTCCATTCTTTCTATAGAAACCACATACAGTGTGCACATCTTTTAATGTCCTGTGCATGTTTTATCAATTCTTCATCCAGAATGGTTTTTGGGTGGAGACTTCTTTCAAGCTTAGGCATTTGTACTGCTGCACAGCTGTAATATTTTTTGTCTCTGATGAGATTTCATCAGTATCGCAGTGCTACAACAAGGGAATGGGTTCTGTAGCAAAGCTTTCAGAAATTACCTGCTGATTACCCTGTATTTAGGCTGGGTGTTTGGTGAGATAGGCTGCAGTCTGTACAAATGCCCTTCATCACCCTGCAGGGAGGAGGCAGACGACTGAAGAGCTGTAATGCATTCATGCCAAGTGGCAGTAAAAACTCCCATGTGGGATATCATTGCTACAAAAGTGTGTTATAAGGACTGTAAGTGAAAGCCTGAATAGTGTCCTAGCAGAGAGCTAGCCTGCAAATTTCTACTTTCGTTGGTAAACTGTTTCCAAAAATTATTGCTCAAGTAATCCCATTTCCCATTTTGTCTCCTCTGATAGTTTAACTGAATGAACATTTTATATTCCTTTGGATCTTGATTAGAAGAAAATGAAACTATAGTATATGGTCATCATCAGCAAATCAAATAAAAAACCAATCTTACTGACTTTTAGCCACATATTACAGTTAAATTACAAGGAGGAAATAAGCTACTGGTTAATAGTAAGTCAACTTAATATTACTAGAACATTTATTTGGTTTGTCTGCAATACTCAATTCTCACTATTTTTTTCATTAGGTTGCTCTTTATGGCTAGTAAAATAAAAGCAGTGAACTGTTTCTTAATATTTTTTGTTGACTTCAGAATATAGAGTGAAAATATATCCTTTTGGGCTTGATTGGTGAGGTTTTTTTCAGAGCTGTTCTTCATGAATAATGCAGTACGTTTGAAATGTACTTAACGTATTTTAGCGTTTCCTGGTAATAATGGAAGACATTTATCTTACACTTCCCAATTTGACTTACAGATGATATTGTTTTTCTCATAGGGAGCTCTTGTGATTTACCAGAAGAGTAATAGAGTTTGCAGGCTATGGTATTTATCAGAATTCACTGATTATTAACACAGGGATTTATAAAACCAGACTTCCTCCAAGTGTGATATTTGTGTTTCAGCTTACAAATGAGGGTTTCACTCAACAAAGCTAGTTGAGAAATAGGATGCTGTATTATTATGGCTTTGGAAAGAACAAGTGGAGCTATTGTGCTGGTAGTATGGTGATGAGAAGGAATAAAAATAAACTATGTAAACTTGTGCCCGTCTGGTGGGGCTGCTTGTGGTGGAGCTCAGGTTAATAGGCTGGAAAAATAAAAAGTGGTGCAATTAAAGGATGATCTAAAGCAGCCGAAAAACTTGTTCTTTTTTTTAGCTGAACTGTGTGTTTATCATACTGCTTTCAAGAGCAGGGTGATAGGCTCTGAATGGAAGGGTGGTAGAGAGAGGATTGAGGGTTTTTGGATTGTCCCTGGATATTTACCTTCTAAGAACACTGCAAGTGGAGGCAGGATTCGAAATTGCTGTGCAAATAAGTAGAAATTGCTGTGTAAAGGATTCTCATTTCTCCAGTGAGAATAAGAAAGCTTTGACCATTTTCTGCAATTTTTTAGAAGTCATCTTGTTGCATCTTCTTCGATTTATAGAAATGGAATGCAGTTCTTAAGGGACAAAGATGTTTGCTTTCTTTTGTCCCTCTGGTTCAGAACCACTGGGGTGATGAGGCTAGAGAGAGAGGAACTGATGAACCACAAGTAGCTTGACATCTTCTCCAGTACTATTTTGTCTTTATTTGTCAAATCACAGTTAGTAATGTATCTCTGTCTTGATTAAATCTAAAAATTCATGGACCATTCTGCTTAGCCAGCAAAATTAAAGAAGTATCCAGGCAGAGAGCTTTTTTCACATATGTTATTCTGCAGAAAACCGGATTTTTTTAATCATGTAAGCAGATTGAGGGGGAGAGAGAGAGAGTGAGAAAACTGCTTCTTAAACTGTGAGGTGACAATTAAGTGGGAAGTGCAATTGTTCTTAACATGCAGGGAATCAGGAAGCTGCATGTTGTGTGCATGTCAGTTTGTCTGCATAGAAAGAACCTTAAAAGTGTGGCAAAACCAAGGTTATATCATTGAAAATTCGCAGAATCAGTAATGAAACATGTCTGTAGAATGGGGGGCTGTACGAATTTTTATCTTGCTTCCCTTTCAGCTTTATTTTTCCTTTTTTAATTAATTTTGATGATTTATTTTTGTTATTCATGAGTTATTAAAACCTTCCATATACATGAAGGCCCTAACTTCATAGGAGGCTGGTCTGATAAGGAATGTGTAGAATTTGGCATGAGAAGTACTAGAAACAGCAAAGGCCTAGCAGTGACCATGTTGCCAGAAGGTTGTTGTTACAGGCAGGTTTGGTTGGTTTTTTTAGAACATAAGCAGATAACTTAAAGTGATGGATAATTTAGGAGTGAAGGACCTTAGTGAGTGCCCCAGTCCTGCACCCTGGCTCAAAGTATCCCATCAAGACATATATTTATATAAAATCTCTACAAGGACACTGGCATTTGGGATAATCAAAGTCTCAGTAGAAGATACTCCACAGAGCTGAGAATCCAGCATTGCCTCTGTTAAATTGAATCCTTAGGAATGCCTGAGAAACTGCACTTAAATGGGATACATCCTCAAGGAAATAGGGTATATTTTTAAGAAAAATACTTTTAAGAAAAAAAAATGCGTGAGAAAACATTTTTCTTGTCAAGGGCAGTATAAAGCTAAAATAGATGAAATGATGGAATATGAGTGTATGTGAGTGATTACAGCTCAGAATTTCTGTACTACATAGGACTATGTCTCAGATGAGTACCAGGTGCACCAACTAGATGTTTCTGTGCTTCGTCTCAGTAAGAACAAGATACAACTACTCCTTAATTCCTCTTTCTTCCTAAGATAAGGTATTGAAGGCTTATAGGATCCCTTTTCAGAACAGACTTCTCACTTCCTTTTTCCCCAGCTTTGAACAATACAGTTTGTAAATTTGTAGGTGGTTGTTGTTGTAGCTTTTATTTTTACCATTTGATTCAGTATGCATGGATAGGCATGCATGCACTGCTGACAAAAAAAAAAAATCTTTTCAATGGTTATATTGTGCTGTTCTAATTTTTTGTCTCCTTCTTTTGCACAGAATGCTTTGTAGTTTATTTTCTGACTTGGTATAATGTAATTAACGGAACGGACATCCCAGGCTAATAGGCTTCATCAAGACAAATAAGTTTGTTTCGAAGGGTCAGGAATCTATTCACCTCTCCCTGGAGAGCTGCTGCCCAGGTAGCTGCTACTGAGGTGACCTCTGGAATGCTTTTCAGGCTTTTATGTCTGCTTACGCTGGTGTACACTGAAAATGTCAACATAAAATGTTAGGGGAAGTTTGCTCATTTAGTCTGCTGGTCATCTCTTCACAGCTGTATTGTACCATACATCAAACCAATGGGACAGCATCTTTTAAGGGCCTCACATTTACAGGTTTCAGGAGTTTAGCTCTGTGAATGCCTCAGTGTTTCTTGATCAGCTTTCTTGGTAATTACTTCAGGCTACAGAATTAGAAATGTTTATTGGTGAATAATGTTAGAGACATGTCAAACCCTGTTACTTGACATTTCATTATGGTTTTCACTTTTGTTTTAGTAGAGCTCTATTAATCATTAGCATCCCTCTTTGTGTTTTGTGGTGCTGGAGTCCTTGTACTTGTATGGGCTGATGTGAATAAATAAAACACAGAATAATGTTCCAGATCCCAGTAATGTTGCTCGTCTCCCACTAAGAAATGGGTGAAGTAGCTCCTAAACTGTACTATAAATAGTGTCATATTTTTCAGAAGGCATGGGAGTAGAATTTTATACTTACAACTAATTAATGCAATTGAGAATGATCATGTACAAGGCGACATCTTTCACAGCTCATCTGTTTTTATGCTAAAATAAGTGAAAATAGCTATCCTTCCTTTATCTGTGAAACATCTGCTTTGGTTTTTCATGTGTAATTATTGTGAGAAGCTTGCATGGCCAGACTTACACATGGTTCTTTGCTGTTAAAAGCAGGAAAAAGTGTTTATTAATCCCAGCTCTCAGCCATACAGCGACATGTACATTGAACTGGATTCCCTGTTGTGTCAGCTTTGAACGTAAGTGCAGTTTAGAAAACATTTTGATGGCATCCTGTTCATGTCTTAGGGTTAGAAACAGGTAATCTCTTGTTCCACTGGAGTAATAACTGAAGTAATAATTCAACTTTTTTCTCATTCACTTGTGGCAGTCCCAGAGTAGCTGTTCTGTTTCTTGCACAAGGCTTGGAAGCACCTTAAATCATGCCATGAAAGCTCTCCTGTGTAGGCTTCATTTCTGGCAGCTGTCTTTGTTTGCATTAATACCCACATATGTTGTTTAGCAGAGGCAAAAAGTCTTTAAAAAAAAAAAACAAATAAGCAAAACAAATTTGAAGTGAGAGCTTGTCTGCCATAACCACAATTAAGCCAATTTTATATTGTAAAAAAAAAGATTTTTTTTGTGGCTTATGCTTTTTCTCTGCAAAACTTCAATGTGAAATAAGAGGAAAGAAATCTCTAATTTCTGCTCATGGTGATGTATTTGTCAATAAGGGCTAGGTCCTTAGCGGGCATGTGTAAGTGTAGCTACACGATGTGCTGATGGGCTGTGCTGATTTACATCAAGTCCTGTCATTGTTAGCCTAGAGGGGAAAGTTGTAAATATCCATTTTGTAAGAGAATGATAGAATGGTTCATTTCCTTAACATGCTTTTGGTGGACGGGTGGATTAATGTAACACCTCACATGTAAAGATTGTTGGCAGCTTACTTTGCCATTGATTAGATCAGGCTGTGCCTTTTGATTTAAAGATGATTTGTGCACTGCATTGGAAGTAGGAGAGTGCAAGAAAGGCTAGTGTTAACGAAGCTGACTGCCCTTCCTGATTTATGATGTGACCTCTTTAATCAAAGAACCAAAAAGAACAAGGTGTTATTTTTAACATCAGGCTGGAAGTGAAGAAGGGAAAGAGTTGACAATACCATATGCTATCCCACACACACCCCCACACACCCACATACCCTTATCTCTGTAGAAAATTGAAAGCTAATCTTTCCAAAATAAAATAGCAACCTTTTGTCTTAGACTTCATGTGATAAAAATGAAGAAAACAAGAGAATAACTTTGAAGGTCTAGTAATTATTTTTGTTTTCTGAGACTTTTCTGGTTTATGGTAGCTGAAGGACACAATCACAGCTCTAAGAGTGCAATCTCAAAATCAACCAGAATGGTTCCCTGTTAGGGAAGATTTGAAAAAATTGTGTGCTAGAATGCAATAGAAAATTCCTCTTCACAAGGCTGGCTGTTGGAGGTGATTGTTACTGTTCTTTTCACTGCAGCTGCTGTGAGTCCTGTAATATTTTTCCCACCCAGAGGAATCAGAAATGAATTAAAACATGTCTAAGTTTTAATGAAGCATAGGTAGGAAATGAATTAGAGAGGGGTTTAGGCACTAACATCAGCTTAAAGGAGTATTTCAGTTGTTCTGGGAAGAAAAAGGGTTTTACCAAATTGGAATTATGTTAGCCTTGACAAAGGAGTTACCAAAAACCTACATATTATATAAATTTTGTTTTTGTGAAAGGAAATTGGACACTGCTGTTGCTGCAGACTCTCTTGGTGATGAAATAGTAGAATTATATGTATTGATGTCTACCCAGCTTTGGGGAGATCTAACAAGAACAGAAGAAAGAATGCTTGTGTTCTTTGGTATCTCTCACTTTCCGTGGTCATCCAAAGGGAGCTTATCCTAACAGAACTAAATTATTCTCTTCATTACTTTGGTAAACCATGATGTTATTGTCAAAAAAAAAAAAAAAAAGTATTTTCTCTTCAGGCAGAGATAGTTAAAACATTACCAGCAGTGTACAGTTTAACACTTTAATAGACAGTGCATTTTTTGTATATATATAGATTATAGTGTGATGAGTACCAAGAGAGATAAAAAGGTAGCTTTTAAGGAGAGATATGCCGCATGGTGTTACAGGGGTTTAAAACAGTACATTACCCTTTAGGCTTTAGAGGATGGAGTTCCAAATGATCATCTGAGAAGCCCCTGCAGTCTATTTAAAACAGGTTTTTTATTTTTTTCCTAAAGTGTGGATGAACATACAGTGCCATATAGGCCATTTTTAAAAAATACTGTTTAAAATAACGGTGAGCTCCATTTAGACCACTGTGGGACCTCTCTTCACCAGGAATGAAAGTTCAGCAATTCTGGGCTTTCTGTGTGCAGTTCCACTGAGGATTAATAGTTTTTTGCAGGTTACTTCTGAAAGTGAAAAGTTTTCTCACTTCCTGTTAGGATACTGAAATTCTAGAAAATTTACTGCAAACTTTTATGTAGTAAATAATTTTTATTATAAGTAATGCTGGCTTTGTTGTTAGTTTTAGGTTTTTGTAAGAGCTCATTTTCATTCCAGATAGAGATAGTAAGTACTGATGCTTTTTTGGGCTTCCTTTAAAAAGCCATCTATTACAAACCAGGGTGGTTTTTTTGTTGTTTGTTTGGTGGTTTTTTGTTGGTTGTTTGTTTTTTTTTTTTTTTTTAAATGGTGTTTTTAACACTTCTGGGTGTATGCACACATGTGTGCCAGTAAGCATTAAAAATGTTATTTGGTGTTTGAAAAAAGCACCATAAAATGATCTTAGTGTTTTAAATTCTCCTTCTTTCTCTAAGAAGTGATTTAAATTCACATAAATTCCATGTTTTTCTGCTTTTTGGTGACTGTGAATCACTGAAAGGTGCATAGATGGTAAGTGGACATATCATTATTTCTCCCTTTTAGTGCCTAATCAGTTTATAAAAATCCTGCTATTCCCATTCATGTAGCATTCATGCCAATGGGATATTTTCAGTGTAGATTTGAAGAGAGAATGAGATTTTGAATGCAGGGTGCTAGCATAAAGTTTTGGAGTTTATGAATGAACCACTACAGAATTCATTTAATTATCTCTGATTATCTCTGAATGATTGATCATATTAAAAACCTCTGCAGTTCTACAATTTCAGGCTAGCAGATACCAGTCACTTCTAGAAGTTGATGTCAGAATTTCTGATATGTTTGATTAGATCAGATTTGTCCCATGTGGTTATGGATACAAAGAAACTAAATTTGCTGTGGAAGAGGTTTATGCTTCTTTTTTAGGTGGTTATTGGGCTTTGCTCACAATTAAACTCGATTTCCTGTGGATATGTCTGTTTTCTATCTCACTGGATGTTGTGTCTCACTGTACATTTCCCCTAAATATATTGATTAAATTCATCTTTTGTATCCCTATTATGTTTATTTCTCTAAGAAGTTCAGAGCCAACATCTGAATTCCATATTTACATGAAGTGATGCTCACTTCCAAAATTAATAATATGTGTAGAATATGTTGCTATACTGAATGAATTTTTTAATCTCTGTGTCCATATTTTAAGCAAAAATAGTGGAAAAATCCCAAACATTAAAACCAAAGCCTTGAATAACTGAACATTGCTTAATTATGATTGGGGATACTTAATGAGGTGTCAGAGTGTAAATGTGTTGTCTTCAGTCTGTTAATCGTGAACAATCACTTTGAGATAAAGCAAAATGATTTTAGAGCAGTTATTGATCCTCTCAAAGGCACTATGTGTACTAAAAGTTGGGGTAAGGAGGTGTCTGGCACTTAGGTTTATTCCACTTAGGTAACTTGTACTGGATCTCCAGGCACTTAAAGAGGTTTTTTGACAGTGTGGCTCTTACTGCATTATTCACAGCTTTGGAATGAAAGATCACACTCTAGAAAGATTATGCCATATCCTTGACCACTCTCTCAAACATTAGAAACCTTAAAGTATGGAGAAAGTGAAATCACTTTTGTGTTAGTAGTGAACAGCAGAACCATAAATACTGTGTATGTCACTTCTAAGTCCTTATTGATAATTAGAGGAAGACTCTGTGTTTTGGGAAGTGCTTCTGAACAAAGTCATTTCTCACATAGATTAATAACGCTGACATAGTTCTGATCATCTTATTTTTGAAGTGCCATTATGAGAACTCTTCTTTGCCTTTAGAAAATTCAACAAAATCTTAAAAAATGTCCTTTGGGTAAGATCTTTCATGCTTCCCAAGGTTTTGCAGTTGTTCTTGTCAGAATACTTGTTTAGTTACAAGTTGTTTCTTTTTATAAAAAGTTGAGGAAAATTGAATGTTTTTCCATTAATCTGAGGTGAATTCGAGACTGTTACAGGATTTTTTTATGCTACGCATGATTGCCTGTTTGTTCTTAAGCTGTAAGTGTGGTTATAAAAGCATTACCACTATATAGTGCTTTTCTCAGTTCTAATTTTTAAGCTATTATTTTATAGTCCTTCACTGAAACAACTTTGAATGAAACCATAAATGGATATTTTATTGAAAGATTGAAAAAGGTATCTCTGTGACATGTAGTACCTGACACTAACTGCTATCAGAAACAGGAGTTTTCAATCGACAGTAAATTGGAAACTGTTTATGACAATTGATATTAAATAGGTACAGGGATCCTGAATTACTGCAAAAAATGAGTTAGTGGGGTAGAAAAGTCTTCCCACTAAGTGAGATTTTCTATTAAGCCACCTGTTACAGAACAGAGCTGGCTGTCCCCACTGTTTCAATGTTTAGTTCAATATGTAAAACATAAGCTGGTTGGTTTGAGGTTACAAATGTATTTCTTTTTCTTTATTTGAGTGGGAAGCAGCTCTTTTGAAAGCTTTGAATGGATTATTTCATTAACAGTGAGCATTATGAGGATGTACCCATACTTTGGTCAAACTCCCTCAGCTGAAGGGCCATGATTATGGAGTTAAGAATAGCAGGGGCATTAGAGTATAATCTAAGCCTTCATGCATTGTGCTGATCTACTCGGCTGGTGCAGTCGTTTTAAGTCCAGTCAGATGTGCTTTGCAATATAGAGGTGGTTTTTGCTTTGAAAATTTGTTGTGCTCCTACAGTTTCTTCTTTAAAATCATGAAGTGCAATTGTATGTAATGCAAGTCCTGGTTTGGAGCTATTTACTGCTGCTCAGAAGCTCCTACACCAGCTGAGATTGCTCTTTGAGCAATGCAGTGTTCGTAGCAGAGTTCATTTGTTGCACGGTGAGTGTGCAGAAGTCTTTAAAGAGTAGGTCTGAAAGATGAAGCAATCTACAGCCTCTATTCTGAGAAACCAGTTGGGTCTGTCAAGGTATTCTATGTATTTTTCAATTACTGTGTTAAAGGTTTACCTGATTATGGAAGTTTAATAAATTACCAAGTGCTATCATTACTAGGATCAAACTAATATTTCTTGGGAGGTATTTCAACATCTTCTTTTTGTCCTATGAGGGATAACAATGTTGCTGCCCTGTAGGACAGTTTATAAGATCCTGAATGAGAGAAAAATGTGTTTTGCCGCTTTGAGATATGAGTATAGAAACACACTGAAGTTATTTAAGTGTATGTTTGTGGGTACATGAATTTCTTACATCTCCATATCTCTCATACCTTTCTGTAATGTGAAGGGAAATAATTTTAATATTCGAAGATGCATTATCACGGAGCAAGCAGAACAGCCTGCTTTGGAGCACACAAAAGGGAACATTTTGCTACAGTAGCTTATTTCTCTTCTGAAGTGGAAGCACCTACTTCCAAATACACATTAATTATATATTGAAAGTAAAACTTCATTTTCATTAGGCTACATATGATGTACTATCTTCCAGATGAATAGTCTAACACTGACATCTTTAAAATGACTATTTTAACCATATTAAACTAAAATGATGCCTTTCATATTCTCATTTAATGACTTCAATGATCCAGCTTTATTGAAACATTGGAGATACTATTTGATTTAGTTTTCAAAAGCATTAGTGGTGTTGTCAGTATGCAAAGGTGCATCCAAAGTCTTAAGACACTGACAGAGTCAATTGTATTCAGAAACTCTTTTTATAATAATCTGGAGATGAGCCCAAAGCTAAAAAGTTAGGAAGGGTTTGAGCAGTTCTGTACCATCCTCTGGGTTTCTTCCTGCTGCAGCAAAGCATTTGAGCATTACGTGAGATTTAAATACTTAGGGATTTTTTAAAGGGACTTGAATTATTCATGACCTTAAAATTAGGCATGTGTTTAACTGCTTGGCCAAAAGTGAGGCTTTAATTTTTCTAAAATTTCATTGTGAGCTGTATTGCCTGTTCCATTGTAATGCTTGCGGGTTTCTCCATTAAGTCATAAAAATATAAGAACATTCATGTATTTCTAAAATTACGACAAACATCATCAGTTGGTTCATTTGAATTATTTGTCTCATACCGAGTCTTATCTCTAATAGTAGGCAGTAGCAGATATCTTGGGAAAGACACTACACGACTGTTCTCCTAACATAGCTCCACATTTTATCATAATTTTCTGTCTTTGAGCAGTTGAGTTAAGTTTTATCTTTATGTCTTATAGACACTGATGGGGTTTTTTTCCTTCTCCAATTCCATTAAATAAATTTCTAAAACAATCTACATTTTCTGCATCCACAATATATTCTATCCGTGAGTAGCATTCTTTAGCAACATAGAATAACAGACTACCTCAAGCTGGAAGATAAAAAGAAGAAAAAAATAGATTTTTACTAACTAATTTTTTTTTTCAGTATTTTGAACATAATAGAATTAAATATGAACAAAATGCATTAACTTAAATATTGCTGCGGTGTTAATATTTTATAAGCTGTATAAAAATTTAATTAGTTACTTCATTTTGGATCATTTTATCTAATATACTAGAGGAGAATATTTATTTATTTATTTACATATATATGCAAATGCTTTCAATATTACTTTAAATTTCTACCCCAAATCCAGCAATATTAAACATGACTAATTTGTGTGACTTTCCATTTCCTTGCTCCCATTAATGTGGAATTAAGAAACTAACACTGGCTCCATGGGTAATGATATGTACTAATAAGTCTCATAAGTATTCATCTAATAAATAAATTTTAAGTCTTCCTTCAGATCTGTGGATGAGAATAAAATCTGTACATCAGTATTAGCAATTCACTGTGATACAACTCTGACAGGCTGATGAGGCTGTGCACTTAAATTGGGCTTGGAAATGTCTGTTATCCCTTGGCATGGCAGTGCTGGGTGTGTAAACCCAATACTGCTCATAAGGAATTTATGACTTCTGTTGCTCTCTCTCCCAGAAGCTTGTGGAGGTCTCCTTTGCAGTCCCTAGCAGAGCAGGGAGCCGATTCCTGCCCCTTCCCAGAGCGTCCTTTTTCTCCTTGAACTATGGAAAGAGCAAGTGTGGCAAGTTTAGCACCCTTTTCCTCAGGAACAATAGGTGCCCTCTGTGTTTGCCATGTGTGTCTGTGTTTGCTGAGCCCGATGTGCTGTGGCTTGCAGTGAATGACTTGATGTCTGGAAGGGCTGTTCAACCACGGAAATGAAACATTTCCATACCCACAAAACAATAGCCTTCCCCTTAATTATAAAGTAATTTATTAGACTCTTCAATAGAAAGAAAATTTTGTTACAGGACAGAGTTTTTGTTTTTGTTTTGGAAGGGAAAAAGTGGTTGATTATTTCCATCATTCCATAGACTCTTTATTGAATGTACAAACTGCTTAAGTTCTCTGGCTCTTGGTAGTGTCCTGAAATTTTAGGGTAAAAGGGGATTTTCCTCACAGGAATTTATTCTGCAGCATACAGTTCTACAGCTGTAAACCCGTGTTCGTGTCTGTTTAAAAAGCCTGATGACCAGTTTTAGATGAGAGCTATTAGGAACTTCTAGTTTTCTTGAGATTTTCTGGGAAATATTTAAATATGTAAAATATAATACTTAGTTGAATACATTACTAGTGTGTTTTAGAAAGAGATTGCCTGAATTTTGACGTCACTTCTGTCCTGATTGTAGTATGGTCTGTGATAAGAAAATTAAATACTTTTCACACCTGTTTATCCTGATCTTTGGCTATATATAATTCTTGATATAACCAGAACTTACATTTTTATGAGCCATCCCTGTTGTTTGGTGTAAAGCCGATGTATTCTGATGAGTAGAAAAACACAAGCATTACTACCTTCTTTCCCCTGCTCCTTTTGCCTCCAAAAGGGCTCAAATCTTAACTCTTGATATTTAACAGTTATCTTTGCAAAATATAACAACTTTTTTCCTCACAGATTTGTCAAAAAAAGAAAACTTCCAGGTAAGTTATGCACATATCCTTAGGAAAAGTAAACATCAGGTTAAGTCTTAAGAATTACAAAAAGAATTGTTTTCTTCTGAAATTTAAAAAAATATATATAAGGGGGAAAAGCACTGGATGTATCTATCAGAGAATAATATGTACGAAACCTGTAGTCAGCAAAGCTGCTGCAGAACAGAAAACAGAACATTACTATTGTTTGATAGCTAATACTTCAGCAAAATATTACAGTAAGAGTTGCAGACTATGAACTTTTTCTGGAAAACTTTCTTGCCTGCTCTTTTCCTGTTTCACAAGACAAAATAGCAAATAATACACTATTTCTCATATTAAGATTCTTGAAGGCGTATTTCTTCCATAGCATTGTCCAGCCTTTCACACATGCATCTATTAACGTTGGCAGGTTCTCAGTTTCTTCTGACAGAAAATGCCTTTTAATGCACTATAATATTGCTACAAAATGCAAATTTAGGTAATATTCAACCAAGTCCACCATTTGTAAGCAACACTTCAAAGTTACACGCTGCACATATAATTTTGATTACAGTAGTGAGATAGTTTTATATTTTCTAATGCTTACCCCTGCAAATTCCACCAAATTTGGTCATCAGCCTGTGTTAGAAGAAGATAAAATGAACTCTAAAATGAAATTCAAGTGGGATTCTGGCATATGTTCCTTGCTAAGCACTAACTTTATTACTTCACTAACCTGGAATAATAAAGAAGCAATATTTGTAGGAACTCAGTTGTGTTGATCAAAAAAAAGAGAGCAAACATCTGAGCAAAGCACCACTGAGTTGCCCTCCCTGCAAGGATTCCAAGAGAATTTCAAAGATGCCAGTGACTCCAGGAGGTCTCATACAAAGCTGATTATAGAGAAAGAAATCAGATTTTTTTTTCAGTACTTTTTCCTGGTGTTTACAAGGCCAGTAAGAAAAGTGCTACTGAGGTTGAAATACACTTTATTAGCTGTTAATTGTGATTAACATTTTATTGGTGTTTCTTAACCATAATAACAAAATGCTTTCAATCAGGCTTTTTTTACCTTGAAAATAGTCAATTAAGGATTAACCTTCTGGGCTTTGGTTTTTGGGGGTTTTTTGGGGGGTTGTTTTTTGTGTTGGGTTGTTGTTGTTTCCTTTTCTGTTGCTGGTTTGTTTTTTGTTTTTTTTTTTTTTTTACAAATCTTAATCTAGTACATTCTTGTTACAAAATTTATAGCCTGCTTTTACAGACACTTGATCCAGTTGGCAGTTGCTAGGGTAACGTAACATTCTGACTTCAGTATTGGCAGGCAAACAAAGGAGGAATTGACTGTTAAGTATTTTGTGTTTAAATATAATTATTACGGATCTTTATTTTGTGGTTTGGGTTGATTTTGTTCCTGTCTGAGTTGGAACTAGTGTCTGTTTGAATGACAGACTGTAATCATTTGAAAGTGCTGTCTATGTTAGAGTTATGACTTCCAGCATCTTGTATACTGAAAGTACTTCATTTTTTCACAGTTTTTATTTCTCACTAGGAAATGATAGCATTATTTGAAATTGTATGGATGGTGTAGGGTTGCCTAAACTCAAATATGAGTGTTTTAATGACTGTTGTGTTATCATTTTGTTGTTAAAGATCAGGCCAAGCATTTTCACCTTAAAAATCCTTTAAATAGTTGTTGACAAAATTATAAACCATGGTAGGCCTAGGTTGGCTTTCTTCATTTTGAGATTTTGGTGGTTTTTTTCTGAATCTGACAGAAAGATTTTGAAATAATATTATATTTCAAATTTATGTCTGTGCCAGGTAATCCCCAGTTTTTCAAATGTTAATACAGCCGACTTCTGATTCCAGAAGGGTATCAAACAGAGTGTAGTGAAAGTAACAGATTTCACCCTTCCCTAGATAGTAATAGTTTTGTCACGAGGATGTTGGTGTTGCAATCAGCTGTCAAGCAGCATTTTTTTCTCAACTGCACTATCCTTTGATGCAACTGCAACTGCAATAAGGCACGATTGTAATATGACAGGGAAGCAGAGTGGTTATTAAAATGAATTTAGAGAAATAAAAATGGACATCTATTTTATAAGAATGTATTTAAAATTACTGTGAGTTTCTGGGCATTAAAGGTGGAGAGTTTCTCATTGTTCTTGCAGTAATAACAGGTATTTTTCCTCTTGTTGGCTGAAGCAAGTTCTAATAGATTTCACTGAAGTAGTAGTAATTTTCCAGTTTCCAATATGGGAAGCTGCACTAACTCAAACAGAATGAATCCACAAAATGCTCGATTTAATAAAAATTTTATAGCTTCCTGCCTTCATATAGACTCTATGCTAGTTAAAAAATAGCCTACAGTGCACCCCTACAGGGGAGCCACATCCGTTATGGACCATCCATATACTTGAATCTCTTTGCCCATGGCACAGCTTGTTTCCAGAAGGCTGCAATAAGCATGAAGATGTTATTTTCTGTTTTGCTGGTGTTGTCTGGGTGCTTTGGCTCTGCAGTAGATGACTAAAGTGAAAGAGCTACCAAGACCACCTCGGAATCAGTGAAAATTCTGTTTCTAATTCACTCTGGAAGGCACATTGTCAGTAAGAGTTATCACTGTGCCTTTCTAGTTGCAGCGTGTCCTATATTGATAGGCCATAACATCTGTAGGTTAAACTTTTTAAAAGAACAGCTAACAACCCATTGAACAAAATAGTGAGCTGGTTACTATGCATGATGGTTTTGCCATATATCAATATTATAGCTGAATCGGTTCCTTTTTGGATGGTTAACCTGAAGTTTCAACTTTCATTGCATTAACTTTCACACTTTTTGCATGTGATAAATATATATGTCATAGTTTTTATCTCCTTTATTAATCTCACAAGACATTCCAAAAGGTATTTTTATTTAATCATTCCGAAACTGTTGTTTCTTTCTCCTTTTATACATTGCCGTTGTCAAGAAAAATACAATGGTTTAACCACTGTTGGAGGGACTTTTCTTTCACGAGTGCTTCATAGTTAGAAAATGCTTGGCTTTGGGAGTTTTTTTGTTGCTTTTGTTCCACTTATTCAGCTCTATGTACTATATTTGTTTGGACAACATATCTGCTAAAAATGGTGCATTATGACAAAATAGTTAATGACTTTTTCTAATTCTCTCTTTCCCACAAATGGAGAAACTCCATTACACATAATAAAGGATAAAATATAGGCATAATCGAACAACACATTAGACAGAAGGCTTTGAAACTGTGTTTTCAGCAAAGACTAGAACTGTTTGTTCATTTATTCTCTGTAATGTGCAGCTTTGACTGAATGCCTGCACTCTTTACAGACCCAAAGCTTAAATGACAATGTGCTCTGTGTAAAACGTGGTGAAGATTGTAACCATTTTGAAGTGCATTTAGCTTAGTAACATGAAATATCAGTTATTCCCTAAGGTATTGTGTAGCTGTAGATCATAAACTTTTAGCCTAAATTAAACATCACAGCTGGTTGCCTTAATTTGATGCATTATAGCACAAATGTTTCAACAGCTTGACTAAAATGAACCATACTGCAGATTCAAAAGAAGAGCGAAGGTCAACGCACATGATGCCTAGTGATTTGCAAATTTCCTTTCTTTGGATATATTAAATGTATTTTGTTGAACTTAGCATAGAGGAATGGAATTTGGCAGGGTAAAACAGATAGCGAAGTATGTTCAATCAGTTTTGCTTAAATATAATGCAGTATACTAAGGAAGTCAAAATAGTACCATCTCAAATTTTCTAGACTAGAATAAAACTAGAATATCTTCTGGACAGTTAAAACTCTTGGGTTCTTTTGCACGTGTTTACAGAGAAATATGTTTTCCATAATTCATTATCCTGATTTCTAATCCGTCTAATACCATTAAACTTCATTGCTTTTTAAGAACATGGTATGGCTGCTGCCTCGGTCACATTTGGGGGTTGCTTAGTTGAATAAGAGGCATCTAGAGATACCTAATCTATGGCTGTGTTTCTAGCTGACTAAGAAAATGCATCACTCCATGTTCAAAAAGATCTGGAAGGCAAAACACCTGCCATTGCTCCCTGTCCCTTCAGTGTGAGTGTGGTGTTAACAATTCATATCTCTGCAATAGAACATTGAATTGAGCTGCCACCAAGGAAATGAAGGTAGCCTGGACAGATAGCCAAATAGGGTATGTTTAATACTGAATGCTGTAATTCTCTGTAGAATTTCTTTTCAATATACACCAAAAATTCATATAGCTGGTGATTTATCTGTAACTGCACTTGGTGTACATAACTCTGTACAATGCTGGAAAACAGGATCCAGCAGTTTTCACACACCTAAGTAGTAGGTAATTCTAAGTTGTGTGTACTTTAGGGATTTGAACTGGTTCATACCAAAGATAATGACTTGTACTTCGAGGAGCAAGCCCTCTGGAGGCTTTAGATTGAAATAAATACTGGCAGAAATGTGCTGGTTCAATTTGCTTCTCTGCATTGTTTTCCAACTACTACCTTGCTTGTCTGAGTCAGGTTTGTGCTAGGGGTATCTCTTATAAGAAATGTATTCTTACATGATTATATTAATCCAGAAGTTTAGAAAATCTAGTAAAGTTACTCTATGTTCTTCCTTCGCCAAACATCAAAGTTTTAACTATGCCTTTCTCATCATCTAGTCTTCTGATCTAAATTGTCAGTGTTCCGGCATCTGTGGTACCTGTATTGACCCACTGAAATGTCCCAGTCCATACAGGAACTCTTTGTTACAAAGCAAGGTCCCTACAAACCCTGTAGCTGGGAGGCCTGTGCAGCCACCAGCTGGCATTCTTGGTAGAATACCTTTATGTATGCAGTTAATAAGCAGTGACTGTATCTCCTTCATTACCGTCTTTCATGGTTCCCTGAATTCCCAGATACTTACTTTAATACTTTTTTTAAAAAGTTTTTTTCCCCATTATATTAGAGCTACTTTTTTAGTTTGCTACTTCTATACTTTATTTCTGTGTGCCTGTTTCTTTGCTCTTTGAAAAGTGTTTTATTTTTCCCCAGATACGCCATTTTATGTGAAACTTAAAAAAATACTAAAATCTTATGATTAGATGATTATCACTGTGTAACAATGCATAGCAGGAATAACTATTGAGAGACTTAAACCCTCTGACTGTAAAGCCTCTGCTTCTTAAACTGCAAGTGCTTGCATGTTTATCTTTCCACATTAATACTGACCTGGTATTAGGAATATGGTGATTAAATTACTTTGTCACTTGTGTGAGATTAAATACAGGGTTTTTTTCCTGTTTTACAGCTGAAGCTCTGGTGATGATGTTGATGTAGCGATTTTGATT
Source organism: Machaerirhynchus nigripectus (assembly GCA_013397975.1). NCBI lineage: Eukaryota > Metazoa > Chordata > Aves > Passeriformes > Dicruridae > Machaerirhynchus > Machaerirhynchus nigripectus. Next base: position 1,273,918 of record VZRQ01000114.1, on the reverse strand, counting down.
GATAGTGTTTGGATTCACACTGTGGTGCTCAAGCTGAAATGTGGTGCAAATTCAGTATTTATAATATATCAACCATAATTGGCTTCAACCTTTGTAGATTCAAGTCTTGTTGCCATAACTTGAATTAATGACCAAAGGCAGTACGGCACTGAAATATTTTCAATCTGATTCTTTTAACAATTTTAATCATTGAGAATGTAATTGAAACTTACAATATTCATAAGAAATACAAGGTAAATTGATTAAACTAATAGTTATTTGATTGACTATTTCAGTCTACAAAAGAAAAGAAATAATACCTGCTAAATATTTTCATAAATAAAAATAAACAAACTGGTATGTTCTCTGGAATTAGTTTCCTACTTAAAGCACCTATTCTTCCATCTCCAGGATCTAGTTTTTATAGTATTTTTTAAAATGGCCTTCATTTTTTGCATCTTAATTTCTCCTATTTATGTTTATTTTTCAAATGCCTTCACTTCTGTGCTGATGCTTCAGGTTTTCATTGAATTTAGTTTTACTTGACAGGTTGACATTTGTTGCTCATTGGCTTTTGAAAACTTAAATCAGTTGGTGAAATTATGTTGTGCTGTTACTATGTAAATGTTAGTTTAGTCAGATGCTGTAGTAATAGAAATACTTAACTCCGTTTTCTCCACTCTTCTGGTTTAAGAGCATGAATTTATCATAGAGCCAGTTTTTGGAGACCAAGTGCTTGTCTTGTTGTATTTTTTTATTCTCGTTAAGTTTTGGTTTCTGAGTCCTTACCTTGAAAATTGCATAAGTCTTCAAAGACAATTGGTATTTGAGAGCCTCCTGAAAGTTAATACAGATGTGTCCAGCATTTGAAAAATGGGTTATTTATGGACTTAACAACTTAATCCAGAACTGCATTGTAATAAAAACCAAAACAAATCAAAACCCCAAACCAAAAAAACCCCCAAAAACCACCCCCCACAAAACTCCCCAGAAACCCACCCCAAAGCTGTATAACTTTGTTATCTGTTACAAAAAGTGCTTTAGATGTTTTGGTGCTGGCATGGGTGCTTTGGAAATGTAGAGCTAGACATACTAATCAAGAATAGTCTGACAGTCATTTGGAAGAAATTAATTTTACTTCTTAAAAAAACCTGTCTCTGAGGCTGGGCACCAACTTTATGTGCTGATCATAGGGAAATATGGTTGAGTACAGTCTTTTTTTCACTAATAAGGTAAGGTGATTACCAAAATTTGGTTTTATTTAAAAGATCAACACTTACATTATGGAGTCTTTGATTAAAAGCAAGTCCATCAACCAGATACATGAATATAATTTTGATAGAGTCACTTTACAGTGAAGAAAGCTATATTGTTCAAGTACCTTTAACCCAAGGAGATATATAAAAGCTATTTCTAAAAGAAATACTGGAAAGCAAGGATATCCTATTATCACTTAGCTCTGCCACATAATTTTAATAAGCTGGCTATTACAGTGATAAGTGAAAAATTCAAACCTGGTTTTTTTTTTTTGTGGGATAGAATTAAGGAGAAGTACCTAAGTCATAATATTGTGTAGGTGACTAAATAATGGAACTATAGCTGCAAAACCTTGAAGGAAAATGAAGGCTGCAAAGTAAAGCACTCCCATGGGAGGTACTGAAGACTGGCTTTGTTTCTGCTCATGCTCTTGCTGGCAGTCATGAAGTTTCCAGGTACATGAGCCACCTTCCTGCCTCCCCTCTCCTCACCCCAGCCCCCAAAAGAGGGAGAAATTAATCTTCTGATGAGAGTTTATTGCATTTAATATGGTCATTGTATGCTGTGTAGTTCAGATTTTGTTTCTTCTTTTCTGCCAAATACAAAATGTATTTCCTTGAGATCTAAGCCTTGGAAATTTCCCCATTCATGCCAGTAATTGCTGCTAGAAGATGGAGGCCTTAGAAAGAAATTAAAAAGTTGTACTTCACGTGGATTAATTTTTTGATAACAAATTAAACACTTAGCCCCAGAACGAAACAACAAAATTCCCAAGTTAAAATAATTGTTAAGAAAATAAATTGAGAAGTCTGAACTTCATTGAAACTATTGTTGTGGGAAAACTACCCGTTTTGAGAAATGATAAATGTTGTCCAGTGTTTTGAAAGGTTGTTACTATTAAGGAACAAATATGGGGGCATTATGTTTATATGGTGGTGTTAATTAAACAAATGAGCAAAAACCCCAAATGAAGCAAAAAAACCACCCAGGATTTAGAAAGTAGTGATCTTTATAGCACTAAAACTTACGTCTGTGACATACAAACCAAACTTTTTGACAACTTCCTACTATATAACTGAACTTACTTTTTTTGTTTTGGTTGTTTTGGGTGGGTTTTTTTATTTCATCTTTGGAACCTGATTCACTGGAATATTTTGTCTGAGCTAATGTCTGACTGTACTTGATTTCCCGCAGGCCCCAAAGCATTTTAAGAAATATGTTTCTACTACCACATTGTTTCACATGTAGAAAATAGTTTCACGATAGATTACAAGGTCTAGACAAGCAATTTTGTGACATTCTGAATTGTATAAATAATAACTGCTCAAGCATGCAGGAGTTTGTTACTGTTGTTCTCCAGATTTTCCACAAAGGTTTTTAGTTTGATATTACACGGAAGTATTCTGTCATTCTGCTTGTGACTAAAACGTGATGATGTGCTCCTGGTTCCCTTTTGCAAAAGAAGTCTAAAGGGTATCCATTATTTTGGACCTTCCTTTTTTGGATGGGGAATGAAGTGATAAGCTGGATATGCTAACCTGACAGATTGTAATGACACAATACACTTGGGGAAATCAGAATTATTGTTCTTTTAGAGTAGCATCTTGAGACTACCACTCAGTAACTTTAGGGAGCAGAAATTCAGAGATGGATGAAGAAACCACCTGTCTAAAGCAGTCAGCTGAAACACATGAACAGACAGAACAGAGGGGAGTATATGAACTGTGTGACCTGTACTGCAAGGCAATTTGGTGAGAGTCATTGATACAGAACATTGGATTTCTGGTGACTACCTTTCTGAACTGCAAAATGAATGAAAATAGAAGAGGAAAGGGTATCTCAGAGAGAGGTGTGGTACAACACATCTCCTTTCCCTTTTGACCTTGGCTCTCTCATTATGTCCAATTTAAAGATTTCCCTGGAAGGGTAGCATCAAAGACAATGCGATTTGGAACCTTTTTTTTTTTTCTGCCTGAGAATGAATTGCTAAAAATGTGTGCTAAATTAAATTCAAAATCTTTGGGATTTTCTAGAGTGCAAAGCAGATACACTCTAACAAGTATAACTTAAGTAGTTAAGACTGTTGTAATACTGATGTTGCAGTCATATGAGATTCTGCAACATTTCTTTTGGACATTGTAATGAAATTTTCCATCATTTTGCCCTCTAGCAGTAAAGGCACAGTGCTGCTGGTACATTCAAGATTTCATTCCACTTGTCCGGGGGCACATCCACTGCAGAGTGCATCTCCTCTCCTGCAGGCTCACAGTTAACCAAGTGTGGTGGGCTGACCCTGGCTGGGTGCCACGTGCCCACCAAAGCTGCTCCATCACTCGCCCTCCTCAGCTGGACAGGGGAGAGAAAGTGTAATTCACTCGCCCTCCTCTGAGATAAGGACCGGGAGAGATCACTCACCCATTACCAAGTCAAGTCCATTTGTCACAGACAAATGGACTTGACTTGGGGAAGTCAGTTTAATTTATTGCCAATCAAATCAGAGTAGGGTAAAGAAAAAAAAAATCAAATCTTCAAAAAAGCCTTCCACTCACCCCTCCCTTCTTCCCAGGCTTAACTTGGCTTTGGATTTGCTCTAGCCCCCTCTGACAGCACGGCAGGGGGACAGGGAATGGGGTTGTGGCCAGTTCATCACATACTGTCTGCCACTCCTTCTTCCTCAGGAGGAAGCTTCCTCACACTCTTGCCCTCCTTCAGCATCGGGTCCCTCCCGCAGAGGAAAGTCCACCAACCTTTTATCATGAGTCCTTCCCACGAGCTGCAGTTCTTCACAAACTGCTCCAGGATGGATCCCTTCCATGGAGTCTAGTCTTTCAGGAACAGACTGTTCCAGGGTCAGTGCCCCATGGGGTCACAGGTCCTGCCAGCAGACCTGCTCCAGTGTGGTCTCCTCTCTCTGTGGGGCCACAGGTCGTGCTGGGAGTCTCCTCCTAGCACAGGCTTCAAACAGAGTCAGACTCCTTTGGCCATCCACCCACTCCATCATGGAGTTTTCCATGGGCTGCAGGTGGATCTCTGCCCAACCTTGGACCTCCACAGGCTGCAGGGGCACAGCTGCTTCACCATGGACTTCACCTCAAGCTGCAGGGAAATTGCTGCTCCAGTGTCTGGAGCACCTCCTCCTCTCCTTCACTGACTTTGGTGTCTGTGCATAAACATATATTTAGTGAAAATTTATAAAAAATGTAGTCTTTTTCCACTTTGAGCCATGTAGGCTCAGCAATGCAGCGCAGGGCTCTATTTTTTCCTGCCATGATAAGCTAAGGAATCAATATCAACTAGCTCCTAGGAAAAGATCTGTAAAAGATTCCGTTTCACTAAAAGCATCCTTACCTGTCTCTGAGGAAGCCCAGTATGGTAAATGTGCCACCTCTGGGGACAGCAAATTAATGAAAAGGGTGGTCTTAGTTTCCCTTCTGAGAACTTGGTAATGCAGGAGTGTGTATTGACAAGGGGCATCGGCTGTCCCCTCCATGCTGACCTATTTAAAGTCCCAGTCAGCTCAGTTTTTCCCATAAGATCTGCGCTGTGCAGGCTGTTTGGCTGAAGGCAGAGGAGTTCTGGCAGTGGGGAAGATGTAGGAAAATAGGGTGAAGTCTGGCACCATGCAGTGTGATGGAGGCTGTGCTGCTCTGCCATTAGTGTGGCTGGGAAGTCCTGTACTCAGGATGATATTGTGGAGTCTCAGCTGCACACACAGCTGTAGCTCCACTGTTGGCTGCAGGGTAACTTCCTGGAGCTTGGCCAGATGAAGGAATGGAAACATCCTGTGTGAGGCAGTGGTTGGAAGAGGAAGCAGAAAGCGAGGGATATCACCCTGCCCTTCGAAGGGTTATTGGCCTTATCTTAGAAGTCTAGATTCACATTTAGGATGTAATGTAAAGCAAATGTACTCAGTTTGTAAATTATCCTGTGATGAAGAAAACAGGTGTTCTCCTTGCTGGGAAAAAAAAGAAGGTAAAGAGAATAACAAAGATGCTGTGTTTGTATTTTCGTGCCTCAGGATGTTCTAATGCCGTAAAAAGTATTGGTTCAACTTCTGCAATGAAGTGAGTTCCGTTTTTTGTCCCCTCTGTGACACCTTTTCTTCTTCAGAAAGAACTCTGAAAAATGTGGCAGCCCTGGCACTTTAGAAGCCAGTTGTTGTGACTGCCCCTGAGCTGAAGTTATTGCAGTGGGGAGAGACCTTGGATTTAAGGGTCACACGTATCAGAGACTGAAGTCTAAAGGGAAGAGCCAAGTGTCTCACTGGCAGAGAAAGAACAAAGGTTGTCAGTCATTTTGTAGCAAGGAAAGAAAGGATCAGGAAAAGTTACAAAGTAAGGAAGGAGCAGGTCTACAAGGAGATAACATGAGTGGAAAGCAAGGAATACAAGAGATGGTCATCTGAAATCTAGTGCAGATGAAAAGAGAAAAGAGGACTTGAAGTCAGATGAAGAGAACTGAGAATTTTGTGTCAGAATTTCAGCTTTGTAGCATTTGAGTCCAATTCTTAACTATCCTGTTCACTGATAATGAGGACGTGCTATTTTGGAGAGGGTTGTGTTGCTTTTTTTCTTTTTCCCTGTTTCTTTATCAGTGTTATTTGGAACAAAATGTGTTATTTGGTCTCTTTAACAATATAAAGATTACATAAATTACAGTAGCCCAAGAAAGCTAAGCTTGAATAGTACCACCTGAGCTGATGAGATATCAGCTGTAGGACTAAAGATGGTCATCTGAAGTTCTCTTATAACCCCAGTTTTTATAGCCACTGAGAAACTAATGATTTCTTTGTTTCCCATTCCATGTGTTTTGTGTGACTACGTCTCTGCATGGTGTGGTTTCCTTCTAGTTGAGAGTCTGTGTAGTGACCTCCACCAGGACCAGTAAATAAACAGAACAACTAATGGAACATTATGTTCTGAGCAGCAGGTAAAACTGCATATGAATGGATCTGAGCTGAATATATAGGATTGAATGTCATGGAAGATCTCTGGGGTGCTTTAGGAAAACAAGGTAAGACTAGGATAAAAATGAAATGCACTCAGAAGAACAGAAGTAAGGGAAATTCACCTGTTTGTAATGTCTACCACAGTCACTGTGCTAGATTAGGAGACTTAGGCTGCCAAAAACAATTATGTCTTTCTCAGGTTGGATGCAATTTGGGTGCTTCAAAAAACAGTCATTTTCGTTACTTCTGCTTGTATGCATATTCTGACAGGAAAGCAAAGTCTGTCTCTGTAAGTGATGCCAGAAAAGCCAGTGTAAACAGAATAAACTGAACGTCTCTTCCTAAGAATATTGAACACTACATCACTTCTCAAGCTTGCCACTCTTGATATGGAGTGGCGCTTGTAAACAACAAGTCCAGTTTGTCTGCAGTATTTCTTAAACAAATAGCTAGAAGAACCGGAAAGCTTAAGACAATCTTCTTGAGAAATTCTGTGGAACTCATTAAAAACTCCGTTCTTTTTCCCTAGAAGGCAAGATACATCTACCATTTCTGATAATATCTGTACTTTAAAAATTATGTTTGCTCAGGTAATTCTGTTTCTATTTTTTGCTCTTGTATTTCATTTCTTAGGCGATTTGGAAATAAGATGTGTGACAGCCTTCTGTAAATGAGTCGGATTTGGAGGAATGAGACTCTTGGTTTCTGTGAATGGAATAACATGCTTAAGGCACGAAAATGTCAGACCTTCTGTGATTATGAAAAAGGCAGCAATTTGAACCAGTTTATTAATATACACCTGACTTGGAGAGTTCAGAGATGATCTGAGTTGTTGGTCTGTTGAACCAGTTTGAGTTTCAATACCAGAAAATCGGGAAACAAATGGATTGAATGATTGGATAGAAAGAAACACCAAAAACCTGAGAAAGGCGTAGTCTAATTTGCGTTCTGCAAAACCCATATAAGGACCAGGACAAAATTAAGATTTTTACCTTTTTTGGCTTTGTTAAATCATCAGTAAACAAAAAATGGGCTGAGCTTTTTGCACAGCTTGCACTTAATGGTTGTAGGTGATATTTGATTCCTAAATCCACAGATATCTTAGGAGGACAGTGCAGGAAGTTTCTGAAGAAAACAGAAATCTGAACCAAATAGCAATAATATGCTGTAGAGCCACAGGTTGCTACTCCCAAGGTCTCACAAGTACGTGCTGTTGACACTAGCTTTTAGAAGCACCTTTAGAGGATCTTTTAGAGTCTCTTTTCACTTCTGTGTTAATAAAACACCTATTTGTTTAGCATGTTTGATAACTTTCATTCAGCTTGAAATTTTGAAAATTGGTAGAGAGTTGCCATATGGCTCCCGAAGAGTTATAGGCTAAAATAGGTTGTCTGGATTTCTTTTAGATTAAACAGGTGGGTTTTATTGTGTCTACACAAAGTATCTTTAAGTTATTAAGAAACAAGGAACAACTGGATGAAAAGCGGAGGAAACCAATTTTCTCGTCCATTGAAACAATATGAGCTAGGTTCTCGGGAGTCTGATGTTGCAGTATTACAAAACAGAGTGGATTTGGGTTAGTCTTTAGAATATGAAATAAGAAAAACTGTAGTGGGTCAGTGCGAGGGTTTATGCAGCCCTTCAGCTTCTGTCTCCAGCAGTGGCCACAAGCAGCTGCTTTCAGAAAAGCTGGCATGCAGAGATGCAGTATTTTCTTCTATGCTCTCCCAGTCCATCACTTTGCAGCTCAAGGGATCTCCTGAACTACTTTATACCTGTTTATTTATTAACCCCAAAGGATCTCTCCTGCTCGCTGGTGCAATCCAACTGGACCATGTTTGTAGTTTTATAGCTCCATTTTCTACTGCAGCCGTTCATTGCGCCTTTTACCCTGCCTAGTTTGAAAGTGCTTTTGTTTCAAAGCTGTCTGTTTTTGTTTACACTTGGACATCAGAGGGAGTCCCTGGTCTTCGGCCAACAGACAGGATTCATCTCTCTTCTGCATGTGTTGAGAAATGAGGTATCTTCTTGGGAACACTGGCTTATCTAAAAGCAGCATTTGCAAACAAATCCTTTTTTGATAGTAGGTAAGCATTATGAGCTGAGACAGCACTGGGACAGCATTAAAAAACACTTGGAAAATTTTTAGCAAAACAATATTATCAACAATAGTGTACCAACAGGCTGATTATGAGACAATAAAGATGGTTTATTTGGTAGATTGAATTTATGTTACAGTATAAACTGACTATTAATGTTTTTCAAGTGCTGTAGATTCACCTTTTCTTTTTCTCTTCTTATTTTCTGAGGCAAAATGAGAATTTATTCCTCTTTTGTCTGATAAACACTATGAGAAGTATCAGGGTGTCTCTTTGGACTTGTATCATGTAATTCTCATGTTTTTATGAATATATCATAGTTTCAGTTGTGATTTCCCCTCTTTGAAAAGTTTTATGTGACAGCTGCTTTGTGGTCATGATTATAAGTCATTCTTTTTGGTTTGATTGCAGCAGCAATCTGGGGACCATAACAACGTGTTTTGCTTATGAAATCTGTCAGTGGGAAATAAAGGTATAGTCACCATTTCCTTAATGGTGAGAAATTATGTTTTTAAAAGGAAGAAGAAAGGACAGATCTTTTTTCAGTACTCTTTTCCTGAAGATTGTGTAACTCTTCTGGAAATACTAATAAAAATCTTACTTCGATCTTGGTGCAACAGTTGCTTTCTGCATATGCATCATACCAACAACCTGAATGGAATGGTTACTTTCCTTGTACAATATAATACTTTTTAATACCATTTTCAGGTGCTTGGAAAGCTCCAACTTGTTTATGATAATGAAAATACTTTGCTACATATTTTATTAGTTTCACCAGTTGAAGTCAAAATGTTAGTGCTAAAATGCTCGACTAAGTCCCAGCATCCAAATGGTTTGCTGTAGAATTTGTAGCAGTCTCACAGCTCTCATGAAGTCTAACTCCCATCACTGGGGAAGTTTCTGAATTAATTGAAGAGTTGTTTGAAAGAAAATTGGTATGCTCCTCTCTTCTGGATTGCTTTGGTATTGTAAAAGAGAAAGAAAATCTTGTCTGGTAAAAACTATTCTGCTTAGACAAAGCAGTACAAAGCTGCTGAAAATTACTTGTGGGCCTTGGTTAGATGTGCAGTAGTATTTGGAATACCTGATAATGCATATTAAAGTGTGTTGGTTTTGTCTTACTGAATTGAGTATGATGTGCCTCATACTTAATTTTCAGTGTCTCAGTTGAGGTGACTGGGTAAGAATGGAGGGCATGAGTGATGAACCTGAATTCACAGTAAAAAGCTATCTACTTTAATAACATTCCAGTGTCAATTACTGGCAAAAACCATGCTGTGGCTTCCCCTGAGAGAAGGTTCACAAAGGGTAAAAGTGCCTTTTGGTCCTTGCTTAAGCAGTTAATTGCCCAGGAAGAAGACTTGGCAGTGTGAGTGCCTGGTGTAGTGACTGAAGCTTTTTCCTGAGCTGTACCACTAAATCCTGTTCTGAGTATGTCTCCTTAGTCTTTTATTGAAGCTCTCTGTTTCCCTATAATTCTCCATGCTTCACTTTCCCATATAATCTCTACAGACCCTTTGGCTCCAAAGTGTTACCTGGGCAGAAGGTGCTGCACAGCTCTCTGCTGGTTGCCTGTGGGCTGGCTTTCAGGTTGAAGCTCATGCTGAAGCCCCTTGCCAACTGAGGACCTTCTTATCTGTCCAGACAGTAGTTTTCATGAAACTCACTCTGTTGCTTGGACCAGTTAGTATTGACCACTGTAAAAAAATAATTAGAAGGACAGAAAGAGTGATCACTTCCTGTGTGCCTTTGAATGTGTACATTTAATGGGTTGCACACGAGTGCAGGACAAAAGCAACTCAAAGAGTTGTCCTGTTCTGGCCATACTAAACCCAAACTGATGGTTCTGTCAAAAACCCCTGCCAAAATGTACAAATAATTTATTGAGTAATTGGCATTATGTCACAGGAGGAACAACTCAGAGTGGCAGCTGAGGGTTGTTTTTAATATTGCCGGGTATATTTACAGTGATGCAGGGATTATATGTTGATATCAGTGAATAAAACTGCAGCCCTGTTTTGCACAGAGATTGGTCCGGGGATTTGTTGATTTCCATGGTAGCAGCAAGTATTTGATTTATGTGATTATTTTTTTCTATTCATTTGACCAACTAATGATGCCTCATGCAGTTGCTGCTGGGACAACTCAAAAATGGCCCTTTCATTGCGTTTGTACTGTATGCTCCTAATGCCACCATAGTGAATCTCATTCCTCTGGACAGCAATCTGTAAAATGGTTGTAAATACTTAGCTGTGTGAGGTTTAATTAATGCCAGAAGCCTTCAATAAACAACAGTTGCAATTTGGACTGTGCTGATTTAATGATTCTTGCACTCTGTCTAATGCATGTTCTGTTAAATCTCTGTGTCAAGTGACTGGCACTGAAGTGAATCACATCCCACCAATGTCCCTGTGTTCACAGAGGCAATGGAAACCTCAAACCAACAGAAATATTTGAAATACTTAACAGGCAATGCACTTAAATATCTTCACTTAAAAGCCTAAAGGATGGTAAGTGGGGAAGAAAAACATAACAAGAAGTTAATGAATGCCTTTGATAATTTCAAAAGTTAAAAGAACAGCTTGCCCAAGTAAAACCTTATATTAAATCTTTTGCAGAATCATCTGTTAGTAATGCTACAGGATTTTCATAATGCTGTTGTGTTGGTTTAACCAGAGAGTTTTTCGTTTGATGAATGGTGATAGTCACCAAAAAAACCCATGAAAGAAATTATGAAAAGATAACTCCAACCCTTCCAAAACAGATGTTTTGGACAGACTGAAATTCTGTTCATGTAGCCATGCAGAACCTGGCAGTATTTAAAGTCATGTACCCCATAAAAGTGATAAATGTGGTTGTTCTGAAAAGGGATAAAGGAAGAAAAAACCCAAAGTTATAAACTGTGCTTCCTTTCTCAACTAAATTTAGTAGATTTGTGTCCATTTACATGTTAGCTTTGTGTGTGTGTGTCAGCACAGCTCTGCCAGCTGAATCAAGAGCATACCACCTACAGGTGATGTTGTGGCAGTATTTTTCAGTGAAAGCAGAGGGGCAGGAATAATCCATCTAATCAATTTTGTCCTACTCCAGGTTCTTAGTTAATTCATGCTAGACAAGGAGAAAGGTACTGTACTGCTCCCGTGAGAGAAATACTTGAAATAAATATGTTTATATCCTTGTTTAAGGAGTAGGATTTTCTAAAACGCACTTATTTCTGAAAAACCAGAATATGAGTTTACAAGCAATTTAATTAGAGACTTTATGTCTCATCTCCATTTTCAGCTAGTAAACATAAGAAAAGCACTACTTAAATGGATTTAAACCAGCTTATTCTTGATGAACAAGTACTTTAAAGCTGATGGGTCAAAAATTGGTGTGTATAAAACCATTGTTACATATCTTAAGAGGGTCTGTTTAATACTGTTCACTTAAGTAAATGAGAGCACTAATTGAAGAGAATTCCGCTGCCATAGCTGTGATACCTGTTTAGATAAAAATGCTCTGTAAAAGTACTGTGAATCAGCAGTGTGCAAGTGGGATCTTTGAACCCAAATGTGTAGCTCTTCCTTGCAGAAATCTTGAAATTCAGTGTTGTACTGAATACTCCTCTGTTGTGGGCTCTGAGAAGGTAACTGAGCCCAGAAATTCCTAGCTGAAGTGTGTTGAATTTAATGGTGTGAGGAAGTCTGCTTTTCCAGGACATGAGATTTGGACTACATATTTATACAGCACTCCGTAGCTCTTCATGTGGCTTCACCTGACCTTGAAAAATAAATCACTTATTGACTATTTTTCTTCAAATATTTGTGGGCTGATCAAGTCAATAGTGCTAATGTGGGGGTTTTTGTGTTTTGCTGCTCTAAGGCTTAATTTCCTAGTATCACCATTTCTGAGTTATCAAACTGGGATAATACTTTCTCCTCATCTTGTTTGTTGGGTGTTTTATATTTTGGGACAGGATTTTATTTGTCTGGATGGCCCTAGCAGTCGGTGTAGCAGTGATAACCCAAGGATATATGGGTGGAAAGAGATACACTTCTTTATTAGATGAGCTACTCTAAGACTCAGTAATATCTTCTTGGACGTCTGGGTGCAACCATAACACAAATTAGAACTAACAACAATGCTTATTAAAAGTTCAGGACTATTTGTAGTGATAATTTCTACATGAACTCCTATGCTTGATGTGTCAGCCTTTTGAAGGGTTATGACTGCACAGCTGCTTGTTTTTCCTTTGCTTCCAATACCTTTCTCAGGTCTTGGGTTTTGTGTTTGTTGTTGGGGTGTTAAGATTGGCATCACTTGTTATGGCCATATTATTCACAGAGTGTGACCATATAAATTTTTTATTGCATTGCATTATTCAAAGCACGCATGGCCATGTCTGGGCCATATGTGAGTATGTGATTTTTTTTTTTTTTTTTAATAGATGTGATCACTAGACAAAGTTCCTTTATATTTTCAGTGACATGTTTACAGAGACTTATATCTAAAAGTAGGCATGGGAGACATAATCAGTAAGGAAATGACAACTTGCTATTCAGATTTACTGAAAATGACTGAGGGATAGAAATAAACAAAATACAGGTATTGTTTTAAAATATAAATTATAAATTGTAATAGAAATTCAGCATTCTGTTGATGCAACAGATAAAACAGTAAATAATTAATCAAAATAAATCTATTGTCAAGAAATTCTCCTGATTCAAGAAATGCAGTAGGGGTTTTTTTTCACATGGAATAAACAGATATCTCCCAGTGTTTAATGCTATATTTTAAAGTATCTTCCCAGGATGCTTTTGAAAAATAACTTGAAAACTCAGGTATACTTGCAAAATCCTTGTCCTGAAATTTTGAGATGGTCTTGTTTACCTGTAAACATTTATTTATAACTTTGCAGCACCTACGTGAATGGTAATGGCAATATTTCCAGTACAGCATGGTCCAGTCAAATGAATGAGTCATAAAATACCATTTTTAAGACTGTTTTCATGTCTCTGACATTTGTCAGCTCAGTGGATTAGGGGATTCACTTTTCGTGTGTTTTCTCTTTCTGATTAGGTAGACTGGGCTCTCAAAGCTTGGAGTCATCTTTTATTGGTAAGGTCATACACCACTCAGCAAAAGAGAAGAGTTTTTACATTGCAGAACTTGGGGGATGAAAAGTTTAAGACGATACTTGGGATTCTAAGTATTTAAAAACTTAAAAATAAAACAGTAATGACCATCTCTGGTTAGGATCTAGTAAACCTTTGCAGTACTGTAAGGTTAGTTGGCATGTCTACAGCAGGACTTGTAACTCTGTCAGAGATTTTAAACCTTGCTAAGTATTGTTGATCTTCAAAGAGCTATTATGAAGTGGTTGCATTTTTAGAAACTGTCTTTTTTTCATTAAATGTGTTCAGACTTGGCAGTAACTAATTACTGAAGTATTGCAAACTGCTTGGATACAGACTTGTCCTAACCTTTCTTGATTTATACCTGGATATCGTGTTCTGATAGAATCAAAGCAGAAGGTGTGCTGTCTTTCATTCCAGATGCCATACCTACCATATGCGTAGAAATTTGCCTTGTGTTTTACAAAAATCTCGTAATAATTGAAACACTGTTTTGGTTTGTGTAGGAGTCCTATGTGAAAACAATGAAATGTTCACTGAAATTCCATGTTGTTTTGATGTTTGTTGTTTACAGTGGTTTGACGGAACTATAACCCTCAACGAAACCTGCATTTGTGCATTCTTGGATGCATTCCCACCAAGTTTTCCCATGTTTTTCTCCTGATCAATGGGATAGTCCCCTTGGGGATGGTCACACCTGTTTGTCACTATGGTTCCAGAGTAATGCCTCTAAATTTGTTGTGGCTGTTTAGCACCTCATTTCTTAGTACATTTATGTGTGGATAGCTGAACCAATCTGTAGCTGTTTTCTCATGCTGTGCTCAAGAGACAGCTGGGCTTTTTGCTGGGCTTCACAAAGTGTTTTCAAGTGTGATGTGACTCAGCTGTACTGCAGCTGATCACTAGAGCTATGCTCTATATGATATGTTTTCTTCCCAAACTGAGACTCAAACCAATTGGGACTCAATTTCTATGGAAATAGCTGTCATGAAGTCAATTCTGTAGCTCATTGTAGTCTGTAAATTAGGTAGAATAGATGGTGGAAAGCAGGTTTTTTCCTACTTGTTATCCCTTTGCTCTCTGCCTAACTGCTGCTGTTGATTAAGTGTAATCCCAAAGCCCATCAGAATTAAAAGACTTTGCATTTTTATAAGTCTTCTGAAGAACAGCTTTTTCTCCCCGGTTCTGTGGTGAACATAAGTTGTTATTCACAGTGGGGTAAATGCCTGAAGCAAGGGAAACAATCGCTTGTAAGTTGTAAATGTGACTGCAGTGTTGGTGGTGATTGGAGGCTGTTCTGGATGTATGCTGAGACAAAATGTGAAAGCACCACGTTTGTCTTCATAAGGTTTTGGAAAACTCTGTACAGACTATAGGAGAGAGGCAAAAAATTAACTTAGGAGATTTTAATTTTTTTAATCTAAATAACAATAAAAGTGAAACAGCCATTAAGAAAAAAATCTTTAATATGCTATCAAATAGACAAAATACATTCCTTAAAGATGAAAGCCACAGCTGTACTGGACACTAGAGTTTTGATGCCTCCAAAATAGCCGGAGCAGTAAATTTTGCACCTTGATTTGATATGACCATTCAAAGTAATTTTCAGGTATTTTCTTTTTGGAATTTGCAATTAAACAAAGCACCACAAGTGGTCACCATGCTGTCACTGGTAGGGAATGGGATAAGAAAACAGTCACAAAAAATAACTTTGACCTGTTCACAGTCAAAGCTGTGAAAATTGTTTTCATACTCTTCTGTTCAGAGAAGGAATGTTTTAGAAAGCCAGTGTCATGTTTCAAGACATATTAACCTATACTGACTCTCTGAATCTAAGTAACTGACTCTGCTTTCTTCCATTTGTCTTTCAGTAGTGAAAGCTAAGTTGTTTTCTCACTTTTTAATCTTACATTTCCCTTTTTCTATTTTATCTGTAATATTTTTACTTGCATCAGTTATCAGCTGATATCTGTTGTCTTGCTATTTCAGCACCTTTTGGTGACTTATTACAGACATAGTAATAATAGAGTAAGTATTCAAACTGTGACACTCTTGTACCAGAGATAGCTGAGATATAAACTACATGTGAATGCACTCCCATGTGAAGAAATAGAAAGAAACACGATCTTTATTGGTCATGAGCTAACGCTTTTCACGAGGTTGTTGAAATACCAGTCAGTAATCTCAATAATTTAAGCAACTGCAATGATTGAGAAAATGTCCGTCCATTTTCTGTCTCTCTCCCCTCAACACACACACACTGATACAGACACACACGTACTTCAGAGAGAGTGGTGCAGTGAATGTTCTGGGCAACGTTGCTGTTAAAACAGCCAACAGCTTTTCCTGCCTTTTCGCTAATTAGGATGAACCCAGGGAATAAGAGTTTTTCATGCTCTTATCCGTGTCACCTGCAAATGTACTTTCATGCTGTTTATTTTAATAAGAGGCAATAACAATACACAGAATGGTAGGAAAAGATGTTCATTTATGTTCTCTCTTAAAAAGTCACCTAGAAGTACTAAAAAGTCACCTAGAAGTACTTTGGCTGATCCTAAAAATATTTTTAAAATAAATTGTTTGGTCCTTTCTTGGTCTTTAGAGTAGCAAAGGTACCTATTTTGTTTACCCTGTGAAGAAAAAGGATAAGGAAGGATCTATTTGCAGTCCTTTTACTACTAATAAAAAGATTCCAGTAATATATTAGAGAAGGGGGAGCTGACTCTTCTCAGATACACAGAGAAAGGGCAGAAAGCAGGACTGGGTCACATACATGGAAAAAGCCAACAATGATTCAATTTCACTAGGAAGCTTGTGAAAGAAGGTAATTTTTGTGTTTTAAAATAGCAAGAAGGTCTCAAGGAAGTTTCAGGACTTGCAAAAACTTTAAAAATTGCTTTAAAATGTTACCTTATAATAGTAATCATCCCCAGGAGTAATGCTGTGAGGATAGTAGAAGTCTGCTGTAGGAATAGATGTTCAGGTAGCTTACTTCTTTGATATGAATCAATGTTAAAGCATGCTACCTGGCTTATAAAGATCTCCCATTTTCTAGTTTGCTATAATTGAGAAAAAGGAAGAGCATTTTAGTTCCAAACATTCTTTTCCAGTACCTGGGCGTCTGGAAATTTTCTGTTTTGCCCATTTTATTAGTTAGCTTACTAAAAGTAAATAAAAAGAATAACCATGTTAATGTGGAGTCAGAACTTGCATATGTTAAGAATGGATCTCACTGCATATACATAGTTAAATGAGCAGCTCAGGGAAAGGAAAGGATTTTGTTACTCCAGCCTTTCTAGCTTTTCCAATGAATTTGATACCTTAATGAATATTTGGATTTATTCTGATTTTTTTTCCTTCCTGCTTTTTCAAAATATATATTTATGAATCCATACAGAAAGACCAGAAATGTTAAATTTGATCAGATACACAGTTTAATGCTGCAATTGCTCCAATCACTATGTTGCTTGAACACCCAGTATCTGTCAGTATCTGTGTTTGTAACTGGAAAAATTCATGGAGCTTCTGAGCAGTAAAATGTAGTTAAATAAGATAGTAGATATATAATAATGTCTGGTTTTTAAACATGTAAAAGTGCTCTGGGCAGTAGACTAGTAGATTCAAACCTTGAGAGGACAAAGCATTTCTGTCAGAACTAGGATTACCTTTCCTGTGGATTCAGTTTTAACTCAGATGTTACATCAGCAAATTTAGGCTCAAGTGTTTCATATAAGAGAAGAGAGGATTCTGAATTCTGTTTTCCCCCACCCCTTGTTTGAAGACTTGAAGTACTGGAGATAAGGATCACTTGGGTGTTGACTTCTTTCTGTTATTTAATGAAGTGATGTGCATACCTTGCTTGGATCAAATAATATGAGAAGTTGAGAGTCAATTAACTTGAAATTCAATTTAAATGAATTCTGTTTTATTGTAATACATACTTGTCAGTAGTTCAGTTATATCTTGTAGATCTTGAGGAATGTGAATTCAAGGTGTAAGTATTTTTTATGGATACAGCCGAAAAATAAAACTGAATCAGTAACCGGGAAAACATAAATCAGTGCAGTAAAGAACTTTTCATTCTCTTTCCCCTCCTGTGTGCCTTTTCCTGCCTTACCCCACATAGTTACAGTTGTTTTATGAAATACCTTCTCCTGGAAACTAACATAGTATGCTCAAGGTCTTGATGAGGATCAGCAAGCTTAGTGATCAGTTTCAAATGGAGTATCAGAATCCAGGGTTTTTTGCGTCAAAGCAGCCAAATATCTTTGCTCAAGCCTGTTCAGGGATTCCATGCCACACTTCCAAAAATTGTTGAGCTACAGAGGGACAAGGATGGGAAAAGCAGAAAGCAATGCAATACCCAAGAAATGTTTAGGATGTGCTAACGTTTCCATCGGGGGAGGGCGGAAGTTGTCTCAGTGTTGTGATCTGCAAGTTTGCATATTGCTTAGTGTTTTAAAAAAAAATGTAAATTATTTCTCTGCTGTTGGAATGGTGCTGGTGTTTGCTGGAGTCCCTGCAGGTGCTTGGTGCTTTGTACCTGTATCTGCTGTGCTGTGTTTGCCTCAGTGGCATCCTTCTTGTGGGCCCAGCCGTGCCACACAGTTGGACTGTCTGAGTGCCCCCTTTGTTTAAGAGAAAGATAAATCTATAAAGCATATAACAGGAATGAAATCAACCTCCCAGTGTGAATAGTGCCATAATAAATCTATTTTTTATGAGCTGTCCATGCAGGAGTTTTGAATTTATCTGGATGTTTGGAGCTGCAAAGCCCAGTGAGGAAAAAGATGACTCACCTATGCAATGTTACTTTGTTTTACAGGAAAAGGCTCAGTGCTTTCAGAAGGCTCTTGCTTCCCAAGCAGATAAATCCACGCAGACAGAACTCGTAGGCCATGATGTAAGTAGCTGTATCAAACAGTATTTTTTATCACCTTTGTGGGTGTTCAGACTTCTGTCAGCTGGTTTGCCTCTGCTGTTGTTGTGTCCATGCATGGATTTGGTGATTCTAAAATACCTTCAGAAACATGAGAAGATAATGACAACTACCTGCCAGCACACCAATGCCCTGTTAATTTTAGGCTTTACAAAGAGCTGAGAATTTGCAGAAATGAATGTGGACGGTACGTATTAGTGTATTGTAATATTCTTTTTCAATATTTATTTGCACGTTTACTGACACTTTAATGAGGTTATTATGTTTAGAATTGTCATTTGCTATCCAAACAAGATTTGAAATTTGAAAGATAATGGAATAAGTAAAGTTTTGCCAAGTGATGTTAAAATTCTGTTTCCTAATGAGCGTCTGTCAGAATTTCTCCTAGGATGTATAATGATAATATGTATCTTCATGCAAGAACATAGTCAAGGAAGATTCCTTAACTGTAGAAATATTGTTTCCCCAGTTCTTCTAACTGGAAGCATTCTGTCTGTGGGACGTTGCTTGAGTACGTGTAAGAGATTCTCGTGCTTACCTGAGTCTCTTGAATAATCTTTGATTAAGAATGCTCCTATGTGGAACATTTAGCAGGCTTCTGTTCTGTGATTTTAGCAAAGCCTAACAGTAATTCTTAAAAACACCTGTTAAGTAATGCGATGGTTGTGCATTGGTACAGACCAACATGCTGTTCCAAATTTATGGAAAGAACTCTGGAATCTAAGCAGGCTTTGAAACCTTTCTTTTAGTTTTGTGTCAGTGGACCATTAAAGTTCTTCTGAGGACAGAGACATCAAAATTTCATGTTTTAATATGAAAAGTTTTATCTGCACTACCTTCTTTTTTGTGGGTCACTAAACATAAACCCTTATGTTCTACGGTGTCTGTGGAGTCATGTCTGGTGGAATTTAGTGAAACTCTGAGGTGTGCATATATTACTGCTGAAAAATCCATAATATTCAAAAATATTTAAAAACATTTTTGTATGTTGCAATACTATATCCACTTCTTCTGTGACTAATTATCCTTAGCAATACTTTCTTTATTTAACAACTATACATGAGATGTTAAATAAAAGTCCTCTACTGAAAATTGCAACAGAAAATATGTAAATTTTGGGGGATTTTTTGTGTTGTTTTGTTTAGTTTTGGGTTATGTTGTTTGCTTGGGGTTTTTTTAAGCAGATGTGACTTACACATTTAGTTGTTTTCTCCTAAATAAAATATGTGGTGCTCATGCTGCAGGGATTCATGCTGTTAGCAGATTATATCTTTTCTCCCTTTTTCCAGTTTGTGTTCCCTTGGAGTTTGGTGGGGAGTGAAAAATAACATAAAACCTCCTCCCCCAAACAGGTACAATTTTCTGTCTGAGATGTGAGCATTAAATGTCATAATAACAACAATAAGTTAAATAAATCCTTTTCTTTAGCAGCATTCTCGTCAATTAGTGGAACATATTTTTCAGACTTCCCTGGTAAAATGCCTACCTTGTCACGGTCGCAATAATATATTATCTTATCCAGGCTGTTGCAATGCAAGAAAAAAAGGAAATGTTGAATGTTTTTCTATGGAATAACGCTTCACCTGTATTTATCTGGCACAGAGTACTTGTGAAAAGTCTGTTGCAAGGGGTTGATTGCAGAGAAATTTGAATTAATGTACAGAAATAACACAAGCCTGCTATGCTCACAGTGAGGGGAACTCAGTGAGGAGGAACGTGCAAATAGTGTTAACACTTTTTTGGATTATTGTTAAAACTTTTTGGTCTTTTATTTATCAGATTGTGCAGCCTTTCTGTGAAGGATACCTATTAATGTCTCAGCTGTGTTTCTGTTGAATCCAAGTGGCAATTGCATTTACATTCTTCACTTTTGAATAAGATTTTAAAGAGCAAGTTGTAACTGTGGCAAGTAGTATCTGTACATCGTTTTATTCAGGATGTCAGTAAGTGTGTACAACTACAAGAATATTGTACTAATATGAAATTGGATTAAATAGAAAAACATAAAACAGATCAGAGAACACAAGATGTATTTTTCACCCCATTAGTCACACATTCTGAGAATGGTATACATTGAATACTTAATGTCTGGTTTAAGAGGTAAGCAAGAAATTTAAGTTCATTTCATCATTACAAATTCGCTGCTTTAATTAAAAAAACCAAACACATAAACAAAAATCACATTTTTATTTTTCCTTAATTCAAATTTAAAAGCTAAGGATAGTTGGATAAAAGTGCTACCAGGAATTTGCGTAGCATTGTTTTATAAATGTAGTACAAATACTGATATACACTACACAATGTAATAATTTTGAAATGCTTAAGACAGTGCCTCTATGAGTGGTTTGCTTTATGTTCTTATATATTCTTTTGTTTCACTGTGTAATCTCAAGAATTACCTATTTTGCAGTTGAAAAATCTGAGAAGGTTAGCCCCCAGAATAAAGCACTGCTTGGGTTTCTCGGACTTCTGGACAACATCTCCAGTAGTTAAGGGACTACTCTTTAGCCTTGGAGTTCATTTAGATGTGTCATTAAAAGTAAATGGAAGTTCTGACTTTGACTTAGATGAGGAATTAATCCTTTTGTCCTTAGGGAGTACAGCAATGAAAAAAAGCTGGAGGCGAGTCTATATTTAGGAAGGAATAGGTGAAGAAGGAGGAAATGCAGTGTTTTACAGGGAGGAAATGTTCTTGTTTTTGTGGACCTCTCTGCCAGATCTTAAACAGTATTGAGTGAGTGTTTTGGGTAAGTGTTTGAGCGATTACCAGAATGGACGTTGGTATAGCGTTTTTATGTCGGCAGCTATAACGTAATTACAGTCAGAATCTGACCGTCAAGGTGATCAGTAAGGTTTGGATGGTGCAATCTCCTGCAATACCTTTAAATTTTTGGATAATACTTCAGATAGAGTTCTGATTTTTTTCCCATACAGCACACAGAGATTTTTCAGCGGAAATTACTTTAGAGTACTGTTTTAGCAAGCAAGTAGAAGATAAGGTCTGTAGCAGTAAAGATAATGTTATTCATAAAGAACTGTTTGAACTGGAAAGCAAACTCCTTATTGTCTTTTCTGTACTAAAAAGGTCTAACACAAAACTTAATTACAAAATTAAAACATAAAGCTTAAAATAGTTTTTGATAAGGACAAAAGAGGGTCTTCCATGATGAGAAATACTACAGTGTCCTTAAGTGATTAACATGACCACTTTACTACTTGAGGAAGTTGAAAGTAAAATACCAACAAAATTACTGCCTGTATTCCAGGGAAGACATTGGAAAGTACTCAGGGTTTCTATAAAGGTAGTTGCTTTCTAATGCATTGTGTCAAGGAATCTTCATCTTAAGATAGTCCTAAATGTATTCTGTTTTCCTGTATGTGTACTGAGAGTCATTTAAAACATCTTGGGAGTCTTGCAGAAAGAGCCATGTACACAACAGATTGATGTCGAGGCTGCTAAATATTAAATTATTAATGTGTCTTCAATAATCAATGCCAGTTTAACCTCCTTCACCTTCCTGTGCATGCAAAGTCTTTTTTTATTGAGAGATCAAGGAATAATTTCTTTCATGTTGATCAGGTTGCTAAAATGGGCCGGAAGAGGAATAGATGCAGTCAGCTCGCACTGGGACTGATTACAAGACCATGTTAAGGGATACAAATCTAATAATGGCTGCTAGCGAAACAGGTAGTCCAGAGTATCATGCAGGCATCACACAAGCACTCTGCAGCATGTGCCCTGCTGATTAGTTTTTATTAAAATGTGTCTCAAAACAGAATTAAGCAATCACAGGGTAATTCCTAGTTCTGTCACCAAGTGAAGCACAAGTCAGCACCACTTTGTCAATCTTTATCAGCCTTTGGATTAAAAGAGTTTGTAGTTAATTGTATTCTCCACAAAGTAGAAGTTCCTAGGTGCTGACATGATTTCTGCAATGTCTTTTCTGTGTTTGCCTTCTGCTGATATTATAGGTTTCATATCTCAGAACTGCTATTCTGTTTGTTCTTTGTCTTTCCTACTGAGAGTAAAGCTGATGTAAACAGGTTTTGGACTGGTCCTAAACTCATTCTTCATGTAATGAGCATTCTTTCCAGTGTAGTGGTCCTTACATTTTGTATGATGCTTTTGATGTCTCAGGCAGCAAACCTGTATACTGCTGCTCTCAATCTGCTGCAGTGTGGTTTGCACAGCTACAGACAAAAATTACATTTCTTTGGTGATCACCAGCACTGTGTTTATAACGGTGCTGTGTGACAGATAAGAAAGCACCGACTTTTATCACCTGTACAATCATGCAGTATTAAAATCCATACTGATACATATTTTAGGGTATTTGTTTTGTAGCTTGCTGTGCATTACCTTGGGCAGCATGCCTCCCTTAAGCTCTCAAACCTGGGCACTTGCCTTCTGTGTTTCATTAGGAGGGAGTGGAAGACATGGAGCTGGATGCTTTAATTGTTTCCAGCCACCTCCCTGCTGGTCTCCTTTTCCACCCTGGCAGCCAGCCAGCCAGCCAGCATGGATTATGGATACTGTAAAGGGACTGTGTTGCACTGTGTCCTCTCCTTAAGGAAGGCATGGGAACAGAATATTGAAATACTTGAACTTGAACTTTCGGCTTTAATATAAATATGTTCCTGCCCTCAGTATTGTATAGTTTGTTACAGAATGAAGTGAGTTATGTTTTGCCATCTAAACTGGAAAATACATCCTGTCTCTGCCTCCCCTCCTTGTCTTGAAGACTGATGTCCATCTGCTACTGTATTTCACTACTAGGTTATTCTTCTCCCTTTATTTCTTATTTTGACTCTTGAGTTTGTTGTCTAATGTATACAGTGAAATAATACAAACTTCTGCATAATATACCTTTTCTTAATGCAAATTTTCTTTAAAAATGCCTTAAGAAATCAAACCATTCATTAACCATTTCAGTGTTTGCTTTGATTGTGTGTCTGTGTACCTGTTCATAACTGGATACCCAAGTTGTTCCTGTCATGGTACATCCTTTCCTCTTGCATCCAATTTCCTCTTGCATTCATTTTCTCTTCTTCTCATGTCCAATTTCCCTTTTTTACTATACAATTTCAAAATACCTTCAAAATCTGTGTGTTTTAGGGAGTCCTATGTGTGCAAATTGTCAAACTTTGATGATGTCAAACTAGGATGATACTTTTGTTGGTTTTAATGATTGCCTTCCACCAACCCTTACGAAAGACATTGCTTCACCATCAAACCCCTACATACTTGGTGTTTGAATTGCATTTGTCATGAATTACATTTATGAATAAGATTAATCATGAACAGGAATGAATTGTTACAACTGCTCATGACCGGGAAAAACAGTTTGATTTACTGGTGCCAGATTCACCAGAGGACAAATGCTTGTGCTGAGGGTTTGGTGTTTGTGGTGCTATATGAAAAGTGACAACAGGTTTTCACATAAACAAACTTCAGCAGTAAATGGGTTCTGGAACAGAAACTGAGATGTGCCATATGAAAAAGACACTTGCATTCTGTGGCTGATTATCAACAGGGTATTCTGCATTTAATTTTGCCATCTCTAGGAGTAAAGAAGAATAAAATTTGCATTCTGTAGTGATGCTTAATTGGTATGAATGATTTTCAGTTTTGATTTGTGGCATGCAAGTTGGCTTCTGGATGCTTGTATAGATAAGCTCTGTGGTATTTAAATATTTGTAGTAATATGACGATGAAATTATAACTGAGTTTCCTCACAGACCCAAAATCAATGTAATGCTAGTAGTCTCTGGATCTTTAAAAAACAGTTTTCCTGTAATCTAATCTTCAATAACAGTGCAATGTTTTTCTTGCCTTTTAAATTTTAAATCTTTCTACTTACTCTACATTTTTCTGTCATAACCTTCTTTTGTCTTTGAATCTGCAGTTATGCTGCTGCTATCTTGGTTTGAAGGTGCAATAAAATAGGAGGTACTTTAAAGTAATGACCAAACTTACTAATTTTTGCTTAGATGTCTCGGGGTGGGGCAGAGGAATAGGGGGAGAAGCAAAGGAAGCTGTTTAGCTATTCCTAATTTTTCATCCTTGAAGTTTTGTTGGGTTAAGACAGAACTCTTCCCACTTCTTCTGCTTTAGCTCCATCACAGTCTCCTCCATAGAGTTCTCTGGAAGTTTACTTTTTCACTTAAGCCTATCCATCTCTACTTTTTGTCTCATTTCTTTTTTTACTTTACTTTAATTTTTGTGTTGTACTTAGGAGTATGACTTCCCAAAATTTATTTGCAGTAGTGTATTTTCAGTATGTTCTAGTTGCATTCTTTCTGTTGTAAAGATGCTGCCAAGCAGTTCATGACTACTCTCAGTAGGAACTAATTGAGCAGCTCTCCCTAGAATTAATAGCATGTTCTTACTACATCCACTTTGACCTGTTACATTAAGGATGGAAAGAAGTAGGACACTGACAAACAGGATATTTGAAAAGGTTTATTTGAAATAAAAAAGCCATCCACCAGATTATACCTTGCTGACTCTGTTCATGCATTATGTTGAATACTAGCAGTGCCTTATCTGTAAGGGCAGAAAATAGCTGCACTAAGCCTTTTGGATATTGTTCAAAAGAATGAACTGAGAATTTAGTAAAATACACTCAGTAACAATCAAAAATTCTAAAAAATAGCAGCATTTTGCAATAGGCCTTGAGTATATTTTCTTAAAAAGGAGAAAATTTTGATGTTACCTTGAAGAAAAGATCAACAAACATAATTGAGAAATGAGGCATGGATAACCACTGCATTGTAAGCAATGTATATGGGTTTTGCTACCTTAGTACATTTAGGGTCACTGTTTTTTATTACAGAATTATCTACTTACACAGGTTTATCGTAATGTGGAAACATCTTAATGTTGTGTGCATGTTGCATGTAGACTTCCTGTGTATCCAGCATAGACTGGCTCAGTCTGGTGACCTTTTTCCAGAAAAAACACAGCATGTGTTGTACATAAGGGTTTTGTGACTAGAACAGAGTCATGCACAAGCTGACAAGTCATATTCCTGGTTTTCTCTGCATTGTCACTTAATTCATTGTTGTGTTGATCATTAGTGTGAAATAAGCTTTATTATTACGTGCTGCCTGCATGACTGCATGCAGCAGAAACAGTCATTTTTCATTTACTCTGTGTTGCCATCAAACCATGCTTCACTAAGATTTCATTTAATTTCATTTCTTTTTTTTCTTTTCTTTTTTTGTTTTGTTTTGTTTGTTTTTAAAGGCCCTGTGGAACTCTCCATGTTCTGAAGGCTTAGTTTACAAACCTATCAGCATCTCACTGGTTCCATCATTATTAAATTAAAAAGCAACATCTGGACACTCTGCACTTACGGATATAATTAAATACTGCTGTATATGAAATGAGCTGCAAGTTCCCATTGCTGGCAAAATTCTACTACTAAGATAATATTTGTATTATGAACAGTCAAACATCACTTTTTTGGCCATATCTTCATTATTAAGTGTATCTATGAATAAATTATTAGTAAGCTATGACAAAGTTATTATCTGAAATAAAAAATTATTCTTATCATTTTGTGCACTTAGTCATCCATTGGTGATTCACTGCAAGTAAGAAAATCCTTCAGTCATGCTTGTCTCTTGAGATTGAAAAAATATGTCATCAAGATCTGGAAACCTGAGGAAACCATTATTTTTCAAAACCTGTATTTGTCCCTCTCCAGTAATAATACTATTGCACTGACTGTGAGTACAGGGTCAGGACCTTTCAATATGTGCTCTATCTGATAAATGTTCATCATGATGTACATAATTCTTATGTGGGATTCAAGAAACATTTCTGTAGGGTATTTGGTAAGCTTTTAGTAGGCCAGAATTTACCCAGCTTTATCCCAGCAAACAGAAGAGCTGATCCTAAAGACATACACTCTGATTTTTTAATCCATTAGAATCATAGCTTTACTCTACTTTCTATCTAATTTTCCTGCAGCTTCTAAGAGACATTGCTAAGAGAGCATCAGTGTGAGCAAAGTGAACATTGTGTTTGCTGGGCATGACTGTGCTTCTTGAGTGGGTCCTGCTTGTTCAGAGGGGGTGGGTGGGTGGGTGGATGGGGAAGGGTAATTCCAAGTTTAGGGTTTTATTAAGCAAGAAACGGGTGAAGTTCACCACTGTCAGTTGCTTCAGTGTAACCTTACCCAGGAATGACTTCATTCACCAGGAATGTGCTGTACACCCACCCTTACCAGGTAAGGAAAGAAGGTGCTTGTGCCAGCAGTATTCTTTAACCTTTTCTCCTAATATGTTTTCTTACTAACAAGAAACAGTGCTTGAATTGTTTTATTATGCCATTTCAGTCAGGCCTCCTAGTATATAATATGGTTACTCAACTGGAGCAACAGTTTAGCACCTGTAGCTTTAATTTTAAACAGAGGAGGACATACTGCATTCATTCAGAAATAACATTTTACCAGTTATTCTTAAATGGAGCAGAACTGAAAATAAAAGCATTCAGCTAAATATTCATGCCAGTCTTTAAAGTGAATGAACCTTCTTCACAGGGGAATTTTGTTGGCTGATTCTGTACTGCTTAGCACGATATTACTGTTTCTCAGTCTTACATTGTCTTTTCTTTGATCCTGACAGTCATCCTTCAGCATCCTCTCTTGCCCTTTTGGTCAGGCTGCCTGGAATTTCTTTGTGTGTATAATGGCATCGTTCTTACTGTAGGTGTTGGAAGTATCTTGTAAAAGCAATTAAGTAGCAAATGCATCATTTAAAGAAACAACAGAAGCAAGCAGGTGCATATTATCCTTTTGAACTTCACCTTTCTTGTTGAACTTCACCTGTTACCACTCTTTCTTCTTTCCTTGAACAAAAATCCTTTTCATAAGCATAAAAATGCCTACCTCTTGCCGCTGTCATGCTTTCTTTTTTCATCACTGTCTTTATTATAGTAATATTTTCAGCCTTTGTCAGATACTGATCTTTGGAAGAGAATAGAGAACATTTTTCACCGTGATTTTTTGGCACAAAGATCTGTATTTCACTTAAAGAAATATATATGGATAATGGAGAAGGTTGTGAAAAATTGTGTAAGTTAGTGAAAGAAGAAAAGTGGAAATAAAAAAATGTTTTCAGGATTACAATGAAAAGGAAGTAAGTTTCACTTTTTAAATAAAGAAGCTTTTTGCCCATTCCTCCAAAGTCTGTGAAAGAATACTTTAGAATACTCAAAGTCTGTATCTGTTGCATCATAGGTTAGTTGCAAGCAGCCCTTTTTTCAAAGCAAAACTGAACCCAGCCGTTTGGTTTTTGGGGTAGAGTGTAAGAGTTGGTTTTTTTAACTTTCCCATGAAATTACCCATAATTTCCAATACTTTTTTTATTTTTGTAATTTCTTTGGTGTATTTTCATTTTTCGATAACTCTACAAAATAGTAGGAACCAATAAAAAATTACTCAGGTTTGGTATTTTGCTCACATAGCATTTGAATGATCTGGAAAAAATCATGATTGGCAAGTACTTTTCAGACTTCACGGATACACAGTCAATACTTTGTATGCATAGGGGAGAACTTAATGCTAGTTTAATTAAAGTCTTAACAGTCTGATCAAAGATTTTTTAAAAATTATTATTGCAGTAGAGAGTGACAAGAGCACATCTAGTTCAAACAGTCAAAAATTAAATCTATGTAATATTCCTAGTACCTATCTCTTTCTTTGATGTATTTTATTGCTCACTCTTGCACAGCCTCTTGTGATCTGAAGGTCAGTGGCTTCTGGTCAGTTTTGGGAAAGGTGCAGTAAATCTGCTATCACAACTGGTTGTAAGAGTCTGATAGTAACATTTATTTCTTTGTTCTCATTCTGGAATCCAGTTGGGCTATCTCTTATATGTTTGTTAACATGCTGTACACCTTGCTTTTACCGTTGATTTCAAGTTTATGTGACATCTCTGTTACCCTTACGACTGGTTTTACCACGCTCCAAAGACTTCTTTCCTTTGATGGTGAGTAACTTCATAGCATCGCAGCCTTTGGTGTCATCCAATGCCTGTAATTAGTTGGACTGCTTGTTACTGGAAGATCATTCACAGATTAAGTGCTTGTTACTGGTATTTGTAAGATAAAAACTTCCAGCTGACAAAGCCCTCCTCCCCACCACCAACACCTTGGCAAGTAGATCCTATAAAAGGTGTTACACACCTATGTATGTATACACAGCTATGAAAACCTGAATGGCTGGTGCAAAAGGGGTAATAGTAACCTGGGCACTTGGTAACTGCCCTTTAGAGCTTAAGTAAATTATCCTGTAAATATCCAGAAATAAAGTATTCTGTAAATATCCAAGTAAGCCAGGCAACAACAAATCTTGGTGCCCATGTCGTTAGCTTGATCCAGTGGCTGTGTCTTGTTCCACGCAATGGTAACACCGTGTTACAGAGATGCAATGCTAAAACAGTATTGGCAAAACACTTTGTTCTCATTCTGAGCATTGGCATTTAACAGGTGCAGAGGTTTGTTATTTTAACTAGCACACGGTGTTTGTCTCCATTTGATGCTTTGCAAGTGGTACCAGCTAACCAGAGTTTGCTTTCTACGCTTTCCTCCAGGGACTTCCGAATGTGCAAGTGCAAGGCTGTTTCGTACAGCACAGGAGGGGGAAAAGTAGAAGTTCAGTGAATGGATGTAAAAGTAACAAAGGTGCAAAAACGTTACAGCTATAGGAAATATTCTCTGGTAAATGTTGAAAGGCTGAGAAGGAACAAGAGTGATTTTAACAGTTACGAGCAGTCAAAAAGGCAGACAAGTCTCAAAAAACATGGGGTAGTATAGAGAGGCAGAGAGGTTACATCCTTCTTGAATTGAAGGCAGGTATTTTTTTTTAATCAGTGTTTTATTTTTGGGATTTTTTAAAATTAATGTTCTGAAGCAATTTCAATATCAAAACACAGTGTGAATACTGGCATTGGGATTATTCTGCTGTAACTCAATATGCATTTGGGGCAATAAAGAATTTGTGTAGCTTATCATGTTTATAAAAGGCATTAAAATAATTTGAACGTGATTAAGACTTTTTGTGGGCATAGGTACTGTGTGCATGGGGAAAGGGCTGGAAATTTCACTGTTTAGTAGATAGGAGATCAATAGCTTACCTTCTGAAACTGAGTTCACCCAGTTTTAACCAGTGGTTTTTAGGTTTATTTACACTATTTGGTCACTTCACTAGTTTAAACTGCTCAGTATGCTTTAGAGATTTAGGTAAGCGTTAAAACTTTGGAGGATAAAGCCAGTATATAATATATGTTTTGCTAATGAAACAGAAAGTGCCGTTTCTATCCCTGACCTATTACTATTTCTTCCTCAATAGAAGTGCAGTGAGAACTACATCCAGGCTGTGTACTCAGCCTTCATTTCAAAACAGTGCTCTCTTAGTATTCATTTATTCATTTTTTGTAAGAGAAGCTTCTACTTCTTAAGAGTCAACAGAATATTAACTCTAATGATAAAACAGCAAGAAGGAGCATGAAGGGAAAGGATTATAAATGAGATCTGGGAAATAGTAATATGTTTCTTTTGTATTGTACAAAAAGGCATTAAACTGAAAGCTGAATCTACTGGATACCAGCAATAAAAGGAAAAAAAAAGTTCTGTTTGGTTGCTAGCAAATGCATTCCAAAAAAACACTGGAAAGATATTTTTTTGCGTGTGCATGTATTAAATCATGCTGGAGTTGAAAATGCATGAATTAGATACCATATTACAACTTTATATGCAGTAGCAGCTTCACTATTTTCATGGAGAGTTTAATTCATCTAAAAACACCAAGGAAAAGCTTGGTGGTGCTGTTAATGATAAGTTTAATGATGAAATTAAGTGGTATCTTTGTATTTGATACTAAATTGAGGGGCTTGATCTATCTTGTGTAATGGTGCATGCATGCTGTCGAATATTTGAAGAGAAATGCCAACACCTGCACTGACATATTACATTTTAAGCAGAGAATGAGGAAGGCACAACTGCATGAGAGAAATGGATGATGGAGACAGTAGGATCTTCGTATCTCAAACATATGAAACAGTTTTAAGTGCACACATCAAACACGTGAGCTTCCCAATGTGCAAGTATTAAAAAGAATCTGCATGAATATAACTTTGTGTACGTGTGTACGCCTATTATTTCATTTTCCACTCTGTGAAATGACTCAGGAGAAACGATTAATGTGAGGCAAATCTGCTACAGAAGTCCTGTTGTGTTATGAATAAATTCTGCCAAGAGAACCCCTAAGAAATTGCCAAATTTCACATATTACAAAAACAGAGCGTGAAAAAAAGAAAAATTTCATGGGTTAAAGGTGAAATTTGCAAATGGACCAGGTCAGTGGTTCTGTCAGGTTTCAATGAAGTAAGCTTTTGAGATTCTGTATGTTTTGCATGCATCCAGGTAGCCTGAAAAAAAACCTCAAGTAATTGAAGAACATGAACAAAAATCCTGACACTAATGGTGAACAGTTGGCTTTTCAGACATTTTCATGCATCTGCTCATACTCCCACTGTCACAAGTTTCTTTGAAGTCTTGTGGAACTGTCCCCTGACACTGGTTCACATATATATATATATAATATGTATGTATTTATATATATATGGCAAAATAAATGCAGGAATTTTAATCATTCTGGTAACTGGACAGAAGTGAGCCCATTTTTTTCTCTGTGAGAAGCTTGCTGAATTGCAATTACAAATTGCAATTGCAAATATAAAATGAGCCGAAGCCACAGGTAGTATTACATATGGGACTCTTTGGAAATTATGAGATCATTCCAGTGAACTCAAGGCAGGGCTAAGAGGCTGTGTTATTTGTGCTTTCTTGGTTTTAATTGGGATCTGGATCTGAGTGTCTTACTGTGCTTCAGGAGATGCTCCAGTGTGGGCTCTCCATGGGCTGCAGCTCCTTCAGGGCATATCCATCTGCTCCAGTCCAGTTCTCTCCAGAGGCCACAGTGTGGAGATCTTCTTCAGTGCCTGGAGCACTTTCTCGTCTTTCTTCCTTGATTTGGAGGTTCACAGTGCTTTTTTTCACCTTCTTTTCCTTCACTTCTCTGCATCCCAGTGTTTTTTCTTGCTCTTTAATATGTTTTCAGAGAGGTGCCATCAGCTTTAGTGATGCTCACTGTGCCCTGTGTGTGGTGCCATTGTGGAGCTGCCTGGCAGCATTTGTGTCTGGCACAGGGCAGCCCCTGATCTTTTCCCACAGAGGCCAGCCTGCAGCCCTCCCACTGCCAGCACCTTGCCACATAAACTCATGGAAGAGCAAACAGCAAGGCATAACCTCACAGCTGACCTGAATGGGACGAACATTAATAATCTTAAAATAGTTTTCTACGTTAGGAAAAGGCTTCCACGGAGTTACAGATCTATTCATGTGTGAGAGATGAGTATTATAAAGTGTTTGATTGGAGGTGTGAGTTTAGGTGCATAACAGATTCAGAAACTAGTGGAACAACATCTGTTCCAAAATACCTGGATGCAGTGAGACTGGTGGGATTGGTGGTGACTACTGTGCGTACATCCATCCACTTCCATTGGCGCCCCAGGCCAAGGGACCTTTTTTTGCTACAGAAGCTGGGCATTGCATCCCTTAAGGAGGAAGGGAAGAAATCAGTTGGTTGATTCCATTCCTAAACACCAGGTTTTCCCATTTTCCTTTCTCTTGTTTCCATGTCTGCAAATTTTTCTTGCTGTTGGAAATATTTGCAAACTCTGTTAGTGGTGGGGCTTTTGTTCTGGCTCATTATTTTCCCCTGCTGTTGCTTCTTTGCTCATTTCCTTTTATCTTGCTGTATTGTTTTTATTCTCTCTCCACATTACAGTCCCATTTGGCTCATCCTCTCCATTCTTTTCTATAAAACATGATTTTTATCACCCATAAAGCATGCTTCTAAAACTTCAACAATACTAAAAACCGGAAAGTCACTCTTTTTCTTGTAAATTCTGTTTTGCCTCAATCTTTTTCTTATTTTTAGGCACAAGGAAAGAGAAAAAATACATTTAAAGCAAAATTACCCATACAGAATAATTCTCAGGGACTAGGAAGTGATACCTTTTTTGTAATTTTGAATGCTAGCTACTATTTTCAAAATCTGTGAAAAGAAAATAATGCCATTTTCAATTCTGTGGAGATTGGGATAATTTTATTTATCTTTTTAAGTATCTAGTAAATGATACTGGTTTATTCTATCTTGTACTAAGAAAGAAATTCCTGTAAAACTTGTTTACCCACCATTTGGTTTTCTTGAACTATTTTGTAAAATACTCTGAAAGGAATATCAGGAAAGTCATACAGTGTGCTGTCAGTTTGGACTGCATAGAGAACAACCATTTTCAGCTGACCATGCAGATGTACAAATTGGTTAAAATGCTTTTAGATTATTTTTGGGATCTAGTCTGCCAGAAGACTTATTTTACATTAGTACCCATAATGTATTGAATTTTCAGCAGGTCATGCCACTGTTCTGGCTAAACTCAGAATGATTTCTTCATGTTTGTCATGTCACACGTTTGTGGAAGGTCCTAGGACAGTAAATTGGAGGATGGAAAGAGAGCGCTAGTGTGAGATATTCCCTTTTCATATTGCTAACCTGGACTTCAGAACACACCTCACAGTTCTTCTTGTTGCACAATGCCCATACAATTTTTGCAGCTCTTTAAAACTCTGGGTGAGTTACTTAATGTTATAGTAAAGATAGGCAAATTTAATATCTTTACAACACTGGGCAGCTTTCCTTCCAAAGATACTCATTTCTGCCTTGTTTCTATCCTGCATTGTTCCAGCTGTTGCTCCTCTTGCCCTTTGGTTGTAAATAGTGAATATAAATTGCTCCTTTACTTCTGATAAAATTAATTAATCTTTGATTAGTACCATTTCTGCATAAGCATAAAAAAACATGTTCAAAGACTTGGGGCCATGTGTTCATAAAATATTCATCTTGTTCTTGTATTAATTTGAGCAGATTATTGCAAGAGCAAATAAAAATCTCATTAAATGCACCTGGCAAATCATACCCACTCAAGATTTTGCATGGCAAGAGTTCACCTCCTTTTCACAGGAGCCCTTTCAAAGGCCAGGTTCCAGAACTGTCCCGTTGTCTAGGTCATTCTTGCCCAGGGGAAGCCTGCTGCTGCTTCAGACTTTCTTACCCATCAGACTGAGAAAACTACAGAAATATTTACAGTGTGCAGCTCAGTACCTGTAGCCAGAGGAAGCTCTGTTTTCATTGAAGGACAAGGAAACATGAGCAGCTTGCCTCAACCTCCGTGTTCAATTTGGGATGCCAGAACATTATATTGAACTACCCTGAGGCTTTATGGTGAGTCTTTCAAAATCTCTTCTGCACGTTTTCTTAGTTATTTGGGGTTTCTTTTGCACATAGTAAGTTTTTTTTTTTTCTTTTTGCTAAAAGCATTGCCAACACTCATTCAATATAACCCCAACAGTAATGTGAAATGTTTTTCTCTAACCCTTATTTGCATATATTTGTTCCACTGTGTGTGTGTGTGTGTGTGTAAAATTTGATGTTGATATTTCAAATAAATAGCAGGGAAACCTCCCACAGAGCATGACATTTTTTCCCTCTTCCACCTCTCCCAAGACTGAAGTCTAGGTCAGTTCTCACAGGTTAAAAAATGCATTATTTCTGAAAGTGGTCTACAGGAATCTATTTTCTTTTGGAAGGTGCAAGCAGGGGAGGCTTTGGGGAGGGGATCAGGGATGGAGACTCTACAATATATTTAATGAAGTGTTCAATTTTTTTTTTTTTATCTTTTTATTCTATCTTTCTTTGAAATAGTCTCTGGAAGCTTCCAGTGTTTTCACTTGCTAGTCTTGTAAGCTTGCCCATTACAGTTCTCTAATTCCCTAGTCTCTATTCCATTCTGTATCTCTTCTTTTCTCTTTTTAGTTCCTTAAGTTCTGAGACTTTTTCTTTGTCAGCACTTTGGTTTCCGTGCTACTCCTGTGCTCATTTGTGAAGTCATCTTCCCCATCTGCAGTTCTCATTCTTGTTCAGCATCTTTCCTTGAAATATGTATTTTTTAATTTCTTTGGAGTCATATTGATAGTGCAGAACCAATAACTTCAAGTCTTGAAGTGCAAGTTTATATGGAGGTACCAGTGAAGCCAAGAGGGAAAACTTCTTGAGTGTAGAATAAAATTTACAACTGGAAAAAGTTACTGTGTAATTTTTGCTAACATTTTTGCCTTACTCAGCATCTCTATCAGTTATTGCAAAATAGGTTGTATGCCCATGTTAAGAAAATAAGTTACATCAAAGAGTGTCACAAAATCCTTTTTTTTTTCCCTGAAAATGTATTCTCTAAACTCTTGGTTAGTGCTGAGTTACTGCATCAGGTGTGGATTTCCTAAATGCATATTTGATTAGCACATCAGTATTACTGATGCAAGTAAGCTTTGACTGGTGCACAGGCACTTCAGAAATAATAATGAGGATATTTAAATATTCTGACACTTTCTCCTACTGCTTGCTGTCATTTTCACCTTCTTTGACTTTAGAAGCCAATATCTGACCACAGAGTCAACATCTGTGGCAAGCTTCAGCTGTAGCTGACGACCAGAGGACCCACATGACAGACTCTGCACTTTAATCATAATCTTTACAACAGGTGTTTCTGTGTCTAAATCAGTGTTGCTTTGGTCCTTGCGCTATGGGGAAAAAGCTCTGCCAGTTAGGCTTGGTTTTGATAACTGCAGAGCTGTCATAGAATTGCAGTGACCCTTGGAAGTGCAGGAGCTCTTTGCCTAATTATACCGCCTTTTTGCATAGTAATTTCTATTATTTTTCATAACTTTAGTCAGAATTAAAATAACCAAGAAAACCCACATGTAGGGTTTCTTTTTAAATATTCCTGTAAAATTATTTTGCAGAGCTCTCTGGGGATAGGACAGGTTTTGGGAGAGAGAATATTTAAGGGCAGTTCAGGTTCTCATCCTTAGATTCAAAGTAATTCCTGGATTGGTTCAAAAAAAGCCACAAGGGAGCAGAATGTGTGTCTAGCTTGCTTTATTTAATCACCAATTAGAAATTGCTATTTTTCCATGTAAAAAGTGGCACACAGGCACTAGATATACCATAATATACAAAAGCTACCTCCTTATTTTAAGTGCTTTGAATTCAATGCAGCCTTTCCCAAATAGTTGATTAAATGATGCATGATTATAAGAAGCGGTGTGGTGGTGTTGACACCCTCTTAATATTAGTCTGCCTTATCAGAAGGTAGGAATTGGCCAGTAGCAACCTTGGCTTTCACAGGTTGACTAATAGCCATGCTTTAAAACTTTTCTTTTTATTGTCTAAATTATTTATGAGGCCTTAGGTTAGGCAAATCTGGCAAACCAATTTATGAT
The DNA here is from genome assembly GCA_013397975.1 of Machaerirhynchus nigripectus. Taxonomy (NCBI): domain Eukaryota; kingdom Metazoa; phylum Chordata; class Aves; order Passeriformes; family Dicruridae; genus Machaerirhynchus; species Machaerirhynchus nigripectus. Next base: position 1,238,169 of record VZRQ01000114.1, on the reverse strand, counting down.
TGTACATGATTACTCTACCTACACAAGGACTACAATTTCATCTCTAGCCGTAAATGGAAATGAAAAATCCAAATCACAGCATAGAGTGTTAAAGGATCTCTAAAGCCAATATAATGTAAGATATCTGAAGGGCTGGGGCTTTTTTTGGGGTCGGTTTTAATAACATTATATTTTAAAAAGGGTAAAGTTGTTTGCTGCAATAAATATTAACTTTGGTAACTCAGCATGTTACTGTAGTTTCCTTGTTTCAGAAGACCAATTAGTTTTAGCAGTGGAACACACCAGTAGGCTCTAAGGTAGCAATAATGAATATTTAAGATCCAGGGCCTTCTTTTAGCAAAATATAAACTACCATCTTGACCAGTATCTTTGTTGGTGATCAGTACATAGATCCTTATCCACACTGAAGATTTTGCAGACACGTGGAACTTATTAGGAGATGCCTTTATATACTGAGTTTTGTTGCACATCAGCCCAAATACAAAACTGTTTTTAAGTACCAGCTGTAGTCGACATCCTCCAAAAAGCTTAATGTTGATTGTGAATTTGTATCAAGATAACTGTTGGAATTTTAAGTATCTTTGTGATGTAAGTGACCCAGGCACATCTTTGTGTAAAAATATGAGGAGCTGGTAGGTTTGTAGAGGAAATAATTCGTAAGCCCAGAGGATAGGATTTGGTGTTGGGTTTTTTTTTCTTGGTTGTTTTTTTGTTTGTTTGTTGGTGGTTTTTTTCGTTGGGTTTGTTTTGAGGTTTTTTTGTAATGGGATCTAAAATTGAATATGTTGTTAATTTATTTGTGTGAACATAAATAGAATAGTTTTTTTTTTTTGGTACATTCCTGTGAACGCATATGGCAAGATGGAAGTAAAAGATATTTATGAGATGCAAGAAACAAGGGGGACAGCAATTGCTTGTTGGTTCTTTTGTTTTGCTCTCCAAATTCAAAAATTATTTAAAATGTATGCCTTTCTCTGGCTTTTTAAGGCTTTTGTACCTTATTCAATTAGGTTGTGGTCGGACCACATTTTGTAATGAATCTGTGCATTACATGGAGGGACACAGTGTGGGTGTTCAGCTGTCTGTCCCTTCTGAGGCTGAGAGAAGTGAATATTCTGTCACCTTTTCTCAGCTGTCACAATAAACCCCGGGATCCTGGTCTGTGCAAAATGAGAGCGCTCCACCAGGGAATTCTGGTCCAACATAAGCAACGTGCATTGCAGTGCCTTTTTCATGGGCATGATCTGTTCTTTTGTATATTTTCTTTTATTGTGGAGGTTTCTGAAATGATACTGAAGTATGGAGTTCTCCTTGTTTAAAAATATTTTTTTTAAAAAGTGATGCTGACTTCATTTAGTCGATTACTTGAGCAAGTGTGATTCATAGTTAATCTTCACTTGCATATGCTATTGCAAACACTAATTAATCCTATTTGCAAAGACAAATTATGATTAATGCATATCCTTAAAATTTACACTTAATTACACAGAATATAATCTCTAAATTTGTATAAATAGAATTTAACATTTTGAACACTGTAGATAATAAGGAATTTTCTGAACTTACATTTGCATGTGCTAATTAACGGCTGCTTCATTGTATTTACAGTTGCAAAATTTTTTTTCTAATTACTCAACTTAGTGCTCTGTGAACAGAGAAAACTAACATAAACATTTCACACCTGAGTTTGTATCTTTGTAGGTTCATCTTCTGATGAATTAAAATAGTAGCAATTAATTTAACAATTGCTATCGATTTAATTGAATTTGCCTGTACTTAAAAAGGAGGGAAAATCTGAACTTTTTCCTTTTACTATATTGATGAAGTTTATTCTTGGAAGGCTAAACCCTTATGTAGTAATAAAGTTGATCCCAGCATACTAAAAATCCATGGGTCTGTATGCAGTATAACAAATATCTTGTGATAATAAATATCTTAGAAATTTTTTATATGTACACTTTTTTCCATCCTTATATACAAAATATTGAGATCTGAACAACCTAAAATTCTGAAGGAAAAGAAAATTTATCGGAGGCCTTAATTTTTGGTTCTGTTTCCAGGGGCAGATTAAAAAGTACGTAGACACATTGTGATGAAATGGGTAATTTGTACAATGTGGTAGTTAAAGCAAAGTATTAATTTTCAACTATGATATGCTAAAAATAAAAGTTAGCAAATCTTTTTTTTGCTGCTGGTCTATTACAAACTACCTCTTTCTAAACTAAAAACCCATAGCTGAAACCCAGTCATTATCTTGTATTTAAATCCATTCACTGCTTTCAAAGAATTTTAACTTTTTGGTTTCCTACCATGAGTCAAAAAATGCGTTTTATAAACATTTACTAACAGTAGGTAAAAAAATACTTACAATTCAATCATCTCATAAAATCATAGCTATTAACAGTAATTGGTGATTATATACTGCTTAGTGAAATATTTGTTGTTTTGTTTAGGGGATATGCCTGCTATAGTATAAATAAATAAACCTGAAATAATTATGATTGGCACATACTTGTAAATACATTTGATCTCAAACATTTTATCATTTTGGTTATTGTATTTTCTACACTACAAGTGTGAGTTTCTAATTTAAATAAATGGAGGATTCCAGAGCAGGTCTTGACACTGCTGCCATAAAGCTTCATAAAGTGAGATGGAATGCAGGTCAGAGATGCAGCCTATTTTTTACCTCCGGTCACATAATTCAGTGGTGTGGTAGTGGGTAAATTATCTGTATTCAGTATGTGGAAAGCTGCACTACAGACTGATGAAGAGTTACATTTATAAAACCTCACTGAAATAGCTCAGTAAGACTAAATCAGAGGTTATTCAAATAAGCTAGTGATAGCTTTAGTTAGACTCTCTAGTGTCATTTCTCCTTGCACCATTTTTCTGTCTGTCAAGCAGTCCATGAATTTCACCTTTTGGGCTTGTAATTACACTTGGTAGTATTTTAAAAATTACCAACTTTATTAACATTTTTTTTTCAGGTTATAGAGTGTGTTACACATTCTTATGAATCAAAAATGGGCATCAGTTTTAAGGAATAGTTTTGTAGTTTTTTTCATGAACATTATAACTCTTTACATGCCCGTGGTTTTAGTTTGTTTACTAATTGCTCCAAAAAAGTCTCCAGGGAAACCTTCTGACATGCTTCCACTGGAGGGTGATTCATTACAGGTCAAATGCAGAAAAAAAATTGAATGGAGAATAACAAAAACTCTTTTACTCCTGAGGCTTACCTGGTATTTGAAGGTCTGACTTCTTAGCTTGATCTATCTGTGACTGCTGAGACACAACCACACTTTTTAATGCACCTTCTTTTTTCCAAAAAATGTGATTTAAGGCTTTTTTTTTTTGGTCAGAAAAAGACAAAGATTCTGCATTCAACAGCAAAGCATTATTAGGATCAAAGTAGAAAGACAAGGTTCTCTCAAATGTTTTAATAAAATGATTGTTTTCTGTTTTCATTTATTTAAGAAAACTTGAACCCAATCCTCTTCATGCAAGTTTTCTTTGCTAGTTGCATCTATTTAATCTTTCACAGACTGTTGCTTCCCTTCTTTTAATTTCTGAAATCAAGCTCTTTGCTCTTAACCTCCTATTAATTCTCCAGGTCTACAAAAAGCAGCTTAATTCAAATTCACATGTTGTGACACTGCTGTGTCACTGAAGTTTCTGCAGTTTTCTGTGCGCTTGCCTACCTCGCGTTATTACACGTGCAATTTCCTCAAAGTTTTAGCTTTGAAAGAGATGGATCTTATTCACAAGCACAAGTCTGATTTTTAAGTTCTGACAGTTGTTACTCTAGAATTTGTCTACTTTTGTCTGTTTAAAGATTTTTTGGACAAAAGTCTTCAAAATCAAAACCCATTGTAGTATAAATAGAAAAACCTTCCCTTCACTGGGATTCAATTTAGATAATTTACAGTTATTCAGTAGGTCCCTGTTTCGCAATTATTTTTAAACCTTAAACTGCATCATTTATGTGTTGTTGTTCTTAAAGTAATGTCGCTATTGAACTTCAAGAGCTGTCCACAAGTTGTGATCCAGTGGTAATTTATGTAATAATGTTTGCCAGGGAGTTGCAAGAGCTGGAAGTAATCACTGCTAAGGCAATTTGAGTCTCCACATGTGTCCTCATTTAGGTATTCACTTATGCTGTCATAATTACTTAAATGTCATGTTTAAACCTTTCATCTTTTTCAATGCCTTAAGAAGGAAGAGTGATTACGGTGGCAACACCAGTTACCTGCAGGGAGGGATTGCTACGTTTTGTATATATGTATTTGCACACAAGGGGATCAGAAATTTAGCAGCAAGAACCCTAAAATAATCCTTTTTGTCAGCTGGGTGCTGGTAAAGTTTCCTGAGATTGCTGCTGTGTTTTGGGGGCTGCATTTCAAGACTGGAAATTAATAATTTGTGAAAGACCAAAGGAAGTAGAAGGAGATGAGCAAAAGACAAGAAACCATCTCTTGTTCAGAGAATTTGCTGGAATCTGAATAGCTTAAGGAAAACCATACTAGAGACTGTTTGACATGACTCATAACTAAGTTTAGAGTTTCTGCAAAAACTGTTTGTGTATCAGTTTTTTGCAGCTTTAGTGTTGCATATAAACAATAGTGAAGTTGACACAATTAAAGCTAAGTGGGCAAGAGAAAAATGCCAATAATTCTTTATTAATAGGAACCTGGGAAGCAAAAAATGTTTATTAGCAAAAGCAGCCTTCAGTGATACAGGTCTGAGGTTACCTGAGAAGGATCACTCTGGGGTTCACTTCCATCACGGAGCGGACTTCTGTCTTCCTGCTGCCCCTTTCAGTCATGCTGAACTGCTCACTCATATTATGAATCTAAATCTTTACTCTTCAAAAAGTGAACAGTCTTCTAGTGGCTGTCTCAGTTTGAGAGTTGTTTAAAGCCAGGTCTGTCAGTTTAAAGGGCATTATCATGAAACTGGGAAGAGTAGGTGATTATAGGGAAGCCTAATTCCACCCTGAAGATGTGATTCACTCCAGCTAAACCTGTTAGTGACAGTTTGCCACTGAATTCGCACTAGCTCTCCCCAGACAACCTGGAGAGCCAGTTCAGGAGGGCACTCACTTCTCTGTCAGGTTTGGTGCCACTGACTGAGGTCCTGCCCAGGCTCCCTGGGGTGTGAGACCAGACAGTGCTTTTAAGAGAGAAGCAGCAGGACGACCAACAATACCATTGCTGAAGGCTGCAGCTGGCTGGTGTAGCACTTAAGGTTCCCATGAAAGCAGAGGGCCTAGGGACAAGAGGGCACGGCTTTTTCCTTTTTCCCCGTAGTGGATAATGATTTTCAGGTGTTTGGGTGGTCCCTTGTCTTGGAGAGCTCACCACAAGAGTAACCTGTGATGCAAGTGCTGCTGCTCACATTGGACTGGGCAGGGCTGCAGGACCAAGACTATGGAGTCCAAACTTTGACTGACTTCTTGTCCTCTGGAGGAGTAATATCTCACTGGTGCAAAGAACTGAACTAGAAGTTAACCTGATACTCTGTTGATCCAACCGGTTTTTAAATGTGGGGTCAGAGAAGTCATGACTTTGGCTTGAGAATTCACAAGGATAAGTGGAAATCAGTGTAAAGTTTGAATGGGGTGGTAATAGCTGGAGTTCAAGCCATAGCAAGAGTATGGGCATGCTCAGGCTCGTTCCTGGGGTATAGGCTCTTGCCAGGCTTCATAAATGTTTTAAATAGTGAGTAATCAATCTCAAACTTCCACATAATGCGGTAAGTTGATGGACTTGCTTTTTTTGAATAAATGGAAGTGAAAGTACTAATTTTCTTAACTGTGTTTTCAATTGGGTCATTAAAAGTAGTTCAGTTACCATATGTACCATAGTGCTGAAACCCTGAAGCTATTGAAAGGGAAGCCTGAAAGATGTAGTTTTATGTTTGCTAGGAAAATTCAATGCTATTAGTGTAGGGCTGGTGAGAGATAAATATCTGTTCATCAATATTTCATCTAGACAAATTCATCATAATGTTTTCAGAAGCACCCATCCTTAAATACATTCCCCAAACTCAGCTGAAGTGTCTTTGTGCTCTATCCTTAATCTAGCATCCTGCAACCCCAGGAGTATAGGAGTGAGAAGATGTTTACATAGTATATTAGCTCCAAATGTTGATTTCTTTATTTTTTTGACAGCTATTCAGTCAACTGTTACTAGATCTTCTGGGACAAGATGAATATTTTTCTTCTAGGCTGGAGGAGGGAAGGAAGGGAAGCAATCGCTAATAATGTGGTTCTGCACTACTTATGGCACTCCAGCAGCAAGGTGCTAACTGGAGTGTTTCCAGCTTTCTGTGTAGCATTCGATTTGGTCATCGTGGAGCCACTCTGTGAGTCAGTGGGCATGGTCAGAGGGCTCCATCTGCACCAGCTTGTCCTGCAGCATCCTGGTCTTTAGAGTTGGCATAAATGAGCGGAGAAATGTAAGAACCCTGTCAGTGCAGCTTGCCCTTGCAGCAGTAAAATACACCACCTTGTAGCTGGGAGAGGGAAAACTAAGAGTGAAAAAAGCTGGCACTCAGCTTCCCCCACTGCCTGTGGGGTGTGAGTGTCAGTGGTAGCACACACAAGGTGCTTCTTGATGATGTCATCTCTTACAGGCAGCTGCTGAAAGTAGGGGACAGTGACACATTTACCACTCAAACCAATTCATAGCATTTGAAAAATATACAGTAGTAGTTCTAGGTAATTAGGTACTTGTTGAAGATAAAATGCTTTAATATCTTTTACACCTCTGAAGGGAGTGATGAATTGATAATATTTGTATTTTTGCTTTGTTTTGTTTTCATTGCTATCTTACGTTGTAAATGTAACTGTAATGTCACTCAGTGTTTTAAGGATTGTTCTGGAATATCTGTTTTACCTTTTTGTACCTGCACCTTTTTTTTTTGTCATCACAGCATGACATAGCAGTGAGGCTCCTGAATTTAATTGTCAGAATACCTGTTTTCTGACCTCATACTTCCCCTGAAATCCTGTATGATTTCACCTTGGTCATTTTTCCTTTCTCTACCTTGGTTTCCTTATTTGCCATTTGTTGAACTCCTTTGAATTCTCTGAATGTCCAGGATTACTCTTTATTAGGAAAAGGTACCAGCTTTTTTTGTTGATACCTGCATAAAATATTTGTATTTGCCTTACTGCCATCCTACCAGTTTAGTAGACATAACAAGTGTGATGTCTTTGTGTCAGCATTTCAAAGTAAAAATGATTGTTCACAATGCAAAATTTATTCAGCTTGTTATTAACAGTTAAAATAGGCAATTTAAAAAACCTTTTCTATCTTTACCTACTTGAAAAGTAGTGCAGTGAGATTCACAGTGGATCATAAATTTTCAGCAATCCAGGAAGGGAAAGATCAAGATTATTCTTTTTTTTCTTCTGTTTGAACTGGAATACATACCAGAGACTCACATTAGTTTTTGGTGGCTGATTTTTCTGCTGTTTATTTGTTTGTTTTTCAGGGGGAGAGGGGCTACAATATGGATACTTTGCAATATAGTTTTTTACTGCCTCAGAGGTAAAATACTTTTTTTTTTTAATACATCTGGAGGATTTCAATCTGAAAATACATTCTGTGGTACTGAGATTAATACTGATTTCTAAGACATAGTTCATCTGTTATTACAGAAAAATGACAGAAGGTTTCTAAAAATAGAACTTGGTCTGGTGAAGATTATTGCCTATGTGGGTTTGGATGCCTAATTTTGAAACTTTTGATTACTAAGTAAGGTTTCTCATTGCAAAACAAAGAAACAAAAATTCCCTGCAAATTTTTCTCCTGTAAGTGCATGTGCAGAAATAACTTTTGCACTCTTCCCCCAAAAGCTCCCTTGATATCTGTGGCACCCATCCCTTGATTTAGCATGAATCACAGTTAAGGCACATGTGAGGGATTCTACAGTGGTGTATAGAAGAGTTGCATTTTTGTGTGTGGTGTTATTTTATTGAAGGTGTATGGGAGTGTGACATGGAGCCGGAGTGCAGCTTGTTCTGCTTTACTGTGCCATGATGGGATTAACTTCTACTGTAGTCAATGCTCGTTTGATTAATGAATCACAAAATATGGGCCAGCTGGACAGCAACCTATCCCATGAGCCCTGTGATGTTCCCAAATCCATCATTCTTGTTGTGTCTCATTTTCCCCGTGGGCTGCCATAGCCTACTATTCCACAGCAAGCTTCAGCTTACTAAATTATCACACTTAAGATGAAAAAGTGAAATACAACTCAAAAACTCAGAATTTTCTTGTCATCAGTGAGTCCTACTGTCTTTTGTTATGGATGATCAGTCACTTGACTTGAACTTTTATATTCTGCTCTTCTGATGGATTGGATGTAAGGATGTGCCTTTTCTTTTTGGTAACATGTCAGCAAAATAAACTGGCACCTTAAACATGTTCTTGGGTTACTTTGTATGGATTTCAGACCGAGTTCAATTTTGCAAGCCATTCTGTGGTGCTATTTTGGGTTTCTTTTCTTCCTCTTGAAGTGCAGGAGAAATTTTTTGGTGTCTCCAAGCACACCCAACTCAGACTGCACCTTTGGTGACTAGTGTGTGAATACCATTACTTCAGTAAAATGCAAGCACTGTAAACCCTAATGCCTGCACTTATGTCTTATTGCCCACAGGCTTTCAAGAAGGCATTATAAGAGAACTGTAGAGGATTTGGTCCCACTGAAAATAAGGTCTATTACGACAAAGAAAGTTATGTATACTTGTGTAGTTAAAAAAATATTTTGTAGTCCTACATGCCTTAATATAACAGCCAGTTCAGTGAGACTTGCACTGTTTGCCTGAAATAGTATCCATCAAAAAATTCAAGCAAGTGATGACTCCAAAATTGACCTCTGCAACAGAATTTTTAGGGATAAAAAAAATGTAAAATGCTGTGGGAGGCAGCAATCTCCTATTTATCTTTCTTCACTTGTCTTCATAGTTTTCTGTTGCTTTTTCAAGGATCTCTGCTTTTCCAGTGTGATACAGATCCCACGGTGAAGAACATGAGCTGCTTTATTAAAGCCAGCCTGCAAGCTGCAAGCAAACCATTCGCTGAGGCAGCAAATTTTTTAAATTGTGGGAGATGTGCTGAATGATAGATAACAAGGGTATATCCAAAACCAGCTTGGGCTTTTTTACATGGCTTCTCTTTCCTCAGTAGTGGAGGACTGATAAGTACTAACGTTTGTCCTTGGGGTGCCTGATCAAGTTGGAGGTTTTGTTTTTAAATAAATTATAAAAACAGCCTGTTCCAATGAAAAAAACAGGTGTTTTGGTTTTGTTTTTTGAAAAAAGCATTGCAAATATGTCAGCGTCTTTTTAAAAAGGTTCATTCTGTTGTGAAATGATATGAGAAAATGTGCCATTAGGAGAGTAAGTTTCAACTATAAGTGGTACATAAGTCATTTCTCTATCATCTTTACAGAAGTATTAATTCCTGTAAGGTATTTCCAGTTATTTTTTCTGAGCTGATTTACAGTGTAACCAGGACTGGCTGAAAATATAGACATAACTGTGGGGTTTTGGTTAATTATTTAATTAAAACTTTGGAAGAGACAAGGTAAAATAGTAGCAGTTAACAAAGAGTATAAAATTTGTTTTGCAGAAAAAATGTTATATTTCATGGATATCTTCAAGTTTGTACATCTGAAAATGCACTCTGAATTTATGCCAGGATACTGCGTCATTAATGTTTAATAGAGAAATAAATCTAGGTATCATCAGCATAACAATGCTATAATCTTTGGATCTGAGCAATGTGTCTCATGTGGGTGGGCATGAATGGCAAGGAAGATTGGATAAAACATTCAGCTTTATGTAAGGCACTGTGGGGGATTGGTGAAGATCTGGATGCTGTTCCTGAGTCACAGCATAGTAATGTTTATGTATAAAAACACTATAAAATCTGAGTTAGACCATAAAAGAGACAGCAATATTACCATAAAATAAAAGGAAAGAAATCTTTGCTTTAAGACACACACAAAAAAAAGCTACAATGAAAATCCCACTATAAACAGAAAACTTAAACTTAGAATTATTTTCTGTGTAATGGTAATTTGTTTACTTAGATCCAGTAGCTTGTATTCCATAAAGGACAAAACCAAACACTTAACTGATTTCCCGTATGAAAAGACAGCAATTTTGATTCATGGTTGTTTATATTAGATCTGTAGATTGTATTGAGATTTATAGAGAGCCTGTCCATATATCAGAAGGGTTCACTTTATCCTCAGAAGGAAATACCACTGGAATCCTACTCAGCAGCACAGCGTAAGAACAGCAGGGTTTTCTAAAAGCTTCATTAGCTGATGATAACAGTACAAATTTTTGGTGAAGACAGAAATTTGAGGGCCAAACTACTGGTCTCTACTGGCTGTGTTTGACTGTACCTTATGTGTTACCCCAGATATAGATAACCACAAGTCAGTCTGTCTGAATCAGTTAGAGGTGAAGTTAGAAGAGAGCAGCCAATGTTTTTCTAAACTTTTGTCCTTCAGGCAGCTTGTGAAATAGAACCAAATTTTGTAGGGAAGCTTGTCAATATATTCCAAGCTACAAACAAAGGAGCAGCCTTTTATAGAGCTTCAATCTACTTTTAAGTTTTTGCAATTGCAGTTGCAGATTTTGCAGTTTTTAATATTTAGGAGGGGGTGGTTAGCTGTTGGTTCTATTTTCAATCTTAGATCTTTCAGTGCATTGTTACTGCTATTTTGCATTTATATAGAAACATAAATCTGATGCCTTTTATATACATAAAGTTTAGCTTATTTCCCTTAGAGGTGCTAAGTAGCATTTTTTTATTCTCAATTTGGTAATTATTAACATAGGCCCACTTTTTCTTTTCATCTGTCTAGCACTTAACAATCTTCCCACATATTGCATCATTCTCAGGATTAATTAATGGCTTCTTCATTTAATGACTATAAGTAGAAGTCCGGTGAAGCTTTAGCTCTCGTCCAGCCGCCAGTGGAGTAGGCTGTGTTCCATCTACACTAGGGGAAATTCTGTTACCATCAGTTTCACTTATTAGTTGGCCCTGGTTGTGATTCATCTGATGATACATTAAAGCCAAACTAGTTCAATCTTGTTGTTAAACTTCCTGACATGATTTACCAGTCACGTTGTATTGCTTTATTGAATGTAATAAAATGTCTCTGATCAAGAAGATGAGTAGTTCCAGAGATTTTTGCATTGTTTTAAGTGACTTGTGAAAATTAAATATTTCACAAAGCATCTAGTTAGGCAGAAAGCAAATACAAAAATCTGGTTTTGTAGACAGAAGTCTTCCAACCAAATCTAAGGTCCAATGACCCTGATCGTTGCCTTAGGAGTATTTGAAGTGCAAAATTTTCCAGGCTGTTGTTGTTGTCTTAGTACCGATAATCCAAGTATGTACCTAAGAAAATACAGGAAAATGGAGAATCTCACTGAAATGCATTTTTTCTTTTGTAAGTATTGTGCATTGGTGCAGCCTAAGCAGGTTTCCAGAATTTTAGGACCTTTTTTTGTCCTCTTTAAAAAAGCAATTTGACTCAAATAAGGACCATTAAACCCACAGTCATGTCTAGATCTTCTATTTAGTTGTTCCTAAAATATTTTCTCTTCTCTGTTTTTTTAACAGCTGCAGCTTTCTAAATTTGAAACAGCAGTATTTCTCTGTCTTGCACATATGTTAAATGCTTCCTTTTCTCTAAGAAAATGATTATTCAGTTATGTATGTATGAAAACTTAGATGGGTTGAGGATGTTCATGTATGCTCGCTCATTAAGCGCTTAAAAGGCCTAGGGAGGTAGGAGACATCTCTGAGAAACAGAGTCTGTAATTCAGTAATATATTTAAGATATTTATAACCTGTTTTCTTTTTGTAACTACTAAAAACTAAACTAAACTAGGCAGAAGTGCACACACTCTGGGGTTTTGTTGAGTTGGAATGGAAGCACTAAACTATCCATCCTCAGGCAGGAATGGAAATTTATAGCAGAGCTAGAAATGGAGCCATAATACTTTAGAATGTTATCTTGGCTCTTAAGAGATAACCATCATCCCTCCCATTTACTTTATTTATGGTTGACCAAGATGTACTTTTTAATTTTTTTTCAGTCACTGTGTCTTTTTATCTTCCACTTGCATACTGTGAACTTCTCTCCCAAAACATAATTTGATTATAACCTATCTAGCTTTGATTATATCACGCTTATATATCTGCATCAGTAGTAGATTATTTGGAATTTGCCAGTGAAGAAACTTCATGAATTATCTATACTTTTCACACTGCACATATGCTCTTCAATATATTGAAATGGTTGTAGTTGCTTAAACACTCACAGTAAAACCACTGTGTCCTTCTGGCCTTACAGTCCATAAGCCTAAAGCATTGCTAGCATGGTAGCCTGGGACTGCAGGGCTTCAGATTCTATAGGTGGCTTTCAAAAAATTCAAGTAGTTGTAAAAAGAAAACCAACAAAAACCAGCAACAAATATACTGACTGGTCATTTTTTTTTATTTTGCCTGAGTTGTACCTGACTTTGTAAGAATCTAAACTTTGTAAGTACTTTCTGAGTTAATACCTATCATAAAGTTCTAAAGGCTATTAAACAGATTTAAGCTCTCCTATTTGAAGTGAGAAGCCATGTTTTTTCACACCATTAGCTGGAAGGTATGTGTAATAAAAAGAATAGTTTATTGGGCAATAATGATGAAAGTTGAAGGTAGTTATTTTAGTTTCCTGGAGGAAGTGTTCGAGCGTGTGTTTGGCTTGTACCTGGAGCCCAGCTTGTGTAAACCTGCTCTCAGATCAGCGTCCCTTCCCTGTGCTGTTGATGTTCCTACAATTTCCTTGTCACACCTTTTCCACGGGTGAGTTTGTCACCACAATATATCCTAAAAACCCCCACAGAGATGTAGGACTTAGTGCAGTTCTTGACATCACCTTTAGTGAACTGGAAAGTATCCAGTGTACAGGGTTGCACTGCAGTCTTTTAGTGCAGTACATCCAAACAGTGCTCTCTTTTATAATAAAAATCCCTGCAATTGCATTTTCACGTGTGTCCTTTCAACCTACTGTGAAATGTGCTGGCAGTGAAGCATCAAGCGTAAGAACTCATGAAAGTAACATTCCTTCAGCACGGTTTTGGAAAAGGGTCTTTATTTCATTATGTTTTGTCCCATCTCATGAATACGTTTCAAAGAAAAAGGCAGAATAGAATACAAGCTAACCTCTAGAGGAGGATTTGAAATGAACAGAAAGGTTTTTTGTTTTGTTGGGAGGGAAAAAAAAATGTGCTTCTTTTTCTATTTGCATTTGAGCTACAAATTTTTTAACAACTACTAATAGTTTGTAAAAAATTTACCACACACAGGCAAGGCTTATAAATATTATTTATTTATCTATTTATTTATTTATATTACTTGCACTGCAGAAACCACATTTGGCACTGCAATAGTATAAAATCCTTTTTTTTATATGGTATTCTTCATGCACATAATAGTTCTCTGATTATTTATATGTGCACAGCAAATGGACACAGAAAGCACCAGCCCTGGTGAATGTAATGGAGATCGTCTCCCAAAAGATCTGATATTGAAATTACCAACTTTAGAAAGATAAGAGTTTGGTCTAGGAGAAATGAATTTAAAGTAGCACTGCCAATCATTTAATCATCCAACAGTCTTTAATACACATTTTAATGTGTTGGAAACAATTATTAGCTTAAGCAATAGCAAGGTCAAGATGCAGGCACAAAGTAACTCAGGGCAAGGCTTTCTTTACAGTTGCTCTGGAACAGAAAAAATTGAAATGCAGTAGTTTTAAAAGCAGGGGTACTTAATTACTTGAATGGTAGACCTTGGGACAAAAAGGAATGATCAGATGATTAATATGTTTTGCAGGATGAAAAAAAGGAACAAAAACATTTTTTTGCACCACTCAGTCTAATTTGAAATTTATTGATGAGTGAGATTAAAATAATTACTTATTCTTTCTATTTGGTTTCTGGAACTTCTTTTTTTTTTTTTTTTTTTCCAGGTCAGATAATGCTAGCAGATAAACACTCCATCTAGTGCTCCTTTTTACCTCACTATACTGCAGTGTTGTTATAATTTAATGTGGTTGTTGGGCAGCAGGATGTTTATAAAATTTATATTTGAGCTATAAACATGAAGAAATAATGTACAAGCAGTGACGATGGAGAATGACTGAATTTTCCAATCATGAGCACGGGAGTGATAATTAAAACCCTGAACAGGGAAAGAACTGAAGAGCAGGAGGTCACGAATAAATCTGTGTGACTCTGTTGTAGGCAGCAAAGCGGTGCCAGCATCTGACAGCCTCCATTCCTATATGCAGGGCAAGGACAAGGACAGAAGAGTATGAGGGATCATAAAACTGTCCTTCACTTGAAGGGATGTAAAGGAGGTTTCTAATTTTTTTAAAATTATGTGAGACTTTCCAGTGTGAGGTTTTTTACCCTGTCATTCTTGTTCAAATTCGGTCTGTCTGTCCCCTAGTGCTATCTTGTTTCTTTGAAGGGGGTGTGTGGGTGTATATGTGCACATGTGTGCACCTAAATATTCCCTGTACCACAAATACTCTGTGTTTGTAAAGGACACTATCACCCAAAGCTGAAAATTATGGCTTAGAAGATAAATTAAGCAGTAACTTCATTTCAGACCTCTTTCAAAATAAATTGGCACAGACTAGTCATGAGCTTAGCAAACATTATTTTTATTCTCCAAGATGTATTACAACACAGAAATAAAAATAAACCTCAGTCTCAGAAAGGGAGCGTTTCCCAGGCTGTTTCTTGTCAGCCTTGTCCTGCTTGAAGACGGCAGCATCACCTGTTGTGTAAACATCATTTTGCAAAACACGCTGTACTTCTGCATCTTATTTATCCCCATTTGAGGGCAGAAGCCTGAAGTCTGTACACAATTGGTGTGATCCCATTAGCTGAATATTTTTATAAATAATGTGTTATGAACATGATGAATGCCATGGCCTGTCATTGGGTTGAGTTGACTATTGATACATCTAAGTAAAGGAAGGTTTGTAGCTCAGGCACTACAGTTCAGGAAAGCATTAAAGTATTAGTTTGAGTGACTTGATGAATCCTTTCCTAATCCTGTTCTTAAACAAGGAGAGGTTGAGGATGTGTTTAATTTGGAAAATTATTTCATGCATTTAATTGAATTTTTAAATTTTCCATTCAAGTACAAGTTGAATATTTTCCTCCAGTATTTTAAAGATATTTTGTCAATTCTAATAGTTTCTAGGCCTGGGGGAGGAAATCACTTGTAAGAAGTTCTCCAAATTATGTCAAGGAAAACATAGGAGGGATTTCCAAAACTACAGGTTAGATGAAAGGAAATTTGTGAGTACATACAGACAACATTATTACAGATGGTTAAATAGTGGTAGAGATAAAGTAAATTACTTTTCCTAGATCAATGACAGATGAAGAGAATTCTTAATTTCTAATAAATTCTTATCTTTAGCCTATGGATCTTGTGGCATTCTGTAATTCTCATCCTATAATCAGAATAGTCATTTATAAGCATGTAATGAAAGCTTAATCAAAGTTATATACATTTCATTTAATCTGATCTAGAAATCAGGATTCTTTAGAAAAAGTAGATCTGTAATAAATTACTAATGAGGTTGGCAGTGAATCAGATTACTACTTTGAGAACAAAATCCATACTGAGAGCTGTACAAAAAGAGCATGAAAAAGAAATATTTAGCTGTGTTACTATAATTCAAGTAACTTCAACAGTTACTTTGATTTTTTTGATAACATACATTTAACCTTTTCATGAATGATTGTATATAGCATAACTAAATCTTTTCTAACTTTTTTTTTGACTCATTAAAAACACAATTTATATTGTGCCAAGCTAAATAATTGGTTGTGGTACAAGACAGAAACAATTTGAAATAAGAGATATTTTATCTTTTTTCCCGGAGCCTAACTGTGCAGAAGAGAGTAAACCCAGCAGTGCTACTCAGTCTTCATAAGTGCAGATAAATCTCCTCAGCTCATGTATGTATTCATGAACCATAAGTATTTTTAGTGTAGAATGCTGCCCTCTTTATATATTTTCTATCCTCTCTCTTCTTTGTTTGAAATTAAAATGCTGCTATAACATAACAAAATCCCATCTCTGATACCACTGTCCCGTAAGAAATTTTGCCACTTTAAAATAACAGTGGTGTGAAGCAAATGAGAGAAACACTACATTAACTTTTAAATGTTAGTCAAAGATACCTGCTAAAGAAAGACTGATATATGTGTTAAAGAATTTTATTAAACTTCCTTTTTGAAGCAGTCGTCAATCTTAAGAAATCCCCTTTTTCCTCTCAACTAAATGAGGTCTCTTTTGTTGGGAATATACAGTACTTTACATAGATGTCTTTGACCTTGTCTTCAGTTCCTGGGAAAAAAATTGTAATGAATGGATCTCATAATAATTCTTTAAATATTTTGTGTATCACTGGATATGTGCTTTAGAAAGGAGTGCATAGCCAAGGCACCATGATGGGATCCCATATCATTCAAGCTCTTCTTGTGTTTGCAGCTGCAATGTGTTTTCTTATGAAGCTGATGATGGCGTTGCATTTTACAGTGGGATTTTGTTGGGCAGTTGACCCCAGTAAGGTCATGATGCTAAAGCACACCTGTATTACAAAGGGACACAGTGAGTCAGGAATACACAACTATTCCTGAACGCTTAATCTCCTGAGTGGAAGGTATTTCATTTAAGGGTTTATAAAGTAAAATGAAGTAGGGTAGTTCACGTATGGATTGATTGAGGATTAGTTTAATCAGTTCTGGCAAAATGCTGGGATAAGGTAGGTTAAATTGTCTGGGTTTTTCTGTCAGAGAATCAGTCAAATGAACGCTGCCTGACAGAGATGTTCTCAAGAGAGAGCATTATTCCTGGTACTTCATCAAGGAACTCAGCAGTGGGTTAGAAGCAGTGTTTCCTCTGTTTTATCTATTGCTTTTTGGGTTAAGGAAATCATACATGCCAAAGGCAGGGGAAAGAGGAGTTTCAAATCCAGGAATGGGTGAAACATTTTTTGTGTTAGATGCTAATTGCCACGTGGGCCCTTCCAGGAATTGGTTAGAAAGGCATCTCAGGTATGTAAAAGATTTGGAAGAAGGGATGAAGAAAAGGTAAAGGCACGGGCAAGGATAATGGCTCAGTTTTTACAACCCCCAACAGGGAAAAAGTGTAGGGAGGCCCAGGACCAAAAGGAAGGGGGTGGCCACCAGGACAGCAATTGGGAAGGAATCAGTGTACCATTTGTAAAAAAGAACATTAGAAATGGATTGGTAAGGGTGTCAGGATCTGCTATCATACCAGGGTCTCACCACACTGGAGCCCTTGCTGAAGCGAGAAGTGTGTTTCCTAGTAGACATGGGACCTTCTCTGGCTGGTTTGAATTTTATGCCAAAGGGGGAACAACTGTTCAAATGTTCTTTTGATAAGTGGGAAAGATGAGCAGATGCATTTTATTCAACCACTATTGATGAATACATATTCACCACATACACGTGTGTGTGTACATGAATTACCACTGTGTGTGTTATCTTCGTAGCTGCCTTTGCCCATTCCCTTCAAACACATACAGGGTTTGTATGTGGATGTTTGTACAGGGCTGGGAGAGGCCAGGAAGAATGAGACATGAGCAGTAAGTTGGCTTGTGTCCACTGAGTTGCTTTATACTTTGTGTAACAATATTCATTGCTTTTGTTTTGTTTTTTTTTTTTTAACTGAGTTTAGGACTCTGTACTGACTGTGTGCAGCAAAATTGAAGGGCTACCATGAGCCAGGTGAGTTCTCTGGCTTGCTCAGGTCCTGCTGCTGAGGAGCCAGCTCCTTGAGGAGAAGATGAATGAAGGGAACAGGCGGGGAGGGAAGCTGTGGGAGAGTCTGCTTTGCATCCCTGCCCCTGCCAGCCTGGTTATGATGTGCTGCTGTGGGCTGCTTCCCCCTGAGATCTGAGGGTGCAGAAACTCAGGGGTTGCTTGAGGTCACAGGGGTTACTTGAGGTCACAGGGGTTACTTGAGGTCATTGAAGTCCCTGGTAGGGGTTACTTGAGGTCATTTGGGATTACTTGAGGTCATTGGAGTCCCTGGTAGAGGTTACTTAAGGTCACCCCCATGGTCAGGGGCTACTGTTTGAGCCATGGTTGCTCTAAAGTCAGCTTCCTGATTCCTTACGTGGAGCTTTTCTGCATCCCTAAGTGGGGGGTAGGGGTTCTTTTGGAACCAAGAAGTTGTGCAGAGGAATATGTTTTAAATAGTTTTTACGATCTTTGTAAACACAAAAATTGAGGGGTGTAGGAGACAGATTTTTTTTAAGAGCTGCAAGCATCTGACTCAATGGAACAGTTTTTCTCTTGTGTTTGTTACTGGATGAAGGTCCAGAATGGCTTAGTAGTGGGGCAATAATGTATACAATTATGAGCAGTAGACTCTTGCAATCCTCTTGCAGGAGGAGGAGAGGGCTAGAACTGAAGAGTTCCCATGTCATTATGCAAGAAATCCCTAGGTATGGAGGTTGCCATGGGCTGCAATACATAGTTTTGACAATGACATGCTGCCAGGTGTTCCATTTTCATTGTTTTCATAGTAGAAAAATAAAATCTGTGGGTCTATCACAAATGAAGCAGAACTGATGGTGCCAGCATAAAATTTCCGTTTAGAAAAGTAAATCCCAGCTGCTGTGTAGCTGAGGGTTAGGTAATTTGCTTCTCTACAGAGGAAATATACCAGAGGTTGAAAATGTTTGGTATTTTTCCTATTAAAAGTGTGTTGCATCTGCTCACTTAAAACAAAGAAATTAATCAAAGTTTGTGAATGCAAACAGATTCAGTTAATTTAAAAATAAGAAACTTAGAGTGACTTTAGGATCAATATCTCTATCTTCTTATTTAATACAGTATTTTAACTATGTAAGATGTGTATTTTTTTCCTGAGTCAACCTTTGTTCCTTAGAACAAGTAATTGAATATTTCTTTTGTTCCCTAATTTTGCTGTGAATCTACAATCTTACTGTCTTTTAGTAAGCTTTATACAGAGAGAAATCATGTAATTTATTATATTTTTTAAACGCTTACCACAAAATTAGTACTGAAACAAAAGCAGTTATTGAATGCATCATTACAGTACAAGGGCAGTCATGTATGAATATTCCTAGTAATATTGTATTTTATTTTTCATGGATTTTCTTGAATTACTGTATTTTAAAAGGGAGCATCACTCCCTGTAGCTTACACCAGTTCCATGCTGTTGTGACTTAAAACTTTGGTGAAGACCTATGAACCCATAGCTGTTACTGCTGTGAGTTTTTTAAGGGTTTTTTTACACAGTATGGTGTTCTAATATTTTATGATGCAGAAATCCTGAAAATTTCAGTTAATTGCTGGGTTGTGAGACTGGGAGGCATGGGAGACAAAGCACGCTGATAACAAATTGCATGTGTAAATTGTAGCTGTGTGGACTTATTACTGATCTTTGGGAGAACATGGCACACACCTGCTGAGCTCTGCTCCTGTGCCTTTGAGTATCTTTCATTTTTAGCTCCCTCCTGTGTGTTGCAGAATCTACCGAAACCAAACTCTGCCAAGTACTTGCAACTAAGCAAGGGCCATCAAGCTGGCAAAATCTGACCCTGTCCCATCAGACTTTTTTGTTTATCAGAGCAAGAGTGGACTTTGCAAACAGCTTCAATTTAGGACCATGGGAATGGCTGCATAAATACAATTGTTTGCATTTATTTGTATGAAAGCTTTGTGTGGAGCTGTAGCACAACCTCACGTAGATTAAAAGCACTGTAGTTTTTCTGCCGGAGCCTGCTATCTCTAAAGCAAGATAAAATGACAGCTCTGTGGCCAGATCTGTGTTCACCTGAAAGCAGCAAAATTTCATGGAGATGCAAGGTTTGCTATTAAGTGTTGCTTCAAGTCCTGATTTTTGGTTATTGCAGATTTTTTTGCTGACATGGGCCTGAAGAGTTACTTACCTAGACCTTCTAGGACCTATTTCGTTGTCCTTTAGCACTGATGACCTAAAGGGGTATGAAGCAAATAAATAAATAAATAAATAAATAAAGCTGATGCTGGGGTTCATAGTCTTCTTGGTCTGGCAACATGAAATCATTAGGAGTCTCATCCCTGTTCAGATGAGCTCCCTGTCCTTGTTGAGGAGCAGGAGCCAGACACTTCACAGCCACTGTCACCACCTGTAGCTGCCTTCCCCTCAGAAACTTCTGGAGAGGCAGGTGAAGCTCCCACATCGTCCCTGTATTCTGACTTTTGTGGAATTGTACGATGTTTCCACCATGAGCAATAGGCAGAGTATCTCCTCTTGATTGTTGCTAATTGTCTGACTTTAACAAGGATTTTAATAAAGGATTGTGATTAGAATTATGGTCCCCTAATACCACTTTTATTTAAGTTTATTACAATAATTGCCATGTGATTAATAAAATGTTAGTGCATTCATTGAAATCACTGCTCTGCTATCACACAGTGTGGTAGTTAAACACAGTAAATGCTTCTAATTAGTTAGTAATTGAATAATGTGCATTAATTTTTATTATATCACCCATAGGATGTTTAATTGTGTAGTTGGCTATTAGCTGCTGTGAAATATATGGGAAGATTTAAGTTGCATAATTATCACAATTCAGGCCTTTCACTACGTCTCAGCTCCAAACATCAGAGTGAAATATCTTTATTTCCTAAACTTACCTAATCATGAATTAAAATTCAAATTTTTAATACCTTGAATACCTTTTCTGCACTTCTAAAAAACACGTTTATAATTGGAAGCATAAAGAGATACAGGAAATGGACTTAAGTAGAATGAGTTTGTCATGGGTAGAATGCCACCTGTTGATAATGCAACAGTCAACACTACACACTATAGTAAAGAACTTTTCTATCACAGCATCATTATTTTTGTGTGTTTTGCACTCTTTTCCACCCTTCAGAGCCAGTTTGCTTTTGACTGCATGTGTAATTTAAAGGAAGTTCGCATTATCAAATTTCATTAAGCTTCTGGGTCCAGAAGGAGCATATGAAAGGAAGGAATGCTGGGGTTTTCTTTTACAGGGGCCTTGTTTTATATCCAAAGACCTAAAATTTGTTGTATTAAGTAAGTACAAGAGAAAGATTAGAATGTAGTCATATCAATATAATAATAATAGCAGGAAAAGAATTTTTTTTTTTTTTACTATTTGTCCTTTTGCCTTTTCCATTTGCTTCCACAAAAAAGAAAAATGTTATGACATCTGGTCTCTGTGAGAATCCCCAGTTAGCCGTTTCCAGCTTGGTGATACATCAAAGCAATTCTATTTCACTATCTCTGATTTTTCACAAGCAAATATTTAAGAATATTTTAAAAAGACAAATATTAACACCCAAAAAAAAAAAAAAGAAAAAAAAAAAGGTAAGGACTAACTTGATAGATATTATGATAATTTCTTGATTTGAAAAGGGAAGTAAAAGTAAGGTTGAGAATAGAGGAAAGCAATTTTGAATTACTTTAAAAAAAAAAGAAATGTACTGACTGGAGACATTCAGGGTGCAAGGAACCTGCCCACATACTGAGTGTCAGTTGTATGGGAGAGGAATGACTTCCAAGAGTGTTTTCAGATTACCAGGATGCTGGATCCAGTTTTACATATGAAATAAATGTTAGCAGGCAAACAATCAAAGAGCCAGTTCCAAAGAACATCCTCCAGCTTCTGACACCATTTTTAGGCAAATGTGTAGTTTTTCAAGACCCTTTTTCCCATCTGTAGTCTCTTAGTGCCTGACAAAATCTAGCCACTGCTCTCAGGTCCCACAGATAATTTCTAAGATGTAAAGATCAGCTAGTGGATTGTTTGTTCTTGTTATCCCCAGTCCTCCAACTTTTGGGTTTACCGTTGAGATATACTCAATTCAGGGCTGGTGTCATTAAGGACACTTCCTTCAGAACTCAGAGTCCGAGACAGAGGTATGAGATCTCACTTCCAGCAGAGCCATGATTTCAGAAAAGCTGTGTTTCTTCTTGGGCATAGAGGAGTACTGAGAATATTGATCAAAATCCACAAAAAAATGAACAAACACACCACAGATCTGATGATGGGAGAATCTTACCACTCTTCTATTTTGTAGGCAAGTAAAAGTTTTTTAAAGATGCTTTTAAAATATGTCTCTTTATGTTAACATTTCTTCAAAGTGATCTTTGAAAATACTATTGTGGACCTCTACAGAATATTTAATGAGAAAATTACACATACACCCCCGATTCTCTTTTGTTTACAGCCAATTTTAATTGCTGAGATTAATTGGTTTTTTCCTTTGTTCTCATCCCAATTCAGTTCTGAAAGGTTTTTGTTTCTCTTGCAGTACTTTTAATTGGAATATAAGGGTATATAAAGGTAAAAACTTAGCTGACAAACTTTTCTTCAAGTGATTCCAAGTAGGGCACATTGCAGAAGTGTGGATTGTTGGGTTTTGGGGTTTTTGTTTTGGGTTTGTTTTTTTTTTTAATAGTCTTCCATATCATATTCTTTCTGCAGTCTCCACGTACCTTTGCAAGAACTAATTATTTGGAATTTTAAAGACTGCTGCTGCCAAATGGTCTCACAGTTAGTGACCGGGTATAGAAATGAAACAGAACACTGAACCTTGGGGATTCACCTGGCCTCCTTTACAAGCCAGGTTGGTTCCTACAGTGTTGAATAACAATTAAAGGAGTTCAAGTTTGAAAGTGACTCTTCAGATGTCAAACTACAAAGCAAGTTTCACTTTCTTGGCATAGAAAAAGAAAGAAAATAATGCACAGGACGAAATCAGAGCAAAAACATTGGTACATGGCGTGATGTTTAAAAGTTTTATCACTATATGCACAATGTTTGCTTGTTATTTAAGAGACATGTTAGTTGTTAATACTTGTCTGTTACCGTTCCCCTAGGGCCGTGATCATACAATCGTGTGTGTGTCTGCATAATCCATACCTGTCAGAAGGGCTCCAAGATGAGAACCTTGGTTTTGCCTTTGTAAACATGTAGCATGTAGGTTGTCTTATGGAACACAAAGGGTCCTTGGCATTTATGCATCAGTGTGATTAATGCAGGTGTCTCCTTTTACCTTCAGTCAAAAGAAGTCAAACCATTCTTACGTCCTTGGCTAAGCAATCTGTAACTGAAAAATTCAGAGATTCCTATCCTTAGATATCAAAGAATCAGGAAAGCAAGTATCCATGCACCTTTCTGCTTGAGGAGCTGAGTCTGCCCATCTCTCTTACCTTCCAGAAGGTGACCCACCCACCAGCCTACGGGGTGTCTCTGACACTCCCAACCAGACCCTCTGTTGAAGCAGTTGTAAAAAATTTGTGGTTTTTTAGACTAGATATGAGGAAGATATTTTTTACAATAAGGGTTTTGAAACCCTGGAACAGGTTGCCCAGAGAGGTAGTAAGTGCCTTATCCCTGGAAACATTCAAGGTTATGTTGGTTGGGGCTCTGAGCAACCTGATCTACTTGAAGATTTCCCCGCTTTCTGCAGGACGGTCACACTGTAAGAAGTCCCTTCCAACCCAGACTTTTCTGTGATTCTGTCACTACAGCCATTAAGACACACGCCTGGGAGAGGGATTGAGAGATGTGATCTATGCTTTTATACATTTCAGATGTATTGAGCAGCCTTGGAGCAGGGTCAGGAACCCTTGCGTCTCTGCATAGTGCAGCTGCAGTGTTCCTGTTCTCTGAAAAGTCAAATAGCTTCAGTGGGAAAGATTAAAGTTTCCCACTCCACAATAGGGGACAGCTTGCTAATTAGAGCACCCTGCTGGGAGAATCGAATCTCCTGAGTCTGAATAGGGAAATCAAACTGCTTTCTGACATTCTGGGTGCACGTTCAAGGAACTTAAATTTTGGTTATGAGTTCTTAGGGCTCAGGCTAATGCCTCCCAGTTTCTGCTGGAAAAAATGTTTTATTCAGCACCCTGCCTTTTGTGCATTCCATCCTGATGTTTGTTCTGTTTCACATCCTCAGCAAAAAGCCAATAGGGTTACCCTGTTAGATTGCTGGCAACTACATACATCCCCAAAGGCCTTTTGAGCACTGCTGTGATCTGTGGTTTTACTGGGAGCAAAGCACTTAAACGTCTTCAGAAGTGAGGCCTTGTTACATGAAAGGTGAGATTAATTTCAAAGAGCTGAGCTTGTCTGTCCTGTGCAGCTTGAATGCAGCTTGCAGTCTGTCCAAACAGTCTGGAGACATTCTCCATGTTCTCCTTGGTGTAGGATGTGACATTCCTCTTTTCTTTACCCTTGCTTTGCTCTACTTAGTAAGACTCCAGATCTCACAGATCTCACGTCAGCCTATGAAAGGGTGAAATAATCTGTTTTGAGTATAATGAAATTTAAGTCTACATCAGATTCAAAGTGTATGAGATTTGAGAAATAGTTTAATGTATTTTTTTACTTACTTCTGCTTATGTTCTGGAAATGCCAGTTGGATGAGATGTTCATTCCAGGGTTGGAGACCTTTAGGACTGGGTCAGCACTAATGTAGGGTGAATAAGGTTGTTGCTGAGGCGAAAATTGTTGTTAAGCACTGCATGTTGTCCACTTGGTTCTTCTGCTCTGTTTAAATACTCAGAACTTTTTCTAAAGCATTTAGACATAAAGGTTCAACATACAGGGAGGAGACATAGTCAGCCTTGAGAGAGCTGCCATAAGAAGCTGAAAAGGTTTTCGTGACAAAACCTGGATCTTAAGTAGTGAAATATCTACTTTTAAGATTTTGGTGGAGAGGGGTGTGGAGCTAGGCTAATTCTTAAGTAGTTTTCCATATGCAAGGGAAAATCATATGAGGTATTCTACGCTAATGTTTGCAGAATGCTGTGATTATCTCCTATTAAAGTAAGTAGACCTCATTTTAAAGTGAACAAGTATTACCCACTTCCAGCAATATGAGGTTTTAACTTTAAAACTTTGAGAGATCTTCTCTACCTGACAAAGTAATCTTGGCTGATGTTTGTCTGTGCACCTGCATTGCTCTATTCCTGCATGTCCACTTCAAAAAAAGAAATGTTACTTTAAAACAGGCTGTTGCTATCCATGATAGGCACTACTGATGCACGCCCTGTTCGTTGCCTTGGAAAAAAAAGAGATTTGAAGTCTAATGTTACTCTTTGCTGCATTCTGCATAGCTCATTGGGCAATATTACTTGCTCACAGTTCCAGAAAGCTTCTCACTTCTGTCGAACACATTGTGTTGTATTGACTGCAGGTCAGACACTGTCAACTCTAACTCAAACCCTCAGTACAGAAGAGGTCAAAACTTCCAAGCTAAAAGGTTTATTGAATGAAATAAATTCCTGTCCGGGATAAGCATCTTACTCAGTGAAAAGTTCTCATCCTCCCAATTATCTTCTAGCTCTAGACAGAGCAACAGAATTTGACTCAGATGTCTTTAAAGGAAGTCAGAGCTAAACAAAAATATTCCTTAATCTGTTTAATCACAAATGATGAGTTAAGGAGTATATTTCTTTTATTTCTTGCTGCTGTTTTCAAAGTAAATGCTAATTAGAAGGCACTTTGGGATCCTGGTTCAGTCAGCAGATGCCAGGGGACAAGCACACACATCAAGTGCATTATACATTTCTCACAGCATGAAATCTTTAGTATGATACAATAAGTAACAATTTAAAACCTCACCACACATCTGGTTTCTAGGGAGATCTGCTGAAGAGGATCACAGCCTTCTTCAGCAGTGCTATGATAAGATATGCAGAAAAGCATTGAAAACACTTTAATTTTAAGATTTCATACTGTGATGGCCCTTAAGCGCTTCTGGGGAATGGGACTGGGGTGTTGTCTGGTGCTCCACAAACGCAGTTCTGTGTTTGAAGTATATCATCGTGCAATTTGTACATAACCAGGAAATAAAGCAGAGGGGTAAACAGGGAGATAAAAGCTGAACGTGATTTGGGAAAAGTATTTTTAAGTATTTTGTGCCACACTTTTTCTTTTTTTCTTTTTTCTTTTTTATATTTTTTTATTTATTCCCCAGAGGGTTTGCATTTTAAATGGAGAATGGTCAGGCTGGAGTACAGACTGAATTTAAAAGCAAGTATATAAGCTGTAAGTGCTGATTTAATAAACCATTAGCCTATTCATCTTGTAAACATCTTTGGAGAAAAACTAATGAACTCATTCTGGACGAAATTGCGTAGTGCTAGAACATCACTGTTGAACACCAGCAGATAATTTGGTGCTCTGGGGCTGTGTCTACCCTGCAGGACAGATGCCTGCTGCTGTGCCACCCTTGTCCCCATTTGCCTGAGTGGAGAACCTCTTACACTGATTTGTAGCTCTCTTCCAGCCTGTGTGCCCTGCTTGCCTCCCACGGGAATGAGCTGTCAGACAGATGGTGTGTTCCTAATCCTGTCCTCCAAGGCCAGGATCTTATATGTGCTTCAGGGCCAAAAAAACCCTCCCTGCTTTTCATATTTGCTAGAGAGAAAGGACTCAAGAGCTTACGTGGCTGAGCAAAAGAAGCATAGTTGAATCCCTCTGGTTTTGTACAGTAGCTGTAATGTTGTTTTATAGTCTGTATTTTTAACACTGCTTGGATGTTCACTTTTATGCCAAGAATAATATAGTTATTTTAACAATTTATATCACAAAATGTTAATGACTTCAGAGATTTGTTACTCTTAGAAAAATATCAGGCCCTGCATGATAAGAAGCAAGCTTCCAATCAGGTCTGTGCTAATTACAGGCAAAAATATACTTATTTTCTTCTGTGTATTTTTGGGAGGAATTTCTTCTGAATTACATGTCATGTAGAAAATAAGCAGAACTTTTTGTAGGACATTAATTATAGTATTTATGAACAGAGGAGGGAGGGAGATGAAGATAACTCCTCCTGAAGTGAGTAGTGATGGCATGGTGAATTTTGGGTTGAAAGGAGTAGAGGAGACCAAAGAATAATGTTTAGCACAAAAGTTATGAATTATGCCATACATGTTTTAATAGTCCCCAATTATTCCACAGATATAATTAATGGGAATATGTGGTTGAATTTTGGTTTGAAATTACTCTAGACAAATGTCCTGCTTGCAGACAAATTTAAGGATCCCTTAAATTTTTAAAAATAAATTCTGCATGCCTTTATGCTAGTTTGAAAGTACGGGGCATAAATAAGGATAAAGGTCAATGTGTTCAAAAGACAGTAGCTGAAGGGCAAGTGAGATTACCTTTGGGAGAATACAGAGGCTGCTGTATAAAAGATCTGTGTAAATTAAGTATCCTCAGCATCTCTTGGAGAGAAAAAACCCTCTAACCAAACAGGTTATCTAACCTTTTGACACCTAAATGTAGAGGTTTTGGTCAGTGGTTAAAATAGTAGGACTCTTTACAGTGTCAGCTCTTTACTCATTGGTGCCATGGAATTTATTTAGGCAACAAGGAGTAAAAACAACTGCGTATCATATGTTCCAACTTTTACTCAGACTTAATATTTCTTTTAGCCTTCAGCTATGATAACCACAGACATACCCTACGAAATGTTATTTGTGCCCATAGAGTACCATTAATTTTCTTTTAATCTTTCTCTGCCTCAGGAAACATTTCAATTGAATTTTGCTCTTCGTGCGAGGAATCAAGAGTACCGAGAGCCGCGCTAATTTCCTTTCATTTTCCCTTTATTTCCATATTTTTAATAGATTCATGACCCATGATGCTAATACTGGAGCTATTGTAAAAACATGTTAAATTAAAAATACGTATTTGTTGTGTCCATCTGCTAAATTCCTGACATCTTCCTAGAGTTTATTGAATTTCCTGTCATCAGACCTCAGTTTCACAGTTTGGTCTAGTGGCATTTTCCTGACTAGGCGATTTTGTCTTCTCTGCCCTTCCCATTGCTGCTCTCTTTCTTGCACAGTTTTACTCATCTTCTCAGGCTTCCATGGATTCCTTACGCTGCACTTCCTGTCTTTATTGGCCAAGGACTATCTCCTGTTCCCTTTTTAAATTTATCAGATTGTCTTAACCTTCTCTCCAGCTTTGTTCTAATTTTATTTTATTACTTTTGCCTTCACCCCAGGTAGAGGAAAGCTGTTGTGTTGGCAAGAACTTGCAGAAACGTGGATGTCATTTTTGTGAGAGCTTGAGAGAGGGGGTATTTTACTCAATGTAGTGAACAACTCTGCATTTAATACCCTATTTCACTCTTGCATCTTCAGCATTCTGGTGGCATATTTCTCTTAGATGCACTGAAGCAGCTGTTTGACACAGAATAATGCCACAGCAGAGCTTGACAACTTTTTTTTTTTTTTTTAAGCAGGATTTGGATGGGTAATGATTATAAAATCAGGATCTCTGCTGAAAGATAACACCTCTAGCAATCTCAACCCTGAGATACTAGTTCAGAATTAACTCAGAGGGAAGTGTACCATCTGTTGCTAAAACCTCACACTAAGAACTCAAGCAATTTCTAGCTTAAAGGGAAAACGTGGACATGAACCTAGCTAATTAAGGGAAGCAAAGAGAGGGATGGAAGCAGAAACTTTAAAATAGCTTCTGGTCCTGTGCTTGTGCCTGGTGCTGTCTGACTGTAGAGACAGCAGAGAGAATTGACACTGCAGAGAAAACAATCTGCACAGAAAGTTCTGTCAAATGCCCAAAGTAAACAAATGGGAAGCAAATATTGTTTCACTGCTATTTGCACTGTATTATGTAAAGCTTCTCCAGGCTCACTTAAGATGTTTAAACTGTTGCTGTTCCTTCAATGCTTGATAATCAGGACTAATTTCTGTGCCAAAAATGTATCTCCACATAGCTTGTTTACTTCAAGACTGCTCATCAGCCAAGCCTAGCAAAAGAATCAAAATTTCTTGTTGGTGCTTCTTTACATGAATAGCTTATTTTATGTCTTAATTATTTAACTGAATGGTTTAGGTGACCTGGAAAACAAGCCAAAATGGTCTGTTGAGCCTTAAGTTCTGATAAGAGGAGAAAAAAGAACATCAAAAAAAGCAAAATAAGAGCTGGAGGCCTTGTCTGCCTGAAATAAAGTACAGTGCTCCAGCTTGCTTGCCCATGCCATATCTTCAGATAATGCAGTGATAAATCTCCCATAACTGTGGAACTTGGGTAAATGCAGATCTGACCTTTTGTTTACAGGGTATCAAGGGAAATCTTTATGAGACCACAGAAGTGATTCAAAAGGTTTAGAAACATTATGAGATGGCAAAATGTGTCCCATGTGGATAATTCTGACAGCAAAGATCTGACACTGTTTCTCAATGAGCGGTGCCCTTTCTGTAGAGCTTTGAACAAGCCATTTGGTAGTGAAGCTTGAGAAACATTTTTAGTAATAAAATTTAGGGGAAAACTGATCTTTGCTGCTATAATTAAGCGAGATTTTAATGTTATTAAAATATTGGCATGAAAATATTTCCTGGGTGTACAGATGTTGAGTCTGGTTACAATGCAACATAAGATAGAAAAGATAACATTTCTGGTTTGGGAAGAAAATTAGTCAGATTAAGTTTTTATATTTCCCTTAACTTCCACTGGTTATGATCGTTTATCTGCTTATAATTTGAAGTGGGAACTTAAATCAGCTTGATTAAAAGTCCAGATTGTGTTTTGTTACATAAAATGAATCTACTGATTAAACAAATACAGAAAAAAAATGTTGTGAGCAAGAAAAGGAGCCATGCTGCTGAATTCCAGATTAAAGTCTGTTCTGCTGCCTGAAAGGAAGCACCTTAAAGAACAGAACAGCAGCAGAAGGTTGGGACTCATTTTTGGGTTAAAACACCACTTCTGCTTTTGGTTTGGTTTTGTTTTAAATTTAGGTATCTTCTGTAGCCTGTGATTTGGTTTCTGAACTGTACAAAAGTACATGTTATGAACACACCCACTAATTATCCTTGCGTGACTAATTTGCTGCAACTGCTACCCTTGGTAGGAGAATATCAGGTTGAAGAACACCTGAGCAGACTGAAAATAAAGAAACCCACGGCCCTTGATGTGATGTATCCACAGGTGCTGAGTGTTGTTGTTGCTGGGAGGCCACTCTCAGTGATCTCTGAGTGACTGTGGCAACTGGGAGAGGTGACATACAGGAAGCAGCTTTGCAGGGAAGCACCTGGGGGTCCCAGTGTGCCCAGGCTGACTGTGAGCCAGCAGTGTGCCATAGCCAGCAAGGAGGAGAATGCAGTGAAGGCTTAGGTGAGGTACTGATGAGGTCAAGGCAGGGCATCCTTCTATCTGCTCAGCACTGGTGAGGCCACACCTGTAGTGCTGGCAGCAGTCCTGGGCTTCCCAGTGAAAGAGGAGGCACGGACGTACGGGAAAGTGTCTGGTGAAGGGACTGGAGCATCTCTCCCATGAGGAAAGGCTGAGGCTGAGCTTGGGAACCTAGAGAAGGCTCAGGAGGAATCTAAGGTAAGTACCTAAAGGGAGAGTGCATAGCCAGGCTCTTTTCAGGAGTGCTCAGGGGCAGGACCAGAGGCAGTGGGCACAATTTGAAACACAGGACTTTGAACATCTGGAAACACTTTCTCTCGGATGTCACGATCACTGGGACAGACTGAGGTAACTCATAAAAATACTTGCAAAACTCCAGCATGTGTGGATTGAAGAGACAGGGAAAGGAGATTGTGCAGTTTCCAAACACAAGAATGCTGCCAAAGGTTTTAAAGGAGTTATTGTTTTAGAAAGGGTTTTGTACCTAAGTTTACTAAATTTGAGGAATGCATATATATGAATTTGTAACTATACTGGCTAGTACCCGAAGGATATCAATTGTTTTTATCATGTGTATTATACTGATCCTAGTTTCCAGCACTTAACATTCCTTTTGCCATGTTTAATTAATCAATGTACAAATTAACCTGGTACTTCATTATCAAAAGATAATAGTTCTAGTAAATACCCAAACATTTAAACTTAGCATTGGAAGTACTGCCATAGTTATGACATAGCCAAGGTCACTTGGAAACATGTCTGCAAAGAGCACCTAGGATTACATTTTATAGTGGGGGGAAGAAAATCACCAGAAATTAATAGACTGCTCTTATGCTAATTCCCACCTCTTGAAGGTCTTCTAATTTTCTCATTGGTATAAGGAGACTCATTCTTCGTGGATTTAAAATTGCAGAAATGCTCCATTCAGCAGTGCTGCACATGGACTTTTCTGCTTTTTCAGCTTGGCTCTCCTGGGACTGGAGAATGGCTGGCCTTAATGATCCAAGAGGTCATTTCCAACCTCAACAATTCTGTGAACTCTTGTGTGTTGTGTGCACGTACACCTGTGGTCACTTTGGCATTCCAGGTGTTCCAAGAGGTTGCTACAGCAACAAGCTTCTGCAGGGAGAAGATGATCTGCTGAACAGTACTGTGCATGTTTACTGTAGAGCTTGTGGAAGCAAGTTAGTAAACTTTTAACACTGCAAGTAAGCAAGCATCTGGGGTTGCTGTCTCTGTCACCCTGCAGCACCGGGGTGCTATATTATTTTATAAAATGGCCATAAAGTATATATTACCTGACACCGAAATGCTTCTGAAAGGGTTACTTAGTTTTTGCAGTGCAGGTGGCATATTTTTGTTTGTGGGTGTTATGTTTGCTTGCAGTCTTATCTGTTGTTGGCCTCAGGCCATTAAATAAATGCATAAAAATATTCTAAATAGAAACATAACAGATCAACAAAATGTGTAACCTCCACAGCATAGTAATTTAAAAAAAAAAGGCAATTTAAGAAAAAAACCCAACTATGCTTTCATTTCACCTGTCAGCCTCATTTGCTCTAACTTATGATCTCAGAAATTAGATCATCTGAAAATGAAACAGATGGAGGCTCCTTTAGACTGGGGAGCTGTGGGAACGGGAGGGAGAGGGACACAGCCGAAGGCACCTTCCAGGGTGAGCAGTGCTACTTTAGCACCTGCTTTGGCTTCGAGCTGTGTCTGGTGACATCAGCCTCACAGATATGTTTGCTGTGATTCACCAGCTTTAGTGAGGTTTGGCTGCATGAGGGGAGAGAGGAGAATGACAGATAGGAGAATAAATACCATTTCAGTATATTGGTCTGACCCTTCTGCCAATATTGATTCGTTCCTGAGCAAAACAGCTGGCGTAATGCAGTTCCCATCTTGTGTCATGCAAGCAATGTGCAGAAAGGATTCCTGCCTGCCATCCCCTTTTTCCCAAGAAAGTGAGCTGAAACTTGGTACTATTCAGGCTACTAAAAAACATAGAAGGTTTCTATTATGTATGCCTATGTTTTGTTTTTCATTGCGAATTGCATTTTTAATAGATGAAACTAAAATACTTAAACTACAGAAAATCTCACCTATATAATAGTGCTTTTCTTTGGGAGCTGTATTCTCCATATTTACCTAGAAAATAATTTCTTTTCATATTGAAATACTTCATATACCAGTCAAAAAAAAAACCAACCACAAAAAAACACCAAAAATCCACTGTGGTGCTAATATGTTTCTCTAGAATCAAAACTTGTTTTAACCCTGTCACATGTTGCATTCATTGTTTGATTGGCATTTTTGAGTGCATGTCTTAATTCTTTCATTGGTTTCAGTTCCCAGTTTTCTTTTTGGCTCTGTAGGTGTTTTCAGCAGCCAGTATGTGCTTTTTTTAGATCTTCTATTATCCACACTAGTGTTTACCTTTTCAGCATTCACAGCAAAGATGCTAGCTAAAAAACAGGTTTATTTTGTATATCTGCATAAGGTTTAAACACTGTCATTCTCAAAGTGGCTGCATCTCGTCATAGGACTGACATACTGCATCTTTGATATTGATTGCAGAAGGAACTGCAGAGTAAATAATAGACAAACTTTTTTTTGTGACAGTGGAGCAAGATAAAAAGGACTTTATTTTCAAGATTAAATGGGAGGAGAAACAAGGAACATCTCAGTATCTGTCATTTCATCTAGGTAACGTTTCTGTCTCAGAATTATCAGAACTGCTGTTGTTCATAGACAAGACCTATAAGTCATTTAAACATAAGCAAACACCAGTTTGCAGCTTTCATCATGAAGATTTAACTGTCATGCATACTGGATTACAAAAGTCAGTCTGTTGTATTTTCATTTTCCCCTTGTGACATATTTTTATAGTGAAGAAAAATCATTTTAAGGAACAGAAGAAAAATCTAACCCACTTTAAAATTCAGTGTCAGAAGCATGTACTTCTGAGCTGATGTAAATTCATAACACTTAAAAAGATCTGGCACAAGTTAGCATTCTTCTCTTTTTCCCACTGCATAAAAAATATGAGCAGTTCTTTCTGTCTGCCTATTTAAACAAGGAGCTAACAGTATCAGCTCAGGCAGGCTGAGTAATGTATGATTTTATTTTTTTCCCCACACTTAAAGTTATTTAATAAAACCCCTTCCTGATCTGATTGGTTACAGTGGAAATAGACTCTCCTTGAAATAGGTATTTTAAAGCAAAATAAAAGGAGTCTTCAAGCAGTGCAGGATAAGGTGTATCTAATACATTGCCCAGGCTGAACAACTTAATGTATGGGTTTTGCATTTCCTCTTAATTTAAACAACTACTCTCAATGCCTGCACAGGTATAAACTTAGAGATAGGAAAGTTACACATGGTAGGGTACCAAACTGGGATTTGGTGTGTCTGTGTTAACATCTCAGATTTGTCATAGGCTTTGCCTGTGACATTGTCATGTAATTAGGGTGTTTTGGACCTCATTATCTAATTATGTTTATATAAATGCAATCTTAATGATTTTTTCTACTGTTCTTTGCATGTCTCATTTATTGTCACTACTGTCTCTACTTTGCTGAGATCTGTTTTTTTCTGTGGGCTGAGTGCAATTTGTGAAATTGCATGGAAGTACCACAGTCTGCATAAAACAGGGAGACAGTTGTTTAATTGTTGGGCATTGAGGTTTTTTCTTCTACTAACAAAATACTCTGAATTTCAAATTACATGAGCATTACCACATATGTGGTATCAAGATGCTGTATTTTAATATCCAGTGTCACACAAACCTTTCTTAGGTTACCCTTAGTTAGTAGAATCTAACTTCCCCAAACAACAGGACAAATAATTTGTTCTTTTAACTTGGTGCTTCCCAAGCTTAGATTGTTTGAAATTGTTCTTGTTCACCTTAAAATACACTGTGAAAAATTCTATGCTCCCTTTATCTTTTTATTTCTAGATGTTATAACAGAAGCTTTAAAAAAAAAAAGTCTTAAGGTTTTCAAATATTTCTTTTCTTACATAGGCTTTAAAATATGACACTGGGTAGTACCACAGTCTGTGTTTCGTCAGCACAGACCAGTTGAGTTCTGTTCCAGTTGACGTGACAGACCAGACATCTCTGACTGACTTGGAGCAGGTTGTTTTGGAGCAGGGAGAACAGACGAACTGACAGTATAGCATTCCTCACTGTAATGGGACTGCTATTGTTCAGCTGTGCACACACTTCTTGTCTTTTTTTTTTTTTTTCTGGTAAGTTTACCCAAATGTCTTGAGGTGAGATGAGGTTGTTTCTGATGAAATAACTTCAATATTTAGGAAAGGCCTAGTTTGTCATGTGGCTTTCATAGAGGATGGTTCAAATGACATATGGAATCCACATACAAGGAGAATTACCATGTGGTAATGTTGATGCAGTCATAAAGAGATGGATTCAAATGTATTCAGGCTTTTGACATTTTCTGGATTTATTTTTTACAGGTAAAATGCAATTGAAATATGGACTGTCATTGTTCTGCTGAAAGGTAGTTCCTTACAGGAGATAGATACTTACAAGTTACACTCTTGTTCAAAATGTTTCCGTATCACAGGTCAGGTTAGTTAAAAACCCAGTGTAGACACAGCAGAGGCCTGCAAGCACTGCTTCTCCCTGGTCTAAGCATCCTTTTTGTGCCATTGATAAAGGGTACAAATGCCTGTGGTTCGTATCTTGGTAATAGATTATGTGTAGCTATACAGGTAACTGAAACTTTATTGCAAAAGGGGCCGTAAATAGGTCAGGACAAAGGATAAGAAGTAAAAAAAATGTTTTGTTTGGTTGGTTCTTTTGTAGCACGGAAAAGTCTTTAATAGTATGGATATGATTTTTCAGCATAAAAACTGTATTTCAAAAGATGCCCCAAGTGAGTGTTTCCATTTTGACTAAAATTTCCTTTCATATTAACTGTAACATCCTCGTGAGGATGTAACGTTAAATAGTGCTTTCCATGTCACTTACATTAAACTCCTAATATAAAGGTGTATCCACATATTACCAATGCCTTTTACTAATAAATATTACCAATAATGTCATAAAGATCTGAGAGGAATTCTGGTGTTAGTGCATTATTGTACCTTCAAGTGTTACCTGTTAAAATCACATCATTTATACTGTGAAACTTACCTTTTCATCACCATAAAACTGAGTGGGATATTATACTGCTGAATGCTGTCATTTTCCTCATCTCTGTGAGATATTTTGTTCTTTTGCAGGGCTAATATATAGTCTACAGAAAATGACTTAATATAGCCTGTGCTTAAATTTGCAACCTATAAAAGGGAAAATTTATGTTCAGATTTAAATGCAAGTAGCTTGCACAGAAAACATATGGATAAATCAGAAAGTAAATTCTAGTCCATTTCCTTGCTCATCTCAGCACTGTTTCTCATCTGAGCTTCATTAAGTGGTGCAAACTGCATATCTAGAGAATCAGATTATGCTTTTCTAAAGGGTTTGCATGAATATTTTCCTTAAGATGCTGTGAGAACTACCAGTGATTTGAGCATCCAAATCCATAGAAAGCTTTTAAAGTCTCAGCTACAAGACAATTTTCTTCTACTGTTGCCTTCATCAACCTTCTTTCTTCCTCCTTTCTTCATCCCAAAAACTTTCCATGGGCTCAGGACACTAAATGGATCTGTTACAAGTGAGTAAACCAAAGAGATAGTACCAGGTATGAACTCCAGTCTTGCAATAGAGGCAATTACTTGAAAATAGTAGCAATATTCTGATAAAGCTTTTTAAAATTACTTTCTAACTATTTCTATATAAAGGAACAGCTAGAGCAGTGGAGAGAGACATGATTCTCTTCTGCTGTTTCCAGTAGTCACTCATGAAGTGGGAGATCAAGGTTCAGTTATCTGTTCTAATGAATACTCATTTACTCATTCAATGAGGTCTCAGAAGTAGCTAATACCTTGTAGTATCTTGTAGCTGCATCCCAAGGGGCTCCTGTGCAATGTGGGTGGCAGAAAAGCCGGGGTCCATGTCAAGAAAGTAGATCTAGAACTGTGCTATATTTACCAAGAACATAGTGGACCTTCACCTGTTGCCTTTCCAGATTAAGCTATTTCAGGTCCTGAGGAGGACTTGGTGGTTCTGGTGGATGAGAGGCTGGACATGACCCAGCCATGGGCACTCACAGCCCAGAAAGCCAAACATCCTGGGCTGCATCCAAAGCAGCGTGGGCAGCAGGGCCAGGGAGGGGATTCTGCCCCTCTGCTCTGCTCTGGTGAGACCCTGCCTGCAGTGCTGCATCAGCTCTGGGGTTCCCCAGCACAGGAATGACATGGAGCTGAGGGATCGGGTCCAGAGGAGGGTCACCAAGATGATCAGAGGGATGGAGCAGCTCTTCTATGAGGAAAGTCTGAGAGTTGTGGTTGTTCAGCCTGGAAAGGGGCAGGCTTTGGTTTGACTTAATTGTGGGACTTAACTGTGTTAAGGCCACTTAACTGTGGCCTTCCAGTACCAGAGGGGAGCCTACAAGAAAGATGGAGAGGGACATTTTACAAGGCCACGTAGTGACAGGACAAGGGGGAATGGTTTCAAACAGGAAGAGAATAGGTTTTGATTAAATGTTAATAAGAAATTCATTACTGTGAGGGTGGTGAAGCACTGAACAGATTGCTCACAGAGGCTGTGGATGACCCATCCCTGGAAGTGCTCAGGGGCAGGTTGGATGAAGCTCTGAGCACCCTAGTCTAGTGAAAGGTGTCCCTGCCCATGGCAGAGAGGTTGGAACTAGATGATCTTTAAGGTCCCTTCCAAACCAGGCCATTCTGTGATTCTTAAAGGTCTTTTTCAGCCACTTGAGTCAGGGCAATAGAGCTCGGTGATACCAGAGCCAGGGTCCATGTTACAGAGGTAGCAAAGCCCCGGCGGGGAGGCAGTGGGGGTGTGTGGAAAGCACTTCCAGCAGAGTTACAGAGAGAAGAGATCCCACAGGTTTGTGAAGTTAGCCTCACTACAAATCAGTCTGCTGCACATTCTCTCTTGAGTTAAAATAAAAATAACCAAGATGGGATTAAATCATCTGTAGTCTTTAACAGCTGGATGCTTTGTTATAGGACACATCAACTTTCTGTTCCCTTGGGAAAAATACAACTGTTCACTTCTTATCAAGCGGAGTTTGTAGTTTCTAAAGAGTATATAATTTCAGTTTTCTAAATAAAACACTATTTATTATATGAAAAAAATCACTATTTACAAGTATCCCTGTAGCATTATGCAAACAGGAACATCCCACAGTGAGACTGTGCATCTGTTCTGCGGTATCAGAAATAAACAGGCATGCTGTAAAACTACATAGATGCTTCTAGTTTTAGGTCCTAAGGCCAGCTGCTGCGCCTTTTTCCAAAATCCCTTCAGAAAGGAAGGAAAAAGAATTCATCCATGCAGGGGATTCTCTAAGAGTTGAGCAGGAATATTATTCTCCACTCTCATTCCCAGGTGGATGTAGGAAGAGGAGCCTGTGCTGTACGTGTTTGTTGTGTGCAGTGAGATGTGTTGCTTTTGTGTGGCTTTGGATGTGTTTTCTGTGCTCAGGAAATGCAGTTTTATTCTCTCCTTAGGCCACTTTGGGTTTCTGAGCATTTTACCTTTCGTATTTTGAATTTAAAATAAATCAGGCCTACATGTTAGTGGTTTTGCTTTTAGACAGTGCAGGAGGGGAAGAAAACCCAGGGTAAAATTTAAGCTACAGATGTCAAAATGAAACAAAGTAATAATAGAAAAATTTCTTCTAAGCACTTTCTGATGATTAGTGGGGAGTGATTGACCATGTACTAATTTGGGTTACAGTATCCTTCACAAACTCCACAGTGTACCATATTCCCATTGCCACAGCGGAGGTGAGACCCGCGGTTTTCCCGAGGCGCAGGCATGGGCACAGCTCTGCCAGGTGAGCCAGAACAAAGCCTGCCTCTGGCAAAACCAGCAGGGATGCTGCTGAGCTTGTCTCAACTTGGAAGTCATTCTGCATAACTTACCGTAAACACAGAGGGATAATTTAGAGATGAAAATTAGTGCAGACATGAAAAATGGTAAATGAAAATACAAAGCTTTGGTCATATTTGACCTTCAAGTTTGAGTTCCTACACACAGAAACATCTGCATATAATTTATTAAGTCAGATTACACAGCCTAATGGTGGTCTCCATGGCAAGCTCAGTGGCTTTTTTCTTTTACTTGATTTGTAGATTTTCATTGTCTGTGATTTGCAAGCGTTCAGTAGTTAATTAGAAATTTTAATTAATGAAAGGTGTTCTGTTAAAGATTGTCTCATTTGTACATTACTTGCTAGTTTCCTTTTTTCTTTCCCCACCCTATCTTTTTTTAGATCTGATTGATATTAGTGAATCACCCTCAATGAAATTATCTCTGAATTATAAGACTGTAAATGTGCCATTAAAATTTTAAGTTCAAGTATCAGCTCTTATGATAAATCTCAGAAGACATTCAGAGCTGAACTCATTTAGCAAAGCACATACATTTTGACAAAAACTTCAGGAGTGAGAGGAGAAGGCAAGAGCATCAGGAGAAGGGGAACAAACTAGAGGGAAAACCAGTTAATTGTTTTCCTAGAACTGAAACTCAT
Source organism: Machaerirhynchus nigripectus (assembly GCA_013397975.1). NCBI lineage: Eukaryota > Metazoa > Chordata > Aves > Passeriformes > Dicruridae > Machaerirhynchus > Machaerirhynchus nigripectus. The sequence continues at coordinate 1,199,219 of VZRQ01000114.1, read as the reverse complement.
ATTAGAAGAGTGAGCTGAGGAAGTAGGACATTAGAAAGCTTACCTAGGTTTTTAACTAGATTTTAACCTCAGCAAGTAACACTTACAAAGCTGAAAATAATTGATTTTAATAGAGGGAGTTTTTTAATCCAAAATAAGTTTTGTATTATATGATTTGTGGTCAAGTAAAAGTCCAGTTTTAGGTAGAGCTTTTAAAAGTCTTCAGAAAATTGAATACATAGAAATTTGTATTTTTACTCCCATGTGTTAGTGTTTGGGGGTATCTGGGGTTTCCAGGAAAAGTTATAAATGCAGGCAAATTCTATGTTCTCTTTCTCATAATAATAGAAGAAACATTTAAGTGGACATGCTTTCTTTAAAACTCACACCTTGCTCTGACGATTGTTGGGTTGTGAGACAAAGTGTTTGCTTGTGCTGTTTCTAGAGACTGCAGATAGATGATCTGCAGTGATGTAGCAGAACGTAGATTTGTGTTCCCTGAAAGCTGTATTGTCACTTTCAGATGGATGAAGCTGAAAGTTTCCTGGGAAGCCTGTAGATTCTGGCCTAATGACCTCTTGGAATATTGCCAGTAACTTACAGTGTAATTGAATGATAAATCAGCCCAGCCAGAGGAATGACTACAGTTTTTGGAGGAAGAGTTCAAAGCTAACACTGGCAGCCATCCCCATTCAGCAAAGGCAGTAGACAAGTATCAGTGTGCTTTCTGGTATGGTTCCGGTAGCTGATACAAAAAAATAAATTTTTTGTACTCCTTCCCAGTAGTAAAAGATTGTAAGAACTGTTGGCTCATACTTGTGCTGTAAAGAGATGTTTCTCTGTATAAAAGACTTACCTGGACTACTTGCAGAACACCTGATGCCCTTCTACTAAGAGGAACCAAACATAAAATATACTTTGTGTTGGGACTATCCATTGTTTAAACAATTACTTTTTTCTGTATCAGCTCAAACTAAAAGCAATTTTAGAAATAAAGCTGATGTTAAATATTTTTTACGTTCTAAATAGCTGACCCTCTACACTATAAATGCACAATGATATGATTTGGAAACAGAAATTTAGCAGCTTTGAACAATGTAATATTTCTAACTGAAGGGAAGGTGGGATGTTCATATTTTATATTAACATAAGAGGACAACAGTAGTAAAAGTAAAAGCTATTTACATGTATCCTTCTTTGCCTAATGTCATGTCTGCCGTGTTTAAAGTACTGTGGTGATTTCAGAAGTTTGGCAGATCACTGGGAGATTAAAATATTGAATAGGTAATAAAATTTTGTGGCACAACTGGTACATTTCATGGCCATCTGTCTTTGCCTGTCTTTAGTCATCATATCTTCATCTGGTTCAGGATATCAATACCTCATTATACTATACTGACATTCTAAGTGATCTCCCATCTCAAAGACACTTTGAAAGGTAATAACATTATATCCGTAGTTAGTGGAAGTGTCAGCAGTTTTTAGGTAGCAGCTGTATGAGACCTTTAATTGTCTATTTCAGAAGGGGATTATGCAAACAGTCTTCATACGTAAAAGCCACAGAATTCCATGGTCTGTAGTACTTTCCATAAATGCCAAGATTGTGGTTATAGTGGTTGCAGTGGTGTTATTTTAGATTTTAGAATTTTTTAATTTTCTGAGGTTAATGACAAATATTAAGCGCATCCAAAAGTCTCTTTTTATTTTAATTATTATGCTGTAATTTCTTTCAGTTAACGAAGTATGAATGAAAATCTTTCCTGGAGTTCTGGTGGGAGGTAGAAAATATCTTCATCTACCAGCCAGGAATGTTCCAAGGCTTAGGCTGTACTGGGCAGCTCTGTCTAGCAGTAGTGGGGGAAATAGTTGTTTTGGCATAATTGAGGAAGCTCCTTAGCTGCCAGTCCTTAGGGAATTGTGTGAGGAAGATTTCAGACTTCACCTGTCTCTTCCACTCAAAAAATACTTTCTATTGCAGGAATCACAAACTTTGACAAGCTGTGATCATCTAAAGCAGATGTCTATCCACAGCCTTCAAAGAGGCTGCTGGATCATGCAAAGTTTGCTCTTCAAGGCAAATGGTTCTAGCGAAGGGGATTACTGCCTTAGTTCAAGCTTGAAAACAGTCTCATCTTTTAGTGGCCTGAGGTTGTAACATTAATTTTATAACTGAATAATAATTAACTTTATAGCTGTGTTGTGAGATTTTGTCACCGTACTGGTCTGAATACTAATGTTCTATGTGTGATTGCAGTTTTCTTTCTCATCACCTTAAGTAGGGTACACCTGACACTCCACCTGAATTTGCAAATTTATTTTAAAAATTGTATTTAAAATGTCAATTTTAAAGTGTTTGGATTTCTCTGTTTTTAACTTACAATTTTATGTGCCTCTAAGAAGAAAAAAACCCCACAAGTTTATCTTGATTGATCACAATATTCTGAATTGGTGGGTTTCTGATAGGATCCAAAGGGAAGCCATGGATCAAACAGTCATTCATGTGCCCTAAACTGTTAGGGCTGGGCTGGTTTCTCTGTTGCTTCATTAGTTTCTTCTCCTTCTTTTTTACTTCCCTTGCCCATCTGCAATAAAAACAGTAAAGCTTAGTTTTCAAAGATGGTATTTTTGGACTTGAAACTGTATCCTTTTAAGGGGCTGTTATCTAGGTTTGTAGTAGAACAACATATTTTAAAAAAAAAAAAAACAACAACAAAAAAATCCACCCTCTGTAAATAGTCTTTATGCAATCTCAGATGAATGACTAACCCTTAATTCTATATAGGGTTGAAGTCAGACTTCATCTAAAAAAAACCAAAATGAAACTCTGAGGAAAAATAAATCCAGGGTCAAAANTTCTTTCATCATAGTTTTGCACTGATTATTGCTCTCAGAAAAGACTGGTTTTTTATGAGGCTCTCTCTCATTTTGGTCTTTGTCACTTGAAACAGTGCTCCCTGGCTAAGAGATTAGCAAAGGGCAGGTATATTTCATCTTTGTCTCCCTTCATTAGGACGGTGAGAAAATTAATTTCCTAAAGGCAGGGTAAGAA
>VZRQ01000114.1:1167599-1191871 GCA_013397975.1 Machaerirhynchus nigripectus | reverse complement strand
AAAAAAACAAACAAAAAAACCCAACCCAAAACAAAACAAAAAACCCCATGAATCTTTCTCTGGTAGAGCAGTAGATCATCTTGGCCAAGCAAGTTCAAGAACCTCTCCAATGCATGTCAAGAAGATCCATAGCAAATTACACCTTCACTTGGAGTTATGAGTCATGAAGTGAGTGTCCAAAATAAATAATGCACTACCGTTCATGCTAATTTCAAATGTGTACATAATTTGTAGTTCTGAGGAGTACTTTCTGTCATGGTAGATTGGCTTCTTTATCTGCTAATTAGGGCGCTTCAGTTCCTCTGCACAGACACCTAGAGTTACATCAGTAGTAAAGAAAACAGCTCATGATTAGTCTGGTGATGAGGGCGTAAAAGCTGAATCAAAGCACTTTGAATCAAACCTGTTGACTTTCATATGTGTCTAAACCTGCAGTTTAATCATTAAAGTGAAACTTACTCTGATTCGAAATCTTTGCATTTACAGGCAAGGCTCTCTGAGTTCACAAAACTTATTAAGAGGAAGAAGCTGAGAAAAATGCTTTCTTAGAGTCCTAAATGGTCGATCAAACACATACATTTATTTAGGCTGATTTCTCTGTATATTGAATACTCACTGTAATCAGGGTATAGTCTGAATTATCACTTCTTATTTCAAAGAGAATTGACAAGCTGTGGTGGTGAAGTAGTAAATGTCATTTTCAGATCCATGCCCCAGTCTGCCACTGAAATTGTCCTGTTGCTTTTTTGTAGCCAACTCTGAGCTTCTTTCCAGAAGTGTGTTGTGAATATTATATTCTGTGTCTCCACAGAGATAATCAACGAAGTCCCATACACAGAGAATTTTGTTGCACTTTATGCTTGGGAGTTTGTGTTCCCTTAAGAAAAAAAAAAAATCGTTTCAAACAAATGCATCTTTGGCTCTTGTCAGAATGTGACTAATTACTATGACTTCCAGCACTTTTACCCCAGTATTCTGCTGGGACCAAGTGAGAGGTATGTTCCAGCTGCAGTCCATAATTAGGGCAGAGCAAGTCAGCAAGCAGTTTATGTATTGCTGTATTGTGTGCAAACCAGATTCCTCTAATACACGTGGAGAAATTGCAAGAGAGAAAGAAACATAAATAAAAAGAAAAATACTGACAGAAAACCAAATTCAACACTGAATATGCATAGTGATATGTGAAATTATATTCTGTACTAGAAGGAAGAAGAAGGCTGTTGTTCTTACTCTCAGAGGTATGTGTGGCTTTAAATATATTTTATTGCATAACAACAGCATACAGAATTCAGTCCTTAAATATATTCAAATAGCAGCCTAACCTGAAAGGAATGTGTATCATATACTCAGTTCAAAGTTGTTCTTTCTTGGTCTTTGTAGTATTCATGTAGTACTCCTGAACATATGCCATCAAAATTTGGCCACTGGAGAAAACAAGGATTATTTTCTTGGGTTGTTTTTTTTTTCTTCTGTAGTGCTCTGTATAGAATAAATAGCACTAAAAATATCTAGTGAGCTGAGTTGGCTTGTGTTTGCTTCAGAGAGCTCTGCAAGTGTGTAGGTGAACATACTTTGCCTGTGCTTTTTTAATTACAAGCATTTAAGCTTAATCACTTGCTCTTTCAAGTCATTTGCAATCATCTGCTTTTGTTTTAATATTCATGCTTTCTTTATGCATGGTGTGGAAAGATTGCTTTCTTTCACATATATAATTATACTTAAATGATATAATGGTTATTACACAAATCAGAAAAACAGCAACGTGTTTGGAGGAAGCACAAAAATGAGAGAGGTAGGTCAGACTGTCATCATGCCATCTTTGACAAGCAATCCCTTTAATTAGTCATTAGCTGACTTTCCCAGACAGTTTTCCAGCAATGATTGTGTCACTAACATTATAGGAGAAGGCATTGCATGGCAAAAAGGGAAATCTAGCCAACAGTGTCACTCAGAGCTGTTTTTAAATGGATGATTTACAGTCTCGCGTCTCTTGTCGGGTTCTTCAGGCACTTTTTCTCCCTCTTGGCTAAGACTTTTCCCTTAGCAACGAATTAGTGGCTGTATTGTTATATGCCTGATGCTTTTTGTTTGGTTTGTTTCTCAGCAAGTAAAAAATGTTTTCTTGGCATTTCTTATGATGTAGAAAAAGCAGACCTGACTACCAGAAGTGAACCACACAATTCTGGCCTCTTCACTGACTCAGTTTTTCATTCTAGTGTATTGTCCTGGTCTAGAAAATTAAATACATGTATATATGTCTCCATATACCAGCATGTAATGTCATTTTAGGAACTATGCTTGATTACAGTCTTAAGCAATGTGTTCTTCAGCTTTTTAAGAAAAAAATTTCAAAAAAATCATACTTCTGATTTGGGAGCAAGAAGTTTCTCTGTGTCTTCGTATCATCTGGGTGTGCTGGTTGCATAAAATGTGCCTCCTAGAAATGTCAAGGCTTTCAACCTAAGCTGTAAAACCAGCATCCTTTTTTTCCTTCCAATCTTGTTATCGATACTGAATTTTTTGATTGTATTCTTCAGATCAGCAAGAAACTGGGGTTAACAGAGGAGTTTCTTTGCCACAGTTATACTGTTGTATCCTACAGACTCATGGATGACTTCAGACTGGCACTGGCTTTCTGCCTCTTTCATAGGGTAAAGGGTAAACCACCCCTTCTCCTTGAAGAGCTCTAAATGTCTTAAAAACCCGTTCACAAATTCTGAAGTCTTGCTACCATGTTTTTTCCTTTACCTCTTCCATTACTTTTTTAACAGTTTTTGTTTTGTCTTTCCATGGGTAACGAATTGTTCACTCACAGTTTATGATGCTAGTATCTTAAATTTCTCCTTGGAATCTCTTGTTCTTTGTAGCATCACATCCCAGTAGCTCTGTGATGAAAGCAAGCATAGTCTTTATGTTGAACATGGCACCCTGATACCGTTACAATCATCCTTGAACTCCTGTAGTGTTAGTCTGGCTCCCTTCCTCCGTAACCAAACCAGCACGGACATTTCCAAGCTGCACTGGTTATACTCTGCAGCAGCAATATAAGAGATAATAGTCCACATTTGTGGATATGGATTGGCTTCTTAACCCTTGTATCTGGTTCAAACTCCTACTGAAAGCATGAGGGAATGGCATACATGAGCAGCAGCTTACCTCATTCTGCTCATGTCTCTATTACACTGTCAAAAGTACTCCAGTAACTGCTTCTACAAAAGCAAATGCCTATTTATTGTTAGGGAAACCAGTAATTTCTCTGGAAGGAGTGGAATTTCTCACAAAACGGGATCCACTTTCTCTGTGCTGTGGCTGTTGTAATTTTTAAGAACGTTGCCATCTAATTGATATGAACTTAATTCTGCACACAATAGTTGTCTCACAGTAGGGAATACCTCCAGTTGACTGTGGAAACCACCAGATGAAAGCCTCAGAAGATAATTTAATTAATTCCTTTGTCTTTGAAGCCTTGTAAAACAGTCAATACTTTGACTTTTAAAACTGAGCTAGCACTCAAATTGGCATCTTCTTAATAATGTATCCTTCATGTACGTACTATAATTTAATTGGAAAAAAATATCAACAAGTGTACTTACATGCTTTCTTAATCTAGTACATCAGTTTGCCTAGGAACGGGCAAAGACTGAAATTACGAAGTCTAAAATAAATAAATATATTTGACTTGACACTCATGTATTAGTCTCTGTAGGTGAGTATAGAGGAATAATTAAGTGTCCACATCAGTACATTTTTACTTTGTCTTTTTACTTAGAGACTCATCTCAATCCAGAATATTCCAGCTCAGTATTTGTTTTTAGTATTTTTTACACTCTAAATTGCATAAGATAATTAATTTTTATGGATCATGGGGTTTGGTGACTTTTTTTCTTCAAAAATACGCTATTATACAGTTCAATTCAGTGATTTATATACAGCGTGTTAAGAATAGGAGGTAAAAAGAAGTAGCATAGAAATTTAAAACCTAGTTATTTTTCTCTTTTGCTGAGTTAACAGAATGTAATCATCTGATCTGGTGACTCTCTTGAGGAAAGACGACTGGTTTGACTCATAAAAAAAATTCCATTATTTTGCATCTTGGAAAATTTCTGACTCATATTTGAATTATCTTTCCCACATCCAAAAGAAACAGGCAAATGAGGTGATAGCTATTCCTGCTCTGTCACCAGATTATAAAACATTTTCAGAGGTTAATCCAGAAAAAATATTTTTCTTCATTTGAAGTCAAAATATTTTTAAATTTATGGTCAACAAAAAAGTTACCAAGTTGATGTTAGACATGGATAATAGTTTCAATTTTGTTAACTACTATTCCTCTCCTCATTTATCTGCAGTTAATTTCTTTCCTTTGTCTTCATCTGCAAGGATAATTAAATAAGTTTGTTGGTTTCACATTGTTCTACACAATGCTGAAATTCTGGAGTTGTCTATAGCTGAAGATGTATTTATTTATAAATATGTAGATCTGCTCCCTTTTGAATTTTATGAACACATCTTGCCAATACCTAAGACAGAGCAATCTTCATTCATTTACACTGATCTTAAGCAGTTAAAAAAAAGGAAATTTGGAAACAAATTTCCAATGAGATTCTCTTGAGAGACTAGTTGTGGCATGGTCAAATCACATTACAGTGGCAAAAAAGCCTCAAATTTAAATATTCTGGAACCTGAGAGTGTTGTGAAGCTTGAATAATGCATGTGTTGAAAATAATGTCAGATGAGAGGCGATCTACAGGAAACAGGTATTGTAACTGCATTGTTGTTCCTTTTAATGGAAGCACAGCTCACACTGTAGACAGGGCCCCTCTGGTTTCATTAATTTGTTTACTCTCTGCATGTGTTCTGTGGAAGAAGCCTCCCGTAACATTGCATTTTAGAGCCAGGTGTTTGCCAAAGGTAGAATTTTTCATCTGGCACAGCGTAAGTGAGATGACCAGTGGCTGAATGTTGCTCCCGACCCCACTGTCCATGTCACCAACAGCGATGTTAAACAGGGCTGGTCCCAACACTGACCCCTGGGGACACCACTCATCACTGAGCTCCACCTGGACATTGAGCCATTGACCACAACTCTGAGTGTGACCATCCAGCTGATTCCTTATCCACCAAGTGGTCCATCCATCAAATTCATGTCTCTCCAGTTTAGAGACTAAGATATCATGTGGGACAGTGTCAAACACTTGCAGATTATTCCAGTTGCTCTTCTCTCACCCACCAACATTGTAACGCCATTGTAGAAGGCCATGAAATTTTTCAGGCATGATTTTCTTTCAGTGAAGCCCTGGTGGCTGTCACAAATCATGTCCTTGTTTTCCACATGCCTTACCAAAGTTTCCAGGAGGATCTGCTCCATGGTCTTGCTGGGCACTGAGGTGAGACTGACTGCCCTGTAGGTAGTTTGGTCTTGTATTTTTTCCTTTTTGAAAAAGGGGGTTATATTTTCCCTTTTCCAGTGAGCAGGAGCTTCAACAGACTTCACAAGTATGATCAATAGTCTTTTAGATCTTCAACATTCTGCTGATGTCTGTTGGTATTCTGAAACTGTTTTTTCTGGTTTTGTTTTGGGGGGTTTTTTTTAATTACAGTCTTGTGTGGTAAGAAAATTTTCCTCTTTTCTTATTCTGCCTGAAGTCTTAAGAAGGCTTTACCGGGCGTTGTTGAAGATGTAACTGATATGAATTACGGATTAAGGAACTAATTCTCTTCAGTCTCTGTGTGCAATGTGCTGAGAGTCCTGAAATTAATGTTTGCCTTAGAGTCCTGAGTGTCTGTTTCACATGTGTGTCAGGATTGGGTTTTTGCTGCTTTCTCAAGATAGAAGGCAACTCTTCAGGTATTTTGTAGATGGTTTCTGAGGTGGGATTTGCTTGAGCTTTCCAAGTATGTCCTGGTTGTGATCGATGCTTCCTTCCAGTGCCCTGGAAAGCAATACATTCAGCCCAGTGAACAGCACAGCCTAAAAATTATGAGCCTAATTTTGGCCAGATGAGCCTTACTTCTAATCAACAAGTTCGCAACAGCTAGCCATGCTTGTAAATCAGCATCCAAGACAGTATGATTTTCTCTTTTTTTGGTGATTGTTTTACATTTCTCTGTCTTCCCAATGCCCTAAATTCATCCCTCATCTGTGCCATAATTTCTGTCTCTGTTCCTGGAGAAACACCAACTGTACTACCCAGAATGAGCTACACTTGCAAATATTTCTCTTAAAGATATTTTCCTATTATTTCCTAGAACACTGTTGGTATTCTCTGTGATATACCTTGTCTCTTCTTGCTGCTCCCTCTTTCACGAGAGATACCATCTCAAGAGAGTCAGGAAAATAACAAATATTTTCAGTATGGGCTGTAAGAATTTACACCTTCATCCCCTTTTTTTCCTCTTACCCCAGAATCCAGTTGGCTTTAAAGTACATTAATTAGTTCAGAGAGACCACTTCATGCTGCCAGGTAATCCTAGCCCTTTGGGAGACCTGGTGAGTCTTGTGGTGTAGCCCATCTGTCACTGTCCTATAGTGTGAGCTTAACCCCAAGCCTGAGCTTTTGCAAGAGTTGTTGTCCTTCACTAGAACTGAGCAAGTTCAGACCTGACAGGAGCTTTTCAGCATGTGGAAGGTCCAGGCCTAGGTACTTTTAAGAGTAATTTCCAAGGGAAAGCAAACCAAGCAGCTAGGCTTGCATTTTTGGCTGTGGGATGCAAGATATCCATACCTGCATCATAAGGTCCTTTTGTTTTTTAATTTAAATGGAAAATTGTGGTTATAACATTTTTATTGATTGTGTGTTGTTGGGTTTTTTGGACAGAAGAAAATGCAATAGCTGGCTTCTGTGTAAGGTAGTTCGTGTGTAGCAGGAGAAACACACCTTCAAAATTGTCCTAGTGTTGGAAAAAAGTCAATATACTTCAATTCCACTTCTCTTGTAAAGGGGAAATATGCTTCCCCCAATAATTGTTTTTGTCATCATTCAGTGGGGTTTTTTTTTCAGAAAGAAATGAGTAAATACCTTGAAATAAATAAGTTTGGAGCCCACAGAGGAGTCAAAATAGCCTGATATGAGAGTGAGACAGGTAATCACACCTTAGTAAAATATTCAGAAATAATGAAATAAATGTATGGAAGAAGAACTGATCTATTATTAATTTCATTTTCCACTAGCATTTCCATACTGTGATGCAGTCAGCACTTACTTTGAAGAGGTATTATCAATTTGTTATAAATGTTATAAACAAATGTATATTTGTACATCTTCAAAAAGCAAAACTACAGAAAAATCCCAATTGTGGTGAAACTTTACACTCATGTCTTTATGTAAGATTTCAGCTACATTCTTAAAAAATCAGGAATAATTTAGGATAATACCTCTTTTTAAGGGAAATTAGGAAAGCATATTTTTACCTTGTTTGTTTATTCCAAATAAACGTCAATACTTACTTTCTGTATTCTCAGGGAAATAAAAAAAAAGGTGATACACATAGAATAATAGCCTATTGCTTTCAGACTGTCAGTAGAGGAATGAATATTTAAAATCACCAAATTCATGTGCTAGATAAATTCAGTAGGATGTCAAAGAGCAAATTCTCACAGTATTGATGAAAAAAAGGACTTAGTGGCAGAGTGGATTAATTTTTGTACAAGGGTCAAAGCCCTGACTGAAAAAAGAAAAATAAACATTTCACTATTCTATCTCTCCATCCTTTGCCCCAAACATCAGGGCTGTGTCTGTCTCACATGTGTTTACATTCATAGGAGTAGAGGCACTGTGTAGCCTGGGGTGCATTTCTTGTTTCATCTAGGCCATGGATTAAAAGAAATATTATCATTCTTAGCAGAGATTCCTTGGAAAACACAAATTCCCCGTGTGATAGTGCGACTGTCTCATGATGCATGACCAGCTGGTGTCATGGATGTTCCTGCGTGCTGCTTGTGCAGAAGTACACACAGACACAGATACAGACACACAGACACACACACACAGAGTTGCATATCTTGCCACATTTTCCAAGTGCAGAGTGTTCAGCAGCCCCGAGGGGCAGCCCCAGGGAGTGCATCATTTAACCAAACACGGCCTTGGGCTTGACCTCAGTGGCTGGGGCTGTGTCCGGCTGCCTCAGGGAGAGGCATAAGTGCAGAAGGAGAAGCAGAGGTGAGCAAGGTCAGCAAACTGTGACTCCTTTCAGCAGCAGGGCTCAAGACAGAGCTGCAGGTGGCTCCAGGGAAAGTCACATCTATGATCTCCCTGTAGTGGTATCAGAGAATATGAAGTGAGGCAGGGAGCTTTTTTTTCTTACCATGCATCTTTGGGTTTTTATTCATAATAAGTATACAGGATCTGCTGTGGTAAATCTGCGCTGTCAATTACTAGGCATTGCCTGGGGACTGCAAGGTATCATTTCAGTATCATTTCACATTTTAGGGCTTATCTACACAGTATTGTCTAAGTATGCAGGTACTCGAATGGACTTGGGTAGCCTGTGTGGGACTTGCAACACTGCTGAGGTACCTGTGCTGTTCATTTCAAACTAGCTTGAGTGGGAATGAGATTCAATTAAAGCACTGAGTGCTGAGGGGTTTATATTGCTAGCTTGGCAATGAAACTGCTTTCTTTCTTTCCTTCCTCAGAAAAACCTCAACAACTAACCATCAATAGACAATAGAGTTGCTGATTAAAGCTCCCAGGAAAAACTGCCTTATGAGTGAAATATGTGGACCTCTAAGAGAACAGTGTGTACAAAAGCACAGAGGTTATTTAACAAGGAGTGGTTTTTATGTGTAATCTTGGGCACTGTGCTTTTCATACCTGGGAAACAGCGTGACTGGAATTTATTGAACTATGTAGAAATCACTGCAAACCAGATCCATTTACCCTTACGTGTGCTCTTTAGTATCTCTTCCCATTTAAGTTCTTTCAGATTTCATTGTGTTTGCTCAGTATAGATTGAGCAGAGCACTGATTTGGTCAATGGTCTCATACATGCTAGCGCTTTTATGCTTATATTAGGGAGTGGAGTGTATTCTCGTGTTACTTTAATGAAAGCAGAGAGCAAGTTATGTTGCTTTATTTCCTGTAAATGGGGTGTTTAATTATTAGTAGGTCTGTGAAAGCTTACTGTCTTCATGGAATGACTATAAAACCATTGATGGCAAAAAAACAATTTCAACTTGGCCTAGAATCCTATATCTACACTATGTGTCTTTTTCCTTATTCTCTGCATTTTCTAGCACCATTGTCTTTTGATTTTTAGGTTGAAATGTGTTAGGACTAAGGTTTTATGTTATCCTTTATAAAGAGCATTGCACAGTAGGTACCTCAGCAGGCAAAGGGTTACTTGCAGTATATTTAGAATACTGGTCTGTTGCAGCAAGGCAAGAGGAGAAAACACCTCAAGTGAACATTTTTTCCTTTGTTCCTACCCTCCCTTTTTTTTTTCTTCCCACTGCTAATCCTTTCAGCCTTGACACCCGAGCTCAGAACTGAGAAGTATAGTTGTTGACCAAGTGTGGAAGAAAACAAGTACCAATCCATTTGTTCATACAGAGTCCAATTTATATAAGGAAAAGTCATTTTGAATTGACAGTTTTCATTTACCTTATATTCCCAGTGCCGTTAAGAACCTCCATGTTTTGTGATAAAGCTGGCTAACGGACTTGAGGCATTTGCCACGTTGTCAGCACGCATTTGGAAACACATTTGTAACCGTGTTGGCCCTAGCAGACTAATGCATTGAGTCTAACTTCTGCCCAAGTGCTGAACTAAACCATTACTTACCAGGCAGCTCTTGGAGGCGTTGGGAAGGTGTTCCGACGGGCTGTTACAAAAGCAAATGCAGTCTGACAAAGTCCCAGTGGTGGTTCACAAAAGTGTTAGCAGTATTAGACTCCTTGTCGTGCAGCTGAGAACTGCCAGGCCTGCATCACATACTCGAGCACATCTCTGATTTGAGCATCTTTCCAAGTAAATCTGAAAACTTATAACTACTGGTTGGAAACCTGATTTTGAATTATTGACCGAGAATTAGTGAATCATTCATACAGGCTGTGTCAAAATATTATTATATCACTCATATGACATCCTCCCACCATGTTTCTTCACATTGGAGGGAAGAGAGGAATTAAAAGGGATTTTGAGTCAAGACAGCAGGAAATAACAAACGCATTAAAAGTTATTAAAACAATGAACAAGGATTCAAATTGACTATCTAATTAGTTCTTGGAAGTCACTGCTGGGTACTATACAGAAAAATCTAAGGTGTAGTTAGAATATTAGATTGCCAGCTTAATTGGGCAGTATAATTTTGCAGCAGTATATAATGAGAATTCAAGCCAACAATTAATTCAGTAGTTCAGCTGGTAGAATTCTTGGGTCGCAGCCAGTTTTGCTTGTAACCTCAGTTACATCCTTTCTTTCCACCCCACCTTTCTCCTGAGGACAGTCAGCTTGCTTTTCTGCTACTTACTATAAAAGGAAATCATTGTAAAATATCAAAAGTTAGATGACTTGAAAATCCAATGCCATTCTTGAACAAATATTGAGTATTTCATGAGGCAGGAGTAAAGGAAGAGTAATATGTTAATAAATTATTTAGATGAAGTAAAACTTAAATCTAAACACTATGCTCTGCTAAGACAGGATTTTTTTTTCTGAGTTATATGTGATAAATACATAAAGCTGTACTGAAAAACAGCTTTTTGAAGCCCTCGTTATTCTATTTATGTTGTGATTGTAGAATCCTTCACTGTTCTTCAAACTAGAGGATTGATTCTGAAGTGTGTGCATGTAAACTAAAAAAGGTAATAAATATTCTGCATATTCTACAGTGCTCATAAATTTGCTTCTGTTGGTTTCAAAATGCAGGCAGGCGGCAGTCTTACCTCCTAATGTATTTTAGACCTGTGTTCTTTGAGGAAGGATGATAGAAGACATTTATATGTAAAATGTACATAAAATTAATCACATATTCAGGAATTACTTCTAATTCAAGTCTCATTTACTTTTGTATAAAGATGAACAGAATTGCCAAGTCTACAAACTGTTTTCTTATTTGAGAAGCACTGAAGGGTACTTCAGTTTGCTGTAATTACTTAAGAGAATAAGCCAGTGCTGAGGCAATTTAAATTATCAGCTTATTTTACAGACAACTTTAAATCCAAGTGACTGCCTCTGAGAGCTAGAGTTTAGAAATGGTAGTAGAATTATGATTTAAGAATTTTTCAGTTCCTTTTAAGGTTTTTTGTATGTGATTTTAAGTCTTTGTTTCATATATAAACCTTGTGGTTTTCCCAGTCCCAAAATACATATTTTCATTACTTTAATGGATGCTCTAGTTAAGAAGGCAAATGTGTATTCAAAGTTGACTGCTAAGACAGGATTTAAGCAATGACGATCATTTAGTAACTGATCTCTTCAAATTTTTGGTAGTACTTTCAGTAAACAGGCTTATGTTGTAGGAGTCATAGTGCTGAAATGCCTTTTTAGAGATGAAAGCAGTGTGCTGCACGTCATTAAGACTTGCTGTAATATTTTCTTTTACCTGTAAAACTGCCTTGTGCTAATTCAATTTTTCCTGAAGAAATGAGTTTAGGCAGTCCCGTTAAAGTTTAGTTTTGTTATGTATTAGTAAAATAGTTGGATAGAAGACTTAGTAGCTAAGTAAGACAGATACTGATGCCATGATGATTTTTGTCTTTTCTTTTATACCCCTGTTATACCTTTTCGCAACTTCTGTATTCTTGGTGCTTTTGCCTACATTCTTGGACTTGTTTGTTAAGCTAAGAGACTAAACATTTTAGAGGCTCTGTAGTTAGGGTGCCAGTGTGCCCAGGCCCCAAGGTCCTCTCCAGAACACATTTTGTAAACTAAGATAGAACCATCCAGGGGAAGGTTCCTTGGGGAGGGGGGCTCATTCGAGCTTCTCATTGGGGAATTTTTGATAGATATGCTAATTAGTAAGACCTAGAATGTAAGACCAGATATAGAGGAGGGGGATTGCGGATTGCGGTGGCCATTGCGGGGGTGCATGGAGGTGTATTCGACCTGGTCGTGGTGCACCTAAGGATCCTTACAATAAATACCAAGGTAATACCCTTTTCCCCTTCTAACCGTGTTCGCCTCTTGATTTTAAGACCAGGAAAAAGCATCAATACCATAAAGAGAATGCAGTGAGAGATATTTGCAAAAAATCAAAATGGGGAATTGCTTTAAAAAAATGAAATCACCTGGTAATTCACCAGGTGTAAACAGGCTTGTGACTGGAGGAGAAGCTAATTGTAGCACTAATGGAAACCTGCCAGGAGGCAAATTCTCCAGCCTTCTTCCACATTAAATTTTTTAGTCCCGTGTCCTGCAATCTGCCTATGTACTATGTCTAAAATTACTTTATTTCCCCACCTTGTTCTTTGTTTACCTGTGAAAGGGACAGGAAGGGGAGGAAAGGTGGAGCAGTAGCATCCCACTGCAGCTGTCAAATGTACAGCAAAGTGTCATGCTCTAGGAGGGACCAAATGGCTAATGTATATGCTGCCTTCTGACAGTGAAAAAAAAACCCCAAATGAATGTAATTAAAAGATAATAGAATGCAATTGCGTGTTTCTCATAGTGTTATCCGGCAATGACAGATGAGTTCTGAGACGAAGCTGAGATACTTATTTTTTAAGTAGTTGCAAACTATTTCAGTAGGAAAGTTCGCATCTTATTAACATTGTCACTATCCAGGCAAATGTTAAGCTTTTAAAGCTTTGATTTCCTCTCTCCCAGAAGATAGTTCAACCTGTCACTTGGATTGAATCCAAAAGTCTTTGCTGCTGGCATTATCAAAGTGACATCCAAAATTTTTTGGTGCCGTGCAAACAAACACGCACAATTTGCTTCTCCAGAAGGCTTGCAGTGTCACATCTTGTAAAATCTCACTATTGAAAGCCATAGGAGAGTTGATTTACTTTGTGTGGCTGCCATTACACTGTTGCTAATGCTGCAGTGTCCTGAAGAGCTACTTCAAGATTTGTCCTATAAAATGTGATATTTTTTGATGTGGAACTATTTTGTAGGCTATACCAGAGGAGCTGGTCTCAGATATTGCTCAATGCCCTTAGAATTTTGACTCAAAAAATTAAAGCATTTTTCCAGCTTTAGTAGCCATTCCTTATTGTTCATAAAATCTGCTAAAAAAATGTACCATAAACAGTAAAATATGCTGGCTGCATACATTAATAATTCTCCTTTTAAGATCTGGGTTTTGGAAATTAAGGTCTTCGCTGTTTTCTCTTGCACTGTAACTTGTGAAATACAGCTTTATTTTTCTCAGCAGGTCTTTCTTCTCTTGGTTTCTTTCCTAATAATAATAATAAAAAATGCAACATTGATGAAATGCAAATATGTAGTAATCCAGCATTTTGTTAATAGATCCAGGTACTATGGTTACTCTCATGTGCCTCTTCCTTGAAGTAATCTATTATTTGGGTAACAAGAGGGTGAGCTGCTGATCATGCTATTGCACTTGCAGCTTTTGATGGCCTCTTCCCTTCAAGTAAACTCCATTCCTAATGATGTGCTTCATAACCTGTTATTGATTAAGCAATCTAAATCCCATTTCAGGCCACATAGATGTGCTGCAGAAAATAAAAGAAAAAGCCAGCATTTCAAGTAATAGTTAAACACGCTCAGCCTGGGAAGCACATCTTCTGTTAGAATAGATGAAGTTCAGCCCAAGGCAGAAGTACAGTTTTGGATGGAGAGACATTTAAAATTTTTACAGGTGTATCACGCTTGAAGTAAGAAATGCATAATCAATCTTGTTAGTTTATAATAAAAAGTACCATTCGTGGTTGCAGGTGGTGTTATATCAGAGAACACCTCATATCAGAGTAAGTTTCAGTCAGAATAAGCTTACTGGAAAAAACAGCTTGTTTGTTAGCCTGTTTATAGTTGTTTTGGTGACATGGTTTTTCTCAGAATCCAGAATGCCGAGTTTCTCTTAGAAAATGCACTTTAAAGTGCTTTCTTAAGAGTGATTTAAAACTCTTTGGTCTCCCCAGAAATTGTACCCTTTCAAAGTGTGGTCCTGGAGTGAGCATTTAACTTCTTTAAGATTTTTCAGACTGGTTTTACACCTTTTTAGTGGTTATCCTTTGCTACTTATTTGCATGTTATACCAGCATTTGGAATCTCCCAGAAATGGGCAGATGTAGTTAATGTATCTGCTGTCTGTGTGATGTGCATTCTCTGTGGTTTCAGAAGGCACTTTTCAGAATCGAGAAATGTGAGATTTGTTCCTGTGTAGCATTAGTAGATTTGGCAAGTGTCTTTCTGCCACAGAAGCAGCTTCAATAGTTTATTAATAAATGCATTTTGTGTTTTTCTCACAACCTACTACTGCATAAAACTCATGCCATCATTGTATCATGGCATAATTAGAATTCTTCTAGTGCAAACACCTTCTGATGATTTACAGAACCATTTCTGAAGGCCAGGAAGCAAGTTATATTTCATGAGCTAATTGTTTTCTCTACCAAATCTAAAATTTTGTGTTGCTATTAAATTTACACTTGTCATTCAGAGTGTTAGGAGAAATACATTTGTTTACCTGCTTTTCCTGTGAGAATTCTGAGTATCATTAAGGTCCCTTTGCCTTCTATCCCCGTCACATAAACTTGGGAGTTTAGCTCTTTCTGCTACCGGTACAGGGACTTGGAATTGAGACAGTGAGGAGAAGGATCTGAAAGAGTGTTTAAATCCCTCCTACCCTCTTTCAGAAGAGATCAGGGTAAAGGACAAATACAGAAATCCTATTAAACCTGTAAATCATTATTATGGCCTTACTTGGAATACTCTAACACTGATGCTTACAGATATAAGCATCAAAAAGATGACTGAAGAATGGAGGTCACAGACTTGACCTTATCATTCAGCTCTAATGAAAGATGGGAAATTCACGAAGTCAAGAATTTGAACACTGGAAATAATCACACTATAAGATTTTACAGTATGTATTGAAGTTAAAGTTTGAAAAGATACATTGTAAGCATTTCTTTTTTTATATATGACATACATTTTTAGCAAATTTTTAAAAATTTGATATTAAAGATGGCATATTTGAAAAGACATTTTCTTTTGGAGAAAAAAAAAATTCACTTCCAAAACTATAAAGCACCGGGTGATCATTTCTTTAAAAATAGTAATCTCTCCAGATGTTAGTAAATATATTTACATGATCTGTGTGATATCATAAGGCCCATTGATTATACAAAGTCTGTCTTAGTGTGGCTTTGTAAATTAATATTGGGTTTATGTACCATCATTATGCTGTTCTTTAGCAAGAATTATCAAGAATTATTTACATTTTCAAGTTCTTTTGTTTGATATTGTTAAGACATGAGGAGATGTGATCAGTGATTATTTTATATAATTTCATTATTAAAATCACACCTGTAAATATGGTGCTAATTAAAAACATTAGATAACATTAAATATAAGTCTCGAGTCTTAGTTAAAATCTGGTTTTAACTAAGCTTCTATGCTAGTTTTGTTTCATAAAGGCTTAGAGCAGAGTGAATTTCCCTTGTTTTCAACTTGCTCAAATTGGTAGTGTTAAGCTGTAATACTTCCTGCTTTTTGGAAGGAGGACCCCGTTGGTCTTTGATATGGGAGGAGATCAACAGGGCATCCCCTGTACTTACACTTTAGGCTCTGGTTTGGTTATCTGGTTTCCTAATGGGGACTTGCAGAGTGTTTAGTGTGCTCCAAGGCCATGGCAGTGACTGCTGCGTGCAGGCCTGGAGACAGCGACTGAAGGCAGTGGCAGAGAGGTGCATCTTTTGTGCAGAATCAAAGGATTCAAAAATCTAGAGAACACTGAACCTAGCTTGAAGGATCCAATTAGCAAGAGTGTTTGTTCAGTTATCATTCAGAATTGTGAATTGTTTTCAGCAAGTTTCCATTTCTGTTGATCCTCAGAAACAACGAATAAAAGAAATATTTACAGTTTCAGAGCAAGTGCCTGTTTGCTTTATGACACCTATAACACTGTGTTTCCAGTAGCACAATCCGAGTTGTCCAAACATAAATGGGTTCTATTAAAAAACATTGCAGTGGTTCATTTCTACTTACACCTCAACTTATATGGCAGCCTCACAAACCACTTTGAGAGGTTGTGACCTGGTCTTTTCCAGTCTATGTTACATTTATTGCAAATGAAATGCCAAGCTTGACGACCAGCACGTGGTGCCCAGAACAAGGCTGCTGTCTATTCTGTGTATGGCTCTTCTCCAGATAATAACAATCTGCATCTTCCTAGATGATAAAATCCTGCTTGTAGTTGCAATGCCTTTTAAGTCTGTCTTTTCCAGGGCTCTTAGATCTCCAGTAGAAACTGTAAAGATCACCTGTTAAATGGGTCAAAGTCATGCCTGCTGTGACTTGGCTGGTAGGCTGATTATGTTAGAGGGAATACAGACATACAATTTCATATGCTTTGAAGGCGCTTAGGAAACTCCAGGAAATGGATTTTTTTTTTTTCAAGATGAGGTTGTACAGTCTTAGAAATGCAGTTAATTAACATTTGTTGCTCCCAATTCTACAGAGGTATTTCAATAGTCGATATAAATGTTAATATGTCTTTCAGTAGTGTAAAGTATTTAAATATGTATGTATCTGATACATAAGACAATTTGAAATGTATGTGAAATGACTGAATCTTTACATTTGTAAGGCAGGATGAACAAAACATCTCTGTGCCACAGACTGACTTTTTCTTCCACCACCTGCTCCAATTCAGAATTAAGTGACCCCACATTACTGAAGCTTATTAACCAAGATATTACTAGTTATAGAAACTGAAGTGGTTCTGCTCAAAAACTTTCAGGTCATAATGTTGTTTAATTAGCTTACACATTTTTAGAAATCATATTAATAACAGTTAAAAATTTGAAGATAAACTGTGACTTGTTTAAGTGTGCCAAGATTTGAGAATGCAGTTTCTTTTGTGAGAAGTAGTTTACACTATCTGAAATCTGGCCCACTTAAATTTAGCCATAAAACATAAATACACATTGGTTTTGTTTATATATTTTTAATGCCTACATATGTATATAATTGTAATCTAGCGTATGTACACACATAAAAATAATGTGAATTAATGTAAAAATAATTGCGTGGACAGAAAGAATTGCCTGCAAACATCCCTGTGTTTGTAATATTTAAGTGAGCTGTATATTTAAATCCTTAGAAATGTAAATATTCTGTTGTAAATTGATTGTTCTTGTAGAGAATTACACAGAAATGATATTGTTTATTTTAGCTTCCCTCACAAGTACTAGCATGGCTTAGCATTATGTATGGGCCCATTCAGATACATGTATGTGTGTGCATTTATTCGTATATAAATGCCCTTCTGTAATAGTGAAGTTTCAAAGGTTAAATTACGAACCCTTACTATTATTAACTTGACCAATTTTCTGCTTAATAATTCACTTTCTTGGCACATGTTAGCAGATTCCATAGTGTGTATCATTAAATATACAGAAGCCGTGATGTTGCTCAGTAAATGTCATTTATCTTTTCCACTTTAGAATCTTAGTATCACATTATTAGAGCTTCTGTTCAGCCTCCTCAGCTTAAAGTATGAGTAATGGCTTGAATTGTGTTCAGTAACATTTCCATAACCAACTCTTTAACGCTTGGGCCCCTTCAAGGTGAACATAGGGCTATCTGTGGATCAGCTCACTTCTACATTGTTGCTGTGGTGATACAAAGGCCAGTTACACTTTCTCCTGAAAATTAATTAACAATTACTGAATATTGCGGTCTACGAAATTTTTTTTTTCCCAGACATAAAGTTGTCCGTATCGTGGTATTAATCACCGTCATTATTTCTTCTAGCAAAATGGGCTGTGGTGCCAGCAGACAAACAGAGTTTAAAGGTTTCATGTAAACAGTCTTTCATATTTCAAGTGTCCAGGCTGATTCCTGTTTAGTTTGGGAGTAAAAATATGGAAACCTCAGAAAGTCTGGGGAGTTTTCTTTACGGACTGATGGCACTGCCACAGCTTAGCAGTTCAGTAATAAAGGCCCTCAGCCTGCTTTTCCACCACCTCCTAAGTCCAATTGTAGAACAGCAATGTTTTAAAATGCAGTGTACCTCCCAAGATGCATAGCAGCAATATTGCTCTATGATGAAAGAGTCCCTGAATATATCTGAATATAGTTACTGACTTGATTTCTTTGTTGAGGTGATAATCTGTTCAAAGACTTGTACGGTTTATTACCTTTAAATTATATTGTATTAGGTTATTCCCTGAAAAACAGGACATATGCTAGCAGATGAAACTAGGAGATAGAATCTCAAATTGGTTTATGATACTCTACCTAGCACAGCTGGGTGATACAGTCATATTTCCTACCCTGCTTGACACAGATGCCTTGCGATATACTTCTCAGAGGATTTTATTTTCTTTCTAACCTCTTCATCTTTCAAGTGAAATGTAATGGATTTTATCCTAGTCAAAGCTTCACCTGTTTATCTCCACCACAGTGGCCCCTTGGTGGGGTTCAGATGAAAAGAGGGAGTAGAACAATTAAAAAAAAAATTAAAGGGGGGAAAAAAGGCTTGAAGTCTTTTCAGGTATGAAACTTCAAGCTTTTATGTTCACAGTGAAAAAACAATGTTTCTGTTTAATTCCATTTCTTCTGCATTTTGTACAAAGAGAAATGAGTAATTGCCTTGCTTGTAGAGCTGCTTTGTTCATTTTGCTATGTAAAATTGATGGTTTGAAATTTTTGTAGAACTGGTTCTTCTAAGAGTATCATTTTTCATTTCACCCTTTCTATTATCTCAAATAACATACATTTTGTATTACTACATTTTGCTCTGTTTATTCTTCACACTCTTGGTTTTGCACAATTCAGTAGCTCTGAAAAATAGCACAAATGTATTCTTAAAAACATTAACAGTACTAGGTGAGTGTTCTTTAGAAAAATAAACTTTCTTTTGTCTTTTGTCAGTTTAAAGCTCTGCTGGAATAAATGTAAAGCTGTGTATTTTAACTACATGGTATTGTAAAAATGATGGAATGCACAGTAAAATTGCAAATTAGCACTGGATGAGACCCAGACCCTGATACAGTAAAGGAAGATTAGGAATGATTTGTTTGGTCTCTGTGGGAAGGTGTGCCAGATGTCCCTCTGTTCAAACAATCCCCGGTGATTAACCCCTGAAGCAATGCTCTTTGTAGCTAAGGAGAGCTGCTTGCCTGCTCTCAGCATCAGGTTAGGCATTGCCTCAGGTGTAAAAGGTATTGCTCCCACAAAAGGTAACTTCCCACAAAATGTATCACCTGCAAAAACATCAGGTTTGGGTGAAGGGCATAGCTTTCTGTAGGTTAAGGTGTCTTACTTCCAGACTGCGTAAAGGTGCAGTCCAAGACAAGTAATGCAGTTTTACTGTAGTAGATCTGCATTTTCTTAGTTAATGGGCCAATTATATCAAAAGGGGAACTGTTTGCAAGTAAGGGAGGACAATTTTGAACACATCACAAATTAAGTTTCTCTAACGTTGTATGCATACATATCAAGTGTATGTAGCTTTTTCATGAGTAGAAAAATTATCTAAAATTAGTGTTGAGATTGTGCATTAGTGATTTAAAGGAATGGAAGTGTCATAGCAAAGACCTAGGTATGCTGCTGGTGTAAATTGATTAAACCTAGAAAAGTCAGATGGTAGGCTATCTTTCAGACTGGGCTTTAGTTTTGTCCTCTTGATCTGTGTAACTCATTGAAGACAGTAGTTGCATGGGCACAGTTTTTCTCAGTAATTAATAAATCACCATCTATTTTGGCAGTTTGCAGAGTGAAAGCCTTGCTTTCTTGTGTAATGTTCTTTTCCCTTTTTTTTTTAATACTATATAAGTGAACATGAACAGCTAATAATGTTTTTGCTATCTTAGTCTGTCAAATATGAACACCCACTGGCTCTGGATGGTTTGGAACTCTGGATATGCCAGTGGGAGACACACCTGCTTACCCCCAGAGTTTAGCTGGCGTCACCATCCTCCTCTTCAGTACAGTTGAGCAATTCCTGTTAAGTGCTGTGTGTCTGACTCTTCCTTGCAAGCAGTTTGCTACCTGAAAACACTGTGTATCTTAGTTAAGGTAGCTTATTCAACTGGCTGAATAATAAGTGCCTTCACTCTGCTATGGTTCCAATGGAAAAGTGCTTCTGTGCAGCTCAGCTGCATCCCAACAGGAGTCATGATTGCAAAGTACCTTTTTTCGGAGCAGGAACTGCTGCGCAGAGGGCACAAGGGCAAGCGGAGACAAGTGCAGTGTGTGTTTCCTGAGCACGTGTACCAACGTGTGTATATACTTGTCCCTTTGTGGCAGTTGTTAGGAGGCTGTGCCCCACGGCCCGTGTCTGGAGTCCCTCATGCTGCACAAATATTCATTATGGCCGTTCCAGAGATCATGAGTGGCAATGACTTGGACCTAAGCTGAGTTGACTTTTTGACCCAGATTTAGCTGATTAGGGAAATATTTCCATTTCAAATTTGGCATGTGCTGTAGGCTACCGGGAAACTAGGGCACAGATTCCCAGAGGGTGGGGGTTTTGAATTGGATGTGTGCTCAAATGTATGCTTATGTAACTATGGCACTGCTAAATTACACACCCGTTCATGCTTGACGATTAAAATAGTCAAAAGAAGACATTGCTCCTTAATTTTATTCTTATTTTCCCTGCCAAGTTTGAATATTTTGTATGAAATTAATATGCTTCCTGAACAGCATTATAGTTGTGATTTTTCTATGCCTTGAGGTTACTGTGTTTAGAGACACAGTAAAGTTTGCAAAGTTCTTTATGGGCAGTAAAGGGTGGAACTATAGCATTTGTCAACCCATCTTAGTCAGGTAAGCATGAAATTCCCTCAGCATCTGTGAGTTTTGAGATTGGACAGCATGACTAAAGGTTGGGAGAGTGCTTCCAAAACAGGGGTTGTACTGCCTTGGGAACTTTATTGCTGCATAGGATAATGATTGAAAAACTCTGTGGATAGAAACCAGTATGTTTGCTTGTAAAAATTAATCTGGGCTTTGTTTGTAATTCTGTGTAGGAGTGTAGATGCTTGAAATACTGTTTACATTATATTTCCTAGCTGTTTGGTGTAAACAACTGTGTAGTGCAAGGTAGCTTTCAGCTACCAGCTGGTTGCTTGTTTTGTACGGATTTGTCTGCAAGAAAACCAAACAAAAAGGCATCTTTATTAAAGAATATAATCACCAAGTTGCTTAGCTCATCGCAACTTGAATGATTGTCAGCTTAACAAATTAGTCTAATTAGGCTAGCTGCATAGTATATAATAAATCTGATACCCTGAAAAGCTTCTCTGAAAGTATTTGTTTTACTTCTCATACAATTTAATTGCTAAAAGCTCCTTTGTCTTCTTCAGAAAAAATGACATTTCTGTTGCGTATATATTCACAAAATTGTAGACATGAGGGACTTGGAGGGAAGAAGAAATATTATGACAAGATTTGAACATGAGCTGTTGTTTCAAATAAATAACCTTTTTTTAGAAGTTTTTTTATTATAAATACCTCACAAAACTATCAGTATTGGAAAAAGAATTAAACCAAAACAACTTTACCCTATTTTAATATATCTTTGTTATTTAGATTTATCTTGCTTCCATAATGATAAGTTTTCTGTCCTATTAAGTAATTCAGCAAGATTTAGATTTTTTTATTTCAGCATCAGTGTTTGGCTGGCTTTTTATAAAGCCCTTTGCATTTTTTGTACTTTTTTATCCAGTCATGCATCTCTAGAGTATAATGCAGTGCTGACTGTTCCAATTATTTAAGCTTGAATCAAACTTTCCATTATCTCACTTTTTATTATTTTTTTTTTTAAGCCAAGATTCTCCTGCAGTAAACGTCCCTCTGAAATTGTAAATGATACATCATGGCCAAGGTTTCCTTTCTGAAAGAAGTGTATGTATGGCAAATGGTTTTAACAAGGAATCCTGTAGCACAAGGGTACCTTGCACCTTCCTTTTTTATACCAATTTTCCTACCTGATATCTTGACTGAAATCACACTGTTTTGGCAGATGTCATCAAGATACTTTTGATGTAAAAAGCAATTCTTGTCTATAGAAAATGTCATGCCAAAACTAATGTTTATAAATTGCATATATCAACTGGTCATTTGGAAATTTGCACTTCTGAAATGCAAATCAGTAGTGGTGAATCAGTCGATGCCACTCATGTCTGTACAGCTTGATTGTTCAGTTTAAGGGCTCCTATGCTTTAAGCAGCTCTGCTGCTTGTAGCAGAGCTTACTTTCCAGGGGCTGGGTAAGCTAGAAGTGTAAAGTAAAATGTTGGTGAGTTTTTTCCTTTGCTGCTGAAGAAATTGAAAATATTTTGACTTCTTTGCTCCCTGTTTCTGGGGAGTCACTCCCCTTGAGATGTAGAACAAACATAATTTATGTGAAGGGAACATTTACAGACAGGGAGCCAGGTGTCACGGTTGAGAGCCCCTCTCAAGAAAGCAGCAGTGACAGGTTCAGAGGTATAGCCTGTAGTCATAAAATTCACACCTACATGTGAGAGTACATATTTACTCTAGCAGCACCTACGATGTGCTAACTAGTGTTGGAAATTACATGCAGCAGTTATTCCAAAGAAATGTTTAAAATTAATTTGAATGTTGTGGCTGCTTCATGAGGTTTACTTCCCTTCCCCCTCCACACCTACTTAAATTCACTATTTTCTTTAGTCCAATGTAAGCTTCAGTCAGTGCTGGAGTTTGATTCACCATCTTTGCTCGCTCTGCAATTAGGCAAACCTTTAAACCATGTGAGTTCCATCATACTGCACACCTTTGTGCTTCCTCCTTTTCCAGCCAGTTTGATCATGGGAGAGTGGCCATCAGGTAAACATGGCAAAACTAGAGACTCTCTGTTCAACTCTGTTACTGTACCGCCACCTAAAAAGGTGAAGGAGCACCAGGAAGCTCTGCTGGGATAAAAGGAATTGGTCTTTATGCAGACCAGTGAATTGTAAGGGTCATGGGTTGCAGTGGCTGGTGTCAGCATTTTGGCAGGAGCCACCATGATGTGGTCACTGTCCTTCACCGTTAGAGAATGTCCTTCCTCCTCTTCTTTCCTCTGGCAAACATTCTTGTACTCCTCTGAGTGCCTCTGTGCCCATACTACTCTGACCCCTTTCGCCTCACCTCTGGCTCACTTGCTATCCTAGTGCTTCTCCAAGGCAAGGAGACATGAGCATGGAAAAGAAAGCCAGCATCCTAACCTAGCAGTAAAATAACATATTTGGGTAAACTTTCAAAACTCTTTAAATTCCTGTGCAAGCAGGATGTTTGGTCTTTGAAAAACAAACTCTTGGATTGTAGCTGCTGCACCTGTATTTTACTTTTTAAAATTATTATCAATTTCTCTTCCCCACTCAAAGAGTCTTTACAGTCTGCTTTCGCTTCCCTCAGGTCCTGATCCACTTTCCTCTGTTCCACTTAGGCTGTAAGATGATGACATGACGCCTTGTGACCTGCAGAGTGTGTCAGAGAGTTTTAGAAACAGAGAGGAAGCATATACTCCAGTCCTGGTGTTATATTTTCCAGTGCACGAGAAAGCACTTAATGTGGGTTTCTCTGCAAAATGGGACTGGAGGACAGTTATTTCTGCTTCCAGTACAGGCTGATGGCTTGTGACTATGATCTTCTTTTTTCCACTTTTGCTGGCAACTCACTTGGAAAAAATGCTGTTCAGATTAATTTGTTGTGATTATGCTGATTTTTATTAAGATTTTTTTTCCCGTTTGTCACATTCAGTTGAGAGGGGGAAAAAAAAGTTAAGTATAATCAGTAGTTTTAATAGACTGGCAAAAAACCCTGCAAACATTAGTGCTACAGGAAGATGCAGCTATGTGATGGAAGAAGCTGAAGAGAAGCCAAAAGGTTTAGCAAGGAAGTTGATAGAAAAATTGAAGAAATGGGAGGTTAGAGACTAAATCAGATCAGTTATGGGTTTTGCACCAGAGAGAATCTAAGAGCAGTATCTCAGAAAGCTTTCAGTGGGTAGTGGGGAGAGGTTTGTCATCCCAGCCCTTCTGATAGCGTAAAGTAACATATTAAGTCTGGGTAAGGGATGTGAAGACTGAAAAAAAGGGAATTCTCAGTATTACCAAGAGCTGAAATGTAGATGTGAGGACAAAGCATTAATACTAATAATACTGGTGACATGAAAGTTGCAGAAAAC